>CM066988.1:147834358-148434358 GCA_033977485.1 Hydrangea macrophylla
AATCATGTATTGAATGGTGGTGGGACACGACTCACATGTTTCATTTACCGTTAGTTGAGCTAGGCATCACCCCTTACGATTTTACTTTCATGACAGGTGCGCTCGGGAAACATTTTCGATATTTTTAATGAGTTTAGAAAATTTTTTACAACTTTTTTACTATTGCAGGCATTACTATTGGGCAGGGTGTGGCGTTGCCTCCTTATAATGACACAGCATTCAGAGATGCATCAATCATTATCGACCATTATTTTCCTGGGGCATCGTTTGACAAGTACACTTCTGGCGCTATAAAATTGTCCGACGTGGGGGACTACATTGACGTTGCTATTAAATATCTTGAAGCAAAAAAATCGCTTGATCCTATCGTGATTGGTAGAGCATTCTTGTTCTACTGTATCGGTGCTCTGTTTTTCCCTAATGCCAATTCTACAATTCCTGTTGGTTGGCTATCGTACGTAGATGATGTGTCTAAGATCGCAGATTTGGATTGGGGGTCCGCCATATTGGCCCGTATATACTATGCACTTGACATTTATTATCGTCGAAATATAAGAAGCGTTGACTGCTTTTGGCAATTAATTGAGGTACAACCCTATCAAATATGTTATCTGTTATTATAAGACTTTATTATATACTTAAATCCACTTTCTCATCGATGCAGTATTTCTTCTACGAGTACACACACACATCGACGCCTGTTCTAAGGATTGCTGAAACTGACTATTGGCCGAGGATCAAACGATGGGCTCGGGAAGAGCGCGCAGTAACTAGGGGGACTGTGAGATTTAATTTTGGGTCGCACCAACAACAGTTGGAAATGAGATCGGCGGAGGCAATATGCTGGACACCGTACATCAATTCACAATGGAGGGTAGTAGATGCCATACAACATGCGTATACAATGTCTATGCAAAGAATACTATTATGGGATCCGCTACTCGGGGGTACATGGTATTTGGGAGACCGATGTTACAGGCAATTGACGGGTACTATTGTTATTCCACATAACCCCCCATCTCCTATGTGCCGAATCAACAAAGATGATTATGACTTACGTCGAGCAAACGGGTGGGCATCAGCGTCCAATTTCGTCACTGTTGCGACTCAGCATGAATTTGATGACTACTTCAGTAATGTTTCACGGGGCGCAGTAGTCCCTCCACTCACGCACTATGCTAACACAGATGGTATAGGATATGCAGCAGTTTGTCCCCCTCATATTCGATTGCCCCAACCACCTACACCTGCTTACAACCCCGGTGTTTACGAGACCCAGCCATCTACTGGTTCAACGTCACAATCTTCACATAACATACGTCGTTTTGATTGGACAGCTGATGTTGCCGCACCCGATGGCGCAATTATTACCGTTGATATTTCCCACCCCCGATTCTCAAAATGCCCACCATCTACTGCACATACCCAAGAAGAGTGGAGGGACTTGTATATTGATGCTAGAGATTACGCAAGGTCTTTGCGCAATACACTCATGCAGGAGACTCGTTTACGCGAGGAAATGATTGCAGAGAAGGATGCAGAAATTGTACGACTACAAGGTTCTACATTTACTTCTACAGATAATGTTTATCGACCATTATTCTCCACGCCTAACCTTGCTGAATCGTCACAACAAAGGGTATCTCAAAACATGACGGAAGAGGAATTCAATATGACATGGGCTTATAGAGGGTAGTTATTTTTATGTAACAATGTTGTTTGTATTGGCACTGACAGAAGAGGAATTCAGTACTTGTTATTTGACTGCAGAATGTATAATGTATTTGCATTCAACCTTAAGAATTGATAAAAGCAATTTGTTGTTAACAGGACACAGGATTAGAACAAATTCACTAATACAATTTATTCATTCGAAATCTGAATCATCATAAAATGGATTTGGTTGTTCAACCACAATGTTACTCTCTCCTCCCATAGTAGATTCACAAATTTTTTCCCTTGAACTTTGACCAACAACTGAAGGAAGAAAATTTATAAGTGAATCAAATGCTGGATCACTCAATATTGCTGCAAATAACTCATTAGGTACATGACTCCAAAACTCAGATGAATTTGTAATATCTAGCGCTTTCCCAAATTTTTTCGAACATTGTTTATTGTTGCTGATCCAACGACGTAGCTGAAACTCCCAAACACCTTTTGATTGATATAAATGTGGAGATAAACGAACCTTGCCAGCGTCGTATGTCCCTATGATTTCTTTCCATTTTTCTTCAATAAGAGTATCTAGATTTTTCATAATTACAAATTATTTGTATGTATGCAATTAGAAGAAAAGCTTGTATTTATATATAGAAACCCCCAACGGATATATTATAAAGCTCAACGGTTAAATTTTAAACCCCCAACGGATATATTTTAAAGCTCAACGGTTATATTTGAAACCCCCAACGGATATGTTATAAAGCTCAATGGCTATATTTGAAACCCCCAACGGATATATTTTAAAGCTCAACGAATATATGATCCCTTTCCTATAAATTGTCAACTTTAATTTTTTTTTTGGTTCAGATTACACACCATTTTATTCATTTATTCACTTGTGTTATACAAAGTGAACATGGATGGCAATTTGGAGGAGTTTATTTTAGCCAAATACCATTCAAATTTCTCAAATGATGAAGATGAAGCTCCAATAATTTTCATGGAAACAAAAAAATGGGTTGCTCTGTCAAACATTGTTCGTGATAGTAGCGCAATTAAAAGTAGAAGAATGATCAACCGTAAAAGAGAAGAAGGCCACATGCGCTTATGGTGCGATTACTTTGCTGAAGAGCCTATATACACAGATGACATATTCCGATGACGTTTTCGTATGCGTCGTTCTTTGTTCAATCGAATTCTTGAAATGGTCACGAATTACGACGAATATTTTGTTCAAAAGAATGATGCAGTACACACACTGGGATTGACCTCGCACCAAAAAGTTACTGCTGCTATGCGATGCTTGGCTTATGGTGCATCATCTGATATATGGGGGGAATACCTCTGTATGGGAAAGACCACTATACTGCAAATGGTGAAAAATTTTTGTGTTGCTATTGTTGCTGTATTTGGAGAAGAGTATGGAAGAGCGCCCACTGCCGCTGATATAACACGCATGTCCGAAGAGAATTCTAGACGTGGTTTTTCAGGGATGATAGATTGCATGCATTAGGAATGGAAAAATTGTCCCACCGCGTGGCATGGTCAGTATACTGGTCACAAAAATGCACCCACAATAATACTAGAAGCGGTGGCATCATATAACACTTGGATCTGGAGATCATTCTTCGGAATGCTAGGTTCGTGTAATGATCTTAACGTGCTACATCGATCTACGGTGTTCGAGGATCTACTACATGGCCGTACTCCCCCTATGAACTACACTATTAACGGTAATGACTACGACATGGGTTACTATCTAGCAGACAGTATCTACCCACCATATGCGAATATTGTCAAGACTTTAAAGCACCCAACTTCACAGAAAGAGAAAGTTTTTAGCCAGGCTCAGGAAGGTGTGCGCAACGACGTTGAACGGGCATTCGGTATTCTGCAGGCTCGCTTTGCGTTTGTACGTAATCCAGCAAAATTATGGAACAAAGAAGCGCTGGCCGTGATAATGAAAGCGTGCATAATTTTGCATAACATGATTATAGAGGATGAAAGGCGTGACTGCAATTGGCGCATAGAATATGACGATAGTCAACCTATTCCATAAATTCATAGGGATGGTGAGGCAGGGTTCTATGAATTTATGGGCCGTGAGGCAAAAATGCGCGATGGACAAAAACACAAACAACTGCGCGATGATCTTATAGAACATGTTTGGGAGTTCTACGCTGAAGAACAACCATGACTGCAAAGGTGAATTACATGTCTTAAGAATTGGTGAGGAGTCTAGATTCAAGTGAAAAGCATTGAAATTAAAATTTACAATAAGCTTGGATAAATTAAAGTGGTGCAGAAGAAGATCCAGGATTCTGTGATTGACTTTGCCTCCTCTGCAGGATCTCATCAAACCGCATTTTGTAGTATTGTTGTTGGTGATATGACATGTTGCTAGTATCAGTTGTCATTATTATGTGTTCCTCTTTTCGCAACTTGATTTCCATCTCATTTTTCCTGCATTCCACCTCATCTTTTCTTAATTGTATCAACTCTTCCATTTGTGTTTCAAAACGCTTTCTTGATTCACGGTTATCTTCAATACTTTGAGCATATTGTGTTGCAAATTTTTCAACACTTTCAACAACTGCGACGTTAGCAGCAACACTACTAGCTCTTCTTTTTCTCTTTTGTCGTTCTTTTGCGACTTTTCGACCCTTTGACCTATCGAATGGTGATTCTATGTCAATTTGCATAACATCACTGAGGTTTAGGCTTGCAATAGGAGTGGTTGGGGTACCAGGAAATGATGTTTCATTGCCATCAGAACCAAAACGATGCGAGTTGACCCTAGTCGTACTGGTATCATATTTGGGTAGCTGCTTTAATATTTGATAGCAGTTGTCGAAGATAAATTGTTTGCCCGTTTGCGCGTGATATTCTTGACTCGCACGATTGATATGCTCATAAGAGATAAACGTGAGTACTGCAATTAGACTGAATTATTGTAGATAAGTTATACTCAAAATTGCATAAAAATTACCCAATCAAGTTTATTTGACCCGCTACCATGATTTGCGCCGTAATTGTGTGCTATCTTAGATGCGTATATCATCACTGCTTGTGAAATTGTTGAGAATCGTGTTTGAAGACTACCGCCAGCATGCTTGATGACAATATCTTCATTTTGGTTGTACTCGTGTTCGATAGCGCCCCAAAATGTTGAACCCAGTTGACTGTTTCCAACAATTGGATTTGTACTAACCTTAACATATACATGACAGAGTATTTCATCTTCATATTGTCTCATATTTGGGGTTCTAATTCTAGTACCCATTTTTCTAACAATTTTGAGTGAGTGAGTGAGTTTGATATAGCTTCTGTGAATGTAATCTGTTTTTATAGATTTATAATTTCGACCGTTAAAATTGTGCCGTTGGTAAATTTTTTATTCCGTTCAAAATTATAACCGTTGGGACGAAACAACACAAACTGAGCCGTGTGGCTGTGGAAGGCACAGGGTGTGCCATGTGGGGTGAAACGACACAATGAGTTCCATGTGGGTGAAACGGCACAATGAGTGCCGTGTGGCTTTTGGAAGGCACAATATGTGCCGTGTGCCCTTTTGGGCGGCACATTGTGCGCCGTCTAGATTCATGCGGCACACTTTGTGCCGTTTTGTCCCAAATTAGCTGAAACTCACAGAAACTTAGTGCTACCACAAACTTAAGTTTGGCTAAGTTTTATATCCTATACATTAGTTAAAACTCGCCCATTGTTAATGCCTTTTAACTAAGTTATCCTAATTTGTCCTACAACACTCGCCCATTGTTGATGCTCTGATAGTAGGGGCCGATTTGGTAAGTAAAAATGAAAATCTTATAAGATAAGAGTCGAATTAAAAATAATAATTGAAGAAGAAAAGGATGAGGTTGAGGAGGAGTTTAATACTCTCTCCGTCTCATTTTATGTGTTTATCTTTTTTGTTTGGGATGTCTCAAAATTGTTGTTCACTTTCCTAAATTAGTATGCAAATTTTAGTTAGTTTTCCAAACTACCATTCCTTGTAATCAACACCAAAAAAAAAAAGGAAGTGCAATAATTATGGGCAATTGTGGAAAATAGGTGTAGATTCTTTTTCTTCCCTTAAATAGTTAAATTCCCTAAGATGGACACATAAAATAGGACGGAGGTAGTACAAATTATGAGGACGCGTCCCTCCATCCGGAAAGTTCCATGTCTTCCAAAAAGAGAAAGAAAGTATCTAAGGTGAATTTTAGAGGAAGCCACCATAAGGTCGGCGACGACAATAGGTTTTCTTTGATTTGAGCATGGTTAGTAGCCTTTTGGCTAATGGTAGCTTCATTTGATGGTGTTTGTTTTTCTTTTTCCATTCTTGGTGTCTTGCATTCGTAGCATATTTTTGATCTTATTGTAACATCCTAGGGTATGACCCTTTTTTGGATTGAATTAACCTTTTTTCGAAAAAAAGAAAAAAAGAAAGGTAATTGAAAATACTCTTGATTAAAACTCATCATGTCCCGTCTCGCCCCGTTCCAATTAAAGTGTCCAATGTAATAATATATTCTTATATTTTCCCATTATATGCTAAAATACCATAACTTATATATGTACTTTATGCCATGACATATAAAAAAGAAAGAAATATACTATATATATAGCAAAAATTTAAAAATTTGACTCATAAAATAAAATAAACTCGCCATATGGTTATTTGTCAATTTATCATTTAATCTATTAATTTACTAAAACATAATTTTTAAATTTTATTTAAGTTACTCCGATGGTAAACCTGTTACTCCTAATAAAAAAATGACAAAATCTGACTCTACTACTAATAGCTAGGGTTGGAACGAGTTTAGTAAATAACTTTTAATAAGATTAAAGTTTGAAAAATACTACTCCGTACTAAATGAGTTCCATTGTCATCCCTAACTACTAATGCTATGATAGAGAGGCCGAAAGTGAAAAATTATAGAGAGGTCAAAATAGGCCGAGTGAACTGCCAGACTTACTGCATAAAGTGCATAGTAAAAAAACAATTGGTAGTTGCTTTCAATACTACACACAAAATGTTTTAATTGGATTAGCCAGCGCTTGTCGAGTTGATCAGACTAGTTATAGCAACTCTTAATTAGAGCTGTCAATTGGGGTGGGCTGGGGCGCTAGGCTCGGTTTAAATGGATCTAATTGGGCTTTTAGGTCTGGCCGAGCCAGGCTTCACTTAATACCGGACCTGGTACTGGCCGGGCTTGGGAGGGGCGGGGAGATGGCTGCCCCAGACCGGTGGCTCGGGCTTACTAGGGTCGGGTTTAGGACTGGGTCGGATCGTGCTTCAAGCTAGGAGGCAGGCTAAGTCATTTTTAGTATAAAATATGTCGGCCTTTCGGGCAGAGCGGGCAGGCTAGGGGGCCGGGTCTGGTTTCGAACTAGAGAGCGGGCCGAGTCATGGACGGGGTGGGGGTGTTCGCCCCGAATCGGACATGGTGGCTCGGGCCTACCAGTCCGGGTCGGGCTCAGGTTAAAAAATCTTAAAATCTATTCATTTCTTCATAACTTTATACATTATTTGATTTTTTTTTATAAACTTTTATTCAAACTTAATCAGTTTATTTTTTTAATATAATACTCAAAAAAAAATTTTGACAAATAAAAATTATTATGTTGGATATAATTTTTAAAAAGTGTACCAGATTTATTATAAATTATAGTTATTAAATAGACATTAATATATAAGAAGTGGGACATATGAAATTTTATGGGAAGAATTTGGGACATAAGTGAAATTTTATGGAAAGAATTTGGGACATAAGCGGAATTTTTTGGGATGAAAAGTATTCTGAAGAAGGTTTCTTCAATTTTTTTTGAAGCCTTTAAATTTGAAGACTCACTGTTTACAATTTCTTCATTTGGGAATCTGATGAAGCTTGGTTGGAGTGATTAGCTTCAAATTGGCTTCAAATTTTGGAGCAATGAAGTTCGGTTGGGGCTGCTCTTAGCCTCTAAAAGGTAGGTCAATGATTCGAACCGGCCTTTGGGCTCATGTCTGTGGGTTGGAAGGACGTATCTTAAATAGTTGGATGAATTGTATCCAAAGTTTGACATGTGTTCAAATTCTATTGCCCACTCATCTTTCTAATTTACCTGGTGCATATGTTGTGGCATAGGTGCACATGTATGAGATTTGCCACTCTATCCTACTCCATAAAAAAGGCAATAAGTAAACTGTAAGTGGTAACCGGCATCCCCAAGTCATGGAAGACACGTTGATTTGTATTGTATTCCAAAAAAAAAAAAAATGGATAATTTAATAAATAAAAATTAATTTTTAAATGAGAAAAATAAAAATAAAAAATTGTGAATTAGATAATCAACTCCCTCTCTGAACTAGACTTGCACCTAAATATTAAAAAGCATCACCATGTAAAAATAACTGCAACTATATATTGTATATAACTCATACGTGGCTTTCATTATGTTTTGTAAAATACACTGATATGTCCAAAAAAAATATTAAAAAGCATCACAATGTAAAAATAACTGCAACTATATATTGTATATAACTCATACGGTGGCTTTCATTATGTTTTGTAATATACACTGATATGTCCAAAAATATACAGCCAAAGTCAGACTGCCATGTTGGCATTGAAGACCCCGAAATATCCGGAGTAGGCGCTTGTGGCCCATCAATCCTGAGGTCGTCGACTATGACCGTTCGGGACGTTCCAACGGCTCGGGCGTACAGGGCAGCTGCTCTCCACGAGGTGTAGCTTGGCAACTAAGCTATTCCACGGTTTCCTAATCCGATTAGAAGACTTTTGGAAAAAATGAGTAGTTTCCTAAACCACTTAGGAAACTCCCCTAAATTTATGTAAGTCAGTTGCAATCAGATTAGGCTTCCTAATCTGATTACTTACCATGTACAGGAGGACTCTTGCATCTATAAAAGAGCCCGCCTACCCTCTTTACAGAGGAGGGCATTCTAACCAAAAGAATAGCATATAATTCTCATTCATACGCATACACCCGACCGGTTTTACTGGTAGTGTCGCGCAACTGTTGGCTCACCAGACCCGCTGGTGATCTGCTAGTGAAGCGCACTAACGCAACCGTGGACGTAGGTCACCTCATTAATGGGACCGAACCACATACAAGCTCTTGTGTCCCAATATCTCTCTTACCAATTTTCGGCATCATCAGTTTGGCACCATCTGTGGGAAACGATAAGTTTTTCACCAACAAATTTCTTGACTGATCAACATGCCACCGAAGACGGGCAAGAAAAATACTGCTCTGGTTGGCCAGGAGAACTTGCAGCTCGAGCAGCAGGCCGCCTCCATGACCTCCGAGCAAATGACGGCGCCGTTCGCGTAACTTTTGGAAGGCCAACGGCAAACCCAACAGCAGATCGAAGCGTTGCTGGCCTTGCAGGAAAAGCGCCCACAATTCGAGAACCAGATCGGGAAGAGTGCACCTGACCAGGAGCCCGCGCGAGTCCGAAACCATACCCACTCTACGCGGGTATCCCCATCGGATTGCGAACACGCCCGGGATGGTGACCGTAGTAGAGCGCTCAGGCGCACCAGGCGGCGAGCTCAGACCAATCCTCACCGAGTGGAAGATGCTAGAGATATCATCAATAGATGATGCGCCACCATGAGGGAGGAGTCAGGACCAAAGGCCCGGGACTCAGCCAAAGATCCTCCGGCCCTGAGCCGGGGAGATCTTAGGCATACGATTACCCGGAGCCGGAACCGGGCTCTTTCCCCGAGGATGACTCACTTTGAGGAGGAAGCATCATCATCAGACCCGACGTACCGCTCGGGTATGGAAAGGATAAACGGGCGAGATGTAAAGGCCCAGATTGAGAACTTGTAACAGCAAATCGAAAAACTGAGTCGCAAGCAGCTCCACGATCATACCAATACAAAGACCGAGTCGCCCTACACCACTCGGATCATCGCATTTCCCATCCCGCAAAAATTCAAACCGCCACATCTCAACTCTTATGACGGTTCAGGGAGCCCAATGGATCATGTCCGCATTTACAAGGCTCAGATGGCGCTAGTCACCATGGTCGACGAGTTACTATGCCTGGCCTTCCCTAGTACCCTTAAAGGCCCAACCACGCAGTGGTTCCACGCCCTGAAACCCCAAACGGTTGATGACTTTAAGACATTGAGCAAGCTCTTCATCACCCAGTTTGTGGGGATGCTCGACCGGTCACAATCGGACACCCAGTTGCTTACCGTCAAGCAGCGAAAGGGAGAGTCCCTGAGGGAGTATGTGGACCGTTTCAATTAACAGAGACTCCAGATTCGCAACTTGAACGAAACAGCCGCAATCATGGCTTTCTGCTCGGGGGTTCACACACCAAAGTTGCAACATCGTTCCATCGAAACCGACCGGCAAACCTGGTGGAACTCTCAGAAAGAGTAGGGAAGTACATCTATACGGAGGAGTTTCTGAAGTCCAAGCGCGCCAGCTTTATGGGAGAAAAAACCCCGAAAGCTAAACGAAAATGGGAGAGCTTCGAGAAGTGTCCAGGAAAGAAGCCCAGACAAGATCAGCAGAGAGGCATTTAGGATCAGGCCCCGATTACCTTTACCCCACTTTCTCGGCCAATCCATGAAGTTATGGCCGCTGCGGAGATCTAGAGGCTACTCTAAGAGCCCGCCAAGTTGAAAACGCCCGCCCGGTAAAAGGAACCGGGACAAGTTCTGCCGCTTCCACAAAGACCATAGGCATGATACAGAGAATTGCTTTAAGCTTAAGATAGCCATTGAGAAGCTGATCGAGCAGGGCCACCTAGCTGAATTCGTGGTAGCAGATAGACAACCTCGGCAAGAAACCCAGGCTCCCGAAGAACCACGACCCCTCGGGCAAATTAATGTAATCTCCAGAGGCATTTCGGGCGGAGGGGATTCACAGTTGGCCAGGAAGAGGCATGCCCGGGCATCTCGATTGGATGTCTGGCATGTCTAATCCACCCGCTCTCCCCCAACCGACGTGTTGATGTTCTCATCCGAGGACATGCTAGACCTGCACTACCCCCATGATGATCCACTGGTGATGACGCTCTCCATAGCAAACTACGTGGTTAAAAGGGTGTTGGTAGACACGGGCAGCTCCTCCGACATCATGTTTATCTCAGCATTCGAACAGCTCGGGATATCCAGGGATCGAATCCGACCAGTGGCTACTCCCCTGGTAGGATTCAACGGGTCCAGCACCCAACCGCTCGGTACCATCGAGCTCCCAGTCTTCATGGGAGCCTACCCTCAGTAGGCATCTTTACTGGCGAGCTTTGTGGTTGTGGAAGCTCCATCTGCGTATAATGTTATCCTTGGGAGGCCTACCCTCAACAAGGCCAGGACGGTCGTATCAATGCACAACCTGGTGGTTAAATTCCGAACCCCCCAGGGCCCCCGAAGCCTACGCGGAGACCAAACCGTTGCTCGGAGTTACTATGTCAGCTCTCTGTGCTGAGAGGCCATCATTGAAACACTGAATGTCCAGGAGATGGACCCAAGGGATCAAAATGACAGAGTAGGACCGATCGGGGATCTGGAACAAGTGGTGCTGGACCCGCAACTCTCTGACTGAACGGTCACTATCGGCACCCTTCTGGAGCCCGGCCTTAGGAAAAAGTTAATTCAGTTCCTACGATAGAGTCAAGATGTGTTTGCTTGGTGTCATGAAGATATGCCCGGGATTGACCCCCGGGTAATGTCTCACCGACTCAATGTCAACCCAGATTCCCATCCTGTAAAGCAAAAGAGACGGGGCATGGCCCCCGAGAGGCAGAAGGCAGTGCGCGAGGAGGTCGATAATTTTTTCAAAGCAAAATCTATCCGAGAGGTCCACTATCCTAAATGGTTAGCAAACGTAGTACTGGTCAAGAAAGCAACGGAAAGTGGAGGATGTGTGTGGACTTCACCGATCTGAACAAAGTCTGCCCCAAGGACTGCTATCCACTGCCTAGGATAGATTTCCTTGTGGACTCCACAGCCAGTCATTCGCTTCTCTCGTTCATGGATGCCTACACCGGGTACAATCAGATTAGCATGTACACCGGGGATAAAGAAAAAACCTCGTTCAACACGAATCAGGGGACCTGCTGCTACAAAGTCATGCCGTTTGGCCTCAAAAAGGCCGGGGCAACCTATCAGAGCCTGGTCAATCACATGTTTAAGGACTTGATCGAGAAATCCATGGAGGTCTATGTTGACGATCTGCTAGTTAAAAGCCGAGACGAGTCTGATCATCTTGAGCATTTAGCCGGGGGCTTCAGCATTTTGAGAAAGTTTAGGATGAGGTTGAACCCGGTTAAGTGCACATTTGGCGTCTCGTCCAGGAAGTTTCTTAGGAACCTAGTCAGCAGGCGGGGGGTTGAGGCAAACCGCAAAAACATTCAAGCCATCATAAACATGCGGTCACCCAGGTCAACCAAAGAGGTACAGAGTTTGGCCGGGTGGGTGGCCGCACTAAACATATTCGTGTCCCGAGCTACCGACCGGTGTCTGCCATTCTTCAAGATCCTTCGTAAGGCTTTTCAATGGTCAAAAGAGTGCGAGGAAGCGTTCCAGGAACTTAAGAAGTACTTGGAATCGCCCCCTCTACTCTCAACGCACGCGCTAGACGAAGAATTGTTCTTATACCTGACAGTGTTACCCTCGGTGGTCAGCTCGACACTCATTCGAAAAGAGCACGGGATACAATTCCCGGTCTATTACACAAGCTGGGCACTTCAAGGCACAGAAAGTAGATACTCCCGCATTGAAAAGCTCACCTTCGCCCTTATCACTTCAGCCCGGAGACTTCGCCCATATTTCCAGGTCCATGTCATCGTGATCCTTACAGATTAGCCTTTTCGTAAGATCTTGAGTAAGCCTGAAACATCCGGGAGGCTCGTCAAATGGGCCTTGGAGTTAGAGGAATTTGAAGTGGTCTACAGACCCTGCACAGCAATCAAGGGACAGGTAATGGCAGACTTCATTATTGAATTCACATACCAAGAAGTCCCAGTTAAAGAAACCGCCCCACTGACCTTACCGCCCGGGATACAGCCAGATATCCCGACTTGGGTACTTTATGTGGATGGTTCTTCCAACAAACAGGGTAGCTGTAATACCCTGTATTTTGGTATTTTAATAAGACCCGGTATTTCATTTCTATATTCGTATAAACTTTCTCTTCCTTTTGGTGAATTTTGATACCAATCGATTGACATATTCCCAATCGATTGACACTTTTTGATACCAATCGATTGATAATGTTTCTCAATCGATTGACATTTTTCTGATACCAATCGATTGATAAGTTATCCCAATCGATTTTCATTCAACCGACTAAAAGTGATGACGTGTCAACATTTCCAATCGATTGCCATTCATCCCAATCGATTGACATTGTTTCCAATCGATTGACTACAAATATCTGTTACCAATCGATTGACTGGTGTCTCAATCGATTGACATAACCTGAGAAATGTTTTCTTCTTTCCTTCAGCTTTAAACGCGTGGCACTCCCATACCCCTATATATACTCGTCCATTTGTGGCCTTGGGTCACTTTGGCAGCTTGAGAGAGAGATATATACCTCTTGTGAGATATATACACATACATATATATATCTCTATATCTACACATATATACACTCCACACACACACTCACTGCCGTGGCAGCTGGGAGGAAGGAGAAGAAGCAGAAAGAAGAAGAAAGAAGAAGGAGGAGACAGAGAGAGGGCTGGACAGAGAAAAAGGAGAAAGAGAGAGAGAGAGAGTTTGAAGGTTTCAAGCTTTAAACACACCCAAACGCACCCTAGGTGAGTTCTAACTCACTTGGTCTCTTTATGCGATGTTTATGCAAGTTATCACGATGTTTAGATGAGTTAAATGCATGTAGTGCACGTTTATATATGCTGTTTTTACAAACTGCTGGAGAAGACGTAGTACCAATCGATTGACATGATCTCAATCGATTGACATCAGTTGCATCCCAATCGATTGAATAGGATTTCAATCGATTGACATTGTTCCAATCGATTGACATGTTTATCAATCGATTGACATAACTTTTGTTCCAATCGATTGAACTTTTGTTCCAATCGATTGACATGATCAGTACATGGATTCTTTTGCCTGTTTATTATATAAGAGGTTTAGTTGTTCGATTCCTGAATTGGAATTCCATTATGCGATTATGGGGTAGACAGGAGTAATGTGACACCAAAGATTTATGGATAATGAATAAAAAAAAGTAATATGAAGACGTGGGTTGACGTGTTGTTCCTGATATGAGTTCGATATCCGTTTCTTTTAATCAGAGTAGTCAAGCCACATTGGGAATTGTCATGTGTCGATGTTAGAATGGAACGTAAGTAGGTTTGGTAAGTTCCGGGAATGGTACGTGGATGGATGATTGGTCATAATATGCTCTTAAAAGCGGTGAACCGGACCATGGTTCTTAAAAGCGGTGAGCTGGACCAAGAAGTCTTAAGATAGACTGGATGATCTGTGATATGCTCTTAAAAGCGGTGAACCGGACCATGGTTCTTAAAAGCGGTGAGCTGGGATCACTAGTAGATGACGTTGAGTCGTGGCAATAGATTGATATGCCTTGTTCGAAACGTTATATCCCTGAAATGCGGTGAACAGGACCATTGTTCTTAAAAGCTGGGGACAGACTGACGTGGAGTCCATGACATGCGGTGAGCTGTTCATATGCTCTTAAAAGCGATGGACAGAATAAGGGTGTATCCCTAGAGTTAAACGATTGAGTCTGTTCATGATATCAGAGTCTGTTGAGTTCGGTATTTGAGTAACAAGACGATAAGGGTCGGTTTACAAGAATGAATAGAGGAACAAGATAATGTTATTTTTTTTATAATAAGATGTTAACTCGTGTTTTTATAAGCTTGTGTTTACTTCAGATAACTGGTACCTCGTTAGTTTGTGCTCACTCAGCTCTCAGTAAGCTGACGGCCTTTTTATTGCCTGGACATTCCCCGTCCAGAATATCCTGCCCCTTGTTTTACAGGTAAGGACCAGTACACTAATGAGTGTTATCCAGAGGAGGGCCCCACCGATGACAGATACGCCAGGAAGGATTATCCTTATGCCAGTTGAAGACTGAAGATGTTATAATTAGATTTAATTTCAGTTGTTCTGTTAAACTTTTGTTAATGGGTACTTGGGCATTTGTTGTCTTCAGACCTGTTGTGATCCTGTGGACCATACTCTGATAATTTGTAATAGTCAGCACTTTGTGCTATTTTCAGTTGATTACTGTTGTTTTTTTTTTTGACTAGTACTGCGTGGTGTTGATTATTAGTGACTTTCACCTGTCATTCCTTATGGACCCATAAAGGAAATTTATTTTTCTCTATTTATGCTGCTCCGGGGCGTGACAGGGTTTTTGGTATCAGAGCCTGAGTTTGGTACTCTAGGGGAGTGATACTGTCGTTCACCGATCATTCCACACCATCTGGTCCTAGTGTATTAAGATTCTTTGAGATGAGATATGAGTATAAGATAAGTTCGTCTTCCTGACGATAGATAGTTTCCTTTGCAGGATAGCATGGATCCGGAGTTTCACCTGTTTGTTACCGATGCTTATGGAGGACATATTATCCATGGAGATACCGTGGAGCCAGCTGACCCAGAGTTTTATCATGAGCGTGTGTGCCAGATAGCTAGTCGACATTTAGAGGAGGACATGTGGAGAGCGCTTTATGTGACCAGGAGTACTCACCCGACCCAGATGCGCATGGATGCTTACCACTTAGCGAGAGTTGGCAGAGACATTTGCCAGGAGATGTTGCGACTAGTTTTGAGTAAGCCAGAGATGGATGAGATTGAGTTGAGAGCTATTGTAGCCGGTCCGCCAGAGCCCGTAGTTGCACCAGCAGCAGCAGCAGCAGCCCCACCATCACCAGTACCTGTCCCAGAGCCAGGGCCTGAGCCGATTGAGGATGAGGAGGATCTAGAGCCTGAGGATGAGCATCCCGATGAGGACATGGACGGAGATGGAGAGGAGGAGCCGATAGATGACGAGGACCCAGTAGAGGATGAGCATGCAGGTGATGATGAACCTGAGGATGACCCCGAGGAGCCAGAGTTTGAGCCAGAAGATCCAGTACCAGACCCAGAGGCTATTGAGGCAGACGTAGTAGTAGATGAGGAGGATGACCCCGAGGAGATAGTTGTGCCAGAGGTACCAGTTGTGCTTCAGATACCAGCCGGACCGATTATGCATATGGCAGCCATGGCCGATATGGCAGTAGGATGGATAGCTCAGATGATAGCACAGCCAGCAGATTTTGTTATGGGAGAGGTGGCTATAGCAGGAGCTCTTGACATAGCTGACGGTTTTGCTGCAGTAGCTGTTGATGTCGCTAACCAGGCGATAGTAGACGTGATGGAGGACGATGATGCAGAGATGATAGAGGATTGGGATATAGGGGCAGTAGTTGGAGATCTTGTCGCACCAGTTGAGGATGATCCACTCGAGGAGATGGATATTGACCCAGAGGACGAGGCACCACCATCAGGATCAGATGCTGACGACTTTTGAGTCAGGACCTGCAGGGCTTAATTTTGTTAGTTTATATTAGGACATGTTGTCCACTAGATTTTTGGGAGCTTGAGAGATAGCTATTTGACCATAGCTTTGTATAGTATTAGCTGACTTTAGTTGTTGTAACTCTTGTCCCATATGGTACACAGTTTGATTAGTGTGTACTATACGGTACATCTTTTGATATATATATATACGAGCAGTACTTTTGGTTATTGTTTGATTATTGCGTTGTGCTGTGTTGTTTAGTAGAATTGTTAGTCTAGCTGTTTCTTATTCTATCTTGAGTTCGTTTCTACGTGAAGACTTTCAGCTGATCCATATGTCTCTTGTAGGCGATACTCGTTATCATCATGGTAGGACCCTTGAGAAATCACCAAGCACGTAATGGAGCACCTATACCGGAAGGGATGGATCCGACGGGAATTTTCGAAGCATTTATGCAGAGGATGGAGCATGTGGGGGATACTTATAATCACTCCACCCACCAGAGACCTTTTGTACCCCCGCCACCAAGACAGACTGGAGATAAGCTGTTAGCAAATTTTCGTGGGCTACGTCCCGAAAAGTTTGATGGACTAACAGAACCATGGAAGGCAGAGCAATGGATAAGAGAGATGGAGTTAATATTTGGAGCATTGGAATGCAACGAACAAGAGAAACGTCGCCTTGCTACGTTTCAGCTCACCTATGCCGCCGCAGATTGGTGGGAAGCTGAGCAAGCCACTGTTGGGATCGATGCCGCTAGAGCTATGTCGTGGGAGACATTCAAAGGCAGATTTTTGGAGAAGTATTTTCCAGAAGATGAGAGAGATCAACAGGAAAGGAACTTTCTCAATTTGATCCAAGGAGGATGGAATGTACGGGAATACACAACACAGTTCGAGCGTTTATCCAGATTTGCTCAGCACATGATAGACACGCCGCAAAAGAAGGTTAAGAGATTTCACCAAGGACTGAACCCCCACCTTCGACATATGATGGTTGGTCATCTGAACCAGTCGTATGAGGAAATTGTTAGATTTGCTACAGGGTTAAAAAAGGATGCTAATCCAGTACAGCAACCCCAGACAAATCGACCTCAGTCGTCACGAGGGTTTCAACAGAGGAATTTCCATAATCGACCACCGAGAAATACCCAAGGATGGAGACCTCAGGAAAATTTTCAAGGAAACAAGAGAATCTGGGAAGGAACCAGGAAACCACAGCAGAGTTATAATCGACCTCAACAATATCGCCAGCAGGGGTCACAGCCACAGGCATTACTAACAGCCCCACCCAGCAATAGTGGAGGATGTTTTAACTGTGGAAAGCCAGGACATATTGCAAGGAACTGCACAGCCCATAGATCTAATCGCAGGCCAGATATCGTCTGTCGCAACTGCAACAAACCAGGGCACTTGAGCAAGGATTGTCGTGCGCCACAAGGAGGATACTACGGAGCACCAGTACAAGGAATTCAAGGACCTCCTGATCAGACGAGAATGAATGCTATTATTCCGGAAGGAGCAGGCTTTAATGCTGATGAGCAGCAACATTTGGAAGGTACACTTGTACTCTTTCATAGTCCAGTTAAAGCTTTATTTGATACTGGAGCCGCACGTTCTTTTATTGCTGTTAAGATTGTGCGTCAGTTGGGTTTAGAACCCCAGACACTTGAGTCAACACTGAATGCTGTGTCACCATTAGGGGTGACAGTTAAGTTGAGTAAAGTGTGTAAAGATTGCCCTTTGACTTTGGGAGATAGGAATCTGCCAGCAGACTTAGTCGTTCTGTCGATGTCAGAATTTGATGTTATCCTAGGGATGGATTGGTTAACTAAGTACAGTGCCAATTTGGATTGCCCTACTAGGACGATTGTATTTCCAATACAAGGAAAGCCGACGATCAGATTTCATTGTCAACCGACAAGCGACCTGTTTCTTACGAGTAGTTTGGCTACGATCATTAGTACAAGTACGGAGCTTACGATGGATCAAATTCCTATTGCACGAGACTTTCAGGATGTATTTCAGGATATTAAAGGACTTCCACCGAAAAGAGAAATAGACTTCTGTATGGAATTAGTACCTGGTACATTGCCTATTTCTAAGACTCCATATAGGATGGCACCAACCGAGATGTTGGAATTGAAGAAGCAAGTTCAAGAACTCGAAGATCTAGGATTTGTTCGACCGAGTACGTCACCTTGGGGAGCACCAGTTCTGTTTGTAAAGAAGAAGGACGGAACACTTCGACTCTGTATAGACTACAGAGAGTTGAACAAGGTTACGATTAAGAATAGATATCCGTTACCTCGAATAGATGATCTATTCGACCAGTTACAAGGATCTAGGATCTTTTCCAAAATCGATCTGCGTTCTGGATATCACCAGCTGTTAGTTCGATCAGAGGATGTATCGAAGACTGCATTCAGGACAAGATACGGGCATTACGAGTTTTTAGTTATGCCTTTTGGATTGACGAATGCGCCAGCAGTATTTATGGACTTGATGAATAGAGTATTCAGACTATATCTGGATAAGTTCATTATTGTGTTCATTGATGATATACTGATCTACTCAAAGACAGAAGAGGATCACAAGGAGCATTTACAGGTTGCCTTGCAAACACTTCGAGATAGTAAGTTGTATGCAAAGTTCAGCAAGTGTGAGTTTTGGCTACAGGAAGTCAAATTCTTGGGACACGTTATATCCCAGGAAGGTATTTCGGTAGACCCATCTAAGATTGATGCAGTCTTAAGCTGGAACAGACCGACGAATGCAACCGAAGTTAGAAGTTTCCTTGGTTTAGCAGGATATTACAGAAGATTTGTAGAAGGATTTTCCAAGATAGCAGGACCATTGACGAATTTAACAAGGAAAGAGACGAAGTATGAATGGACAGACAAGCATGAGGGTGCATTTCAGGAGTTAAAAGAAAGATTGACTTCTGCACCAGTACTCGCATTACCTAAGAGTGGAGAAAAGTACGTGATCTACAGTGACGCATCGTACCAAGGACTTGGATGTGTGCTTATGCAAGATGGAAATGTTATCGCATATGGATCAAGACAATTGAAGGTACATGAGAAGAATTATCCGACGCATGATCTGGAATTAGCAGCAATAGTGTTTGCATTGAAAATTTGGAGACACTATCTCTATGGAGAAAAGTTTGACTTATTTTCCGATCATAAGAGTCTGAAGTATTTGTTCTCTCAAAAGGAGTTGAATATGCGACAGCGGAGATGGATGGAGTTACTCAAAGACTATGACTTTTCTTTGCAATACCATCCCGGCAAAGCAAACGTAGTAGCAGATGCTTTGAGCCGTAAACCTCGATTAGTGATCGCTGCATTACTAATTAGAGAATGGAGAGCATTGGAAGAAATTGCTGAATTTGATCTTCAGCCAGTGGAGCCAATGAAAGGACAACATTTTGGATGTCTGATGGTACAACCGACTTTGATCAGTCGTATCATGGAGGCTCAACAGACAACAGAAGATTTGAAGTTATGGGTCGCCAAGATGTCAGCCAAGGAACCAGAAGTCTGGAGTATTAGTACCGACGGAGCCTTACGATGTAAAGGTAGACTCTGTGTACCTAATGAAGGAAATCTCCGGAAGGAAATATTGGATGAAGCACATAAGTCACGAATGACTATTCATCCCGGAAGTACGAAGATGTACAAAGACTTGAAGAGAAATTTTTGGTGGGAAGGAATGAAGAGAGATGTGGCAGAGTATGTAGCTCAGTGTCTTACTTGTAAACAAGTAAAGGTAGAACATCAGAAACCACCTGGATTGTTACAGCCGTTACCTATTCCTCAATGGAAATGGGAACACATAACCCTGGATTTTGTGGTAGGATTGCCGAAGTCACAGCAGAATCACGATGCTATATGGGTAATCGTGGATCGACTTACTAAGACGGCACATTTTATTGCCTATAGCATGACATACTCAGTAGAACGTTTGAGCCGAATGTATCTACAACACGTTGTACGATTACATGGAGTGCCTGTATCTATTGTGTCAGACCGAGATTCGCGC
The DNA here is from genome assembly GCA_033977485.1 of Hydrangea macrophylla. Classification (NCBI taxonomy): domain Eukaryota; kingdom Viridiplantae; phylum Streptophyta; class Magnoliopsida; order Cornales; family Hydrangeaceae; genus Hydrangea; species Hydrangea macrophylla. The sequence goes on from CM066988.1 coordinate 147,854,608, forward strand.
TTTACTGCGGAATTTTGGAAGAGTCTCCAGACAGCGATGGGAACGACATTGAACTTGAGTTCAGCTTTTCATCCTCAGACAGATGGACAGACGGAACGAGTTAATCAAGTGATGGAAGATATGTTACGAGCTTGTGTCATTGATTTTGAGAGTTCTTGGGAGATACACTTACCTCTGATTGAGTTCGCCTATAATAATAGTTATCATTCGAGCATAGATATGGCACCATTCGAAGCTTTGTACGAGAAACCAGTGAGAAGATTCAAGTTGTACGTGAGAAGATGAAGACAGCCCAGACCAGATACAAGAGTTATGCTGACAAGCGACGCAAAGACTTGGAGTTTGTCGTTGGAGATCACGTATTACTCAAGGTTTCACCTGTTCGAGGAATCGTCAGATTTGGTCAGAAAAGGGGCAAGTTATCGCCACGTTTCATCGGACCATTCGAGATTCTGGAGCGTGTTGGAAAAGTTGCTTATCGCCTTGCGTTGCCACCAAAGATGTCAGGAGTGCACAACGTTTTTCACATCAGTATGTTGAGAAAGTGTGTTCACAACCCAGCGCACGAGATCAACTTTGAGGATATCGAAGTCAACAGCGACGTTACGTTCAATGAAGGACCTGTTCGTATTCTAGATCGAGGAATCAAGAAACTCAGGAACAAAGAGATTCCGTTAGTCAAGATTCAGTGGAAACATCATGATGAAGGAGAAGCTTCGTGGGAACTAGAGTCAGAGATGCGCGAGAAGTTTTCGTTTTTGTTTTAGACCTTGTTGCTTTTGATTTCGAGGACGAAATCTTTTGTTGAGTGGTGGATGATGTAATACCCTGTATTTTGGTATTTTAATAAGACCCGGTATTTCATTTCTATATTCGTATAAACTTTCTCTTCCTTTTGGTGAATTTTGATACCAATCGATTGACATATTCCCAATCGATTGACACTTTTTGATACCAATCGATTGATAATGTTTCTCAATCGATTGACATTTTTCTGATACCAATCGATTGATAAGTTATCCCAATCGATTTTCATTCAACCGACTAAAAGTGATGACGTGTCAACATTTCCAATCGATTGCCATTCATCCCAATCGATTGACATTGTTTCCAATCGATTGACTACAAATATCTGTTACCAATCGATTGACTGGTGTCTCAATCGATTGACATAACCTGAGAAATGTTTTCTTCTTTCCTTCAGCTTTAAACGCGTGGCACTCCCATACCCCTATATATACTCGTCCATTTGTGGCCTTGGGTCACTTTGGCAGCTTGAGAGAGAGATATATACCTCTTGTGAGATATATACACATACATATATATATCTCTATATCTACACATATATACACTCCACACACACACTCACTGCCGTGGCAGCTGGGAGGAAGGAGAAGAAGCAGAAAGAAGAAGAAAGAAGAAGGAGGAGACAGAGAGAGGGCTGGACAGAGAAAAAGGAGAAAGAGAGAGAGAGTTTGAAGGTTTCAAGCTTTAAACACACCCAAACGCACCCTAGGTGAGTTCTAACTCACTTGGTCTCTTTATGCGATGTTTATGCAAGTTATCACGATGTTTAGATGAGTTAAATGCATGTAGTGCACGTTTATATATGCTGTTTTTACAAACTGCTGGAGAAGACGTAGTACCAATCGATTGACATGATCTCAATCGATTGACATCAGTTGCATCCCAATCGATTGAATAGGATTTCAATCGATTGACATTGTTCCAATCGATTGACATGTTTATCAATCGATTGACATAACTTTTGTTCCAATCGATTGAACTTTTGTTCCAATCGATTGACATGATCAGTACATGGATTCTTTTGCCTGTTTATTATATAAGAGGTTTAGTTGTTCGATTCCTGAATTGGAATTCCATTATGCGATTATGGGGTAGACAGGAGTAATGTGACACCAAAGATTTATGGATAATGAATAAAAAAAAGTAATATGAAGACGTGGGTTGACGTGTTGTTCCTGATATGAGTTCGATATCCGTTTCTTTTAATCAGAGTAGTCAAGCCACATTGGGAATTGTCATGTGTCGATGTTAGAATGGAACGTAAGTAGGTTTGGTAAGTTCCGGGAATGGTACGTGGATGGATGATTGGTCATAATATGCTCTTAAAAGCGGTGAACCGGACCATGGTTCTTAAAAGCGGTGAGCTGGACCAAGAAGTCTTAAGATAGACTGGATGATCTGTGATATGCTCTTAAAAGCGGTGAACCGGACCATGGTTCTTAAAAGCGGTGAGCTGGGATCACTAGTAGATGACGTTGAGTCGTGGCAATAGATTGATATGCCTTGTTCGAAACGTTATATCCCTGAAATGCGGTGAACAGGACCATTGTTCTTAAAAGCTGGGGACAGACTGACGTGGAGTCCATGACATGCGGTGAGCTGTTCATATGCTCTTAAAAGCGATGGACAGAATAAGGGTGTATCCCTAGAGTTAAACGATTGAGTCTGTTCATGATATCAGAGTCTGTTGAGTTCGGTATTTGAGTAACAAGACGATAAGGGTCGGTTTACAAGAATGAATAGAGGAACAAGATAATGTTATTTTTTTTATAATAAGATGTTAACTCGTGTTTTTATAAGCTTGTGTTTACTTCAGATAACTGGTACCTCGTTAGTTTGTGCTCACTCAGCTCTCAGTAAGCTGACGGCCTTTTTATTGCCTGGACATTCCCCGTCCAGAATATCCTGCCCCTTGTTTTACAGGTAAGGACCAGTACACTAATGAGTGTTATCCAGAGGAGGGCCCCACCGATGACAGATACGCCAGGAAGGATTATCCTTATGCCAGTTGAAGACTGAAGATGTTATAATTAGATTTAATTTCAGTTGTTCTGTTAAACTTTTGTTAATGGGTACTTGGGCATTTGTTGTCTTCAGACCTGTTGTGATCCTGTGGACCATACTCTGATAATTTGTAATAGTCAGCACTTTGTGCTATTTTCAGTTGATTACTGTTGTTTTTTTTTTTGACTAGTACTGCGTGGTGTGGATTATTAGTGACTTTCACCTGTCATTCCTTATGGACCCATAAAGGAAATTTATTTTTCTCTATTTATGCTGCTCCGGGGCGTGACAGTAGCGGAGCAGGAATCATCTTAACCACGCCCGATGGGATCCAGCTCGAGTATGCGTTCAGGTTTGAATTCAAAGCCTCCAACAACAAGGCCGAATACGAAGCCTTGCTGGTCGGATTACAAATGGCAACCTCAATGGGCTCACTGAAAATTCAAGGTTACAGCGACTCTCAACTCGTGGTAAATCAAGTCAACCAAGAGTATGAGGCTCGAAAGCATAATATGATAGCTTATCTAGCCCTAGTCCGAGCAATTTCAAAGAAATTTCAGGGGTTCTCTGTCGTAGATACCTAGGGAGGAAAACACTAGGGCGACCGGTTAGCCCGGCTCGCTTCATCTTCTGAGTCGGGCTTTCTCAGGATAAGGATACAGTACCTACCCGAGCCAAGTGTGTTCAACTTAAAATGCATGGAGGTCGAACCGGATACCCTAGAACCTAGCTGGATGGACCCAATCATCGAATTTCTTGCAACAGACGCGTTACCAGACGGAAAGGAAGAAGCCTGCCGGGTTAAATACCGAGCGGCAAGGTACCTCATCATTGATGGAATCCTCTACAAAAGGGGATTTTCTATACCGTACCTTTCTATATCGTACCTCTGCTGTGTCCATCCTACACAGGTCCAAGCAATACTATACGAAATCCATGAAGGGGTGTGCGGGAACCACATCGGAGGCCAGGCACTCTCACGCAAAGCCCTGCTGTAAGGTTACTATTGGTTGACCATGGCAAAAGACTCTCAAGAATACATCAAGAGATGTGATACGTGCTAAAGATTTTCTCCCATGATCAACCATTCGGGAGAACTTCGAATGCTAATCTTTAGCCCCTGGCCATTCGCTCAGTGGGGCATTGACATTATCGATCCCCTACCAACGGGAAAAGGACAAGTCAAGTTCGCTGTCATTGCCGTGGATTACTTCACCAAATGGGCAGAGTCCGAGCCCTTGGCAATAATCATCAAGAAGAAAATGAAAAACTTCGTAGAGAGCAATATCCTCAGCAGGTTTGGCGTCCCCCGGGTTCTAGTTAGTGACAACGGTAGGCAATTTTACACCCCGATATTTAGGCAGTTCTGCTCGGGCTACGGGATATCCAATCACTACTCATCCCCCGAGCACCCCCAGGCCAATGGCCAAGCCGAAGTGACCAACAAGATAATTCTCCAGTCAATCAAAATGAGGCTTGATAGCGCCAAAGGACTATGGGCAGAGGAACTATCGACCCTCCTATGGGCCTACCGCACTACACCCCGAGCGACAACAGGCGAAACACCGTTCTCCCTAGCCTACAACTTTGAGGCGGTGGTCCCCACGAAGCTTGGGTTACCTACTTTTCGAGTGACAAATTTCAGTGAGCTAGACAATGAAGATGCCCCAAGGGCGGAACTCGATTTGGTAGAGGAGAAAAGAGACCGGGCATATCTTAAAGTAGCAGCCTACAAGCAGAGAATCTCCAAATACTATAACAGCAAGATGAAGCATCGTAGTTTTCAGATAGGAGATTTGGTCCTGAAGTCAGTCAACCAGTCCACAAAAGTCCCAGACCATGGGAAGTTGGGGCCAAACTAGGAAGCTCCATACCTAGTTACTCGAGTCAACTCCTCGGGAACCTATTGGTTACAAACTCTAGACGGGCATGACCTCTCTCATCCTTGGAACGTGCAACACCTCCGCAAGTACTTCCAGTGAGGCATGACAATAATGTTGGCTAGGAACCATGTAGCTTAACCCGAGCATACCTATTCACATAGTAATAAAAGTTTCTTTTTTCACCAAACAACTCTTCTTCGTGCCTACTCACTTAAAAGACCTCGGGGTCAGACCCCAGGCACTTATAAGACCTCGGGATCCTACCCTAGGCACTTAAAAGACCTCGGGTCCAAAACCCGAGGCACATGACTTGCTTAGGTCTAACCACCAATGGGGGGCAACGCCCCCTAGGTGGCTGATGATGGCAAGTCCCAAAAGACCCTGCAAACACCCACGTTCCAGGTCGGTTTCCTACGGTCACCCGACCAGCCTCTACAACTGCAACATTGGCCTCGGCGGACTTCTGAGCGGCCCGCTCAGTTGAGATGGTATCCTGGGCCTCCTCTAGCTCAAAAAGCCCAAAGCCCTGAACTTCTCCTCTTCGACAGAGAGGGCAAAATCAGTGGACTCTCGGGCCACTTTCTCAGCAGATAAGGCAACCTCAGCCACGGGCAGTCTCTCAGCCAGCCCGGGCAGGGTTGCCTCGGCCCCGGCCATTATATAATCAACCTGCAAAAGAGGACAGTTGTCAACGTTCCAAATGGAGAAGTAAGCATCATAAAGAGCGCAAAGTAACTCACCATGTGGTTGATGCTATAAATCCAACCGATTATGGCCTCGAAACTCAGTAGAGTGCATTTGTCTATCTGACTCTATAGCAGCTCGGGCCTGACCCTCTCGTGGACGTCATCCGCCGTCTCCACTGTCGGCCTTGAGGACGATTCTGTGCGGCTCGGCTCGTCCATGTTGGGGAATGAGACCCCAGTCACTTTGGTGGTGGGAGGCAAAGGTGGTGGTACAGCAATGGTGACTCCGGGCGTCGAGGTCACAACAGCCTCCTTCTCCGCCCAAATTGTGATCCGGTAGACACCCCAATTTTGACCGAACTATTAAACTTAGGGGGATTTACCTCTGGAGATCAATGATGAATATGTCTCAACGAAATCAAGACTCTTACAAGCAATCTGACTCTCTTCCTAGAAGAATCGCGGTTCAAAATCACCCATTTCAGCCAAAAGACCAAAATTCTCATCTACCCGTCACCTTATAAACCATGAGTTTTGAACACGTATAGGAACATAACAATGTTCTCGAAGCATCTTAAAACTATTTTCAAAAGGAGAGGAATTCAGCATGAACCCTGAAAGAAAAAGTCAATAGTTAACCCAGTGAAAAGTCAACGGGTCAAAAGGGAGTCAATCGTAAAATTTTTGAATTTCAAGATAAAAAGTCCCGGTAATTGTTCATTGGGTCTCTCTTATGCTAGAAATGATTTTTAAGAATTTTCAAATAAAAGGGACATTGAGAAATCGAAAGGTCTGTAAGAAGAATTGTTCAGGAAATTGGAAATTTTGCCTTCGGAGGGAGAGTTGACTTTTTTTTTTCCCTTAAGGATTTTGATTTAGTAGATATTTTTATTGAATCCAAATGGGGGGTATTTCCTTAATTACATTTAATGTCTTAAGTAAATAAATAAATTAAACGACATTTACTTAAATGACATGAAATGAAATTAAGATGCTGAATTGCTGTGAATAGTGCTAAACTGCTGTGAAGCGGTACTCAGAGTGCCCGAACGGCAGTCAGTGAATGCCGCTGCGGCACTCATTGAGTGTCGTTTGGCACTCAGTGAGTGTTGCGCGACACTCAGCGAGTGCCGTTCCATCTTCATTGAGTGCCGGCCTGGGCTGGTTTGCATTTTTAAGCCAAAAATCCTTTTTAATCTTTGATCAAATGAATGCACCAAACGATACCATTTTTTGTGTACGTGTTTACTACTCCTAGGTTGCAAACCATGCTCCCACCATCCCTAATTGACCTATCTACCCTTATCTTAGCCCCTAAGATAATGAAAGTCTATAAAAACCCATTTTCTCTCATTTTGAGGGTTTGGAGATTTGAATCTTGAGAGAGAGACTTGAATCTTGACGAGAGAAGCTAAATTTTGAAGATCGAGTTTGTTCTTAGAGGAATATAGAGAGAGAAACCCAAAAACCCCATAGAAATCTTACCCAATTCACCCAATTCCTCAAATCTCCATTGAAGAACCTTGAAGTTTCAAGGAAGAAGAAGACGAGCATTGCTTTTAAAGCTTGGATCTCTCCAAATCAATCAAATCCTGAGAAGATCTAGAGGTTAAATCCTTATTCCTATACGTATTATATATAATTCAATCACAAACTTATAGATCTAGGACTTTTACACATTTTCAAAACCTCTCTTCCTACCTTATTTCATCACACACCACATAGAGTTTGTGATTGAAGTTTCATAAGTTGTCTTCATTAGTTTGGATCTAGAAATAGCCTTGGATTTTAAAACAAAAACAAGTTATGAAAGAATTTTTTATTTAGGTTTCATGTAAACTTTGATTTTACTTCTCCTTGTCTTCATTTTTTCTTGGAAATCCATGAGATCTTTTACATCCCATTGGATCCTCGGATCCTCTTTAGGTTGATCCATTAGTCTCCTATGGTCTTATGGCTTATATGGAGATTAAAGTGGGTCATTGTTATATCCATATTTTGTTTGATGGAATTAAGTCTTAATTCATGACTTAGGTCCTCCAAATTGAATCTCATAGAGTTATTTCTATACCTTATGAAGATTCATATGATTTTTGGGTCTTATTTAGTCTCCAAGGACCATTAATTTGAGAGGAGAATAAGGTGTCATGGATCTACATTCCTCAAGGATCATATGTTTGAGAGAGGAATTATACGTAGATTTTCATAGTTTATATTCCAAGGTTCATAAGATTGAGTAAGACCTTAGGATTCTCTTGCTATGAGATCTATGATGGAAATCCATTAAGGCTAAATCCATGAACATCTTCATATGTCATTATTTACTCCAATGATCATAATCATACTTGATCCTAGTTCTCTCTAGAATTATGGATCAAGGTTGATTCGAAATATGAACATCAATTTAACAAAGGTGCAGTGAATCCATAAACCAACTGTGATCAAAGATTTTTATAAAATCATGGTTCATTGGAAATTGGATGAGATCAATTGGAGGATGTTCAAAACTCATTTAAGCAACTCTTGCTTCAGATGGTTTGGTTTTGTGATTTCAAAACAAGCAATTCTCTGTCCAAAATTCCAGAACAGTAAATCTGTTTTAAAATTAATAAATCAGAACCTTAATCGAACTTCCTTGGCGTCTAATAATTTTTTCTAAGTATTTCAATGTGTTAAGAAGGTTCCCTAAGAAGATCTAAGTGTTTCTCATTTGCTTACTATTTTTAGAAAATCGTATAAGATATCTGGACAGAGAGTTGCAGATTCCTGAGTGATGTCTAGTGTTTTTCTTATTCCTGTAGACACCCCATTTTGTCAGCTATCAGATTTAGGAGACCCATAGCTTGGTGGTTCACAATGATCGAAAAAGACTCAAAAGGACTCCTGGAAGTTTAGCTGTATTTCTCAAAATGCTCAGAATGACCAAAATGCCCCTGAAAGCCCGAAAACTCCCAGATTCGGTCCCAAAGTTCTGGAAACATGGTACGTCATAAGAAAAATGATAAAATGAGTTTTTAAGTAAAATCAGAAGAAATCGTCAGCTCCCAGAGACCCCCGGAAGTCCCGGAAGTTCCCCGAAAGTCCCCGTTGACCGGTTTGACCAAAGTTTGACCAGAGTTTGACCAAGTTTGACCAAGTTTGACCAAAATCATCCGAGTTCATCGAAATCATTAGAAAAGTATTAAAATGAGTTCTAAAAGAGAATCGAGCGAAAACACCCATGATTTTTGGTTTGACTTGGAAGTACTTGGAAATGGTCCATTTTGATCCCAATATTCCTTCCAAACATTCTGATTTTGCTGTCACAGCAGCTAGGTCCACTTCCAACCTCTTTTACAGAAACCTTTTCCAAAAAGGGTGGTCCTAACTTATTTTTCCCTTAAAATTAAATGTCTTAGGGAACTTTCTTTATAAAATGGGCCCTTAGATCACTCTTTTTCATTTTCTAAGATTTTCTAACATTTCAGTCGACAGTACGGACTCTGTTTCTGAGTGACCTGTGTTGTTTATATGATTTCTCTCAATCTGTGATAGCTATTCAAGATTGTCCTTTCGTGTTGTGTTCTAGACACAATAAGGAACATATACATAAAAAATCATGCATTGAAAACATTCCTAACCCCTCTTTTCAAATTTCCAATGATGATGCTACTGTTCTGTCCACTATTCACAGCAAGTATACTTTAACTTTCATTCTTTGATTTGATGCTTATATGCATTCCAAATTAGTTCATATCTTAGGAAGTAGTTCATACTACATTTGTATATATCCCATGTTGATTTAATTCATTCATTCATACACATTTTAGACTCCTAAGTCATTTTAGAAATCCATGTACACAAAACACACTACAACCTTTGCACATTTTTAGATACATACAATGCATTCATGCAAGATTTGGGGTTTTTTGTAACTCTTAATCTAAGAAGATTATAAGGAATGAACTTGATCACACATTCATGCTTCCCCTCAATCTAATCATCCTTTCTCATCCGTCCCGGGGATTGAGAAATCTTCTTTTCTCAAAATTAACATGCATCATTTTAGCTTGCTAAGCATATTTTGATCTCTTTGATTATTTGTTTCAAGAACAATTCATGTCCCCTTTAGATTAGGAAACTTGATTAATTGATATATGGTTAGACGATTTTTTCCTAGGTTTATTTGTGTGATTTTCACTTTACATTGTATGATATTTGACTTAGATCTTATGAATGATATTTTATCTTTAGATCTTCCATTTTCAAGTTTCTTATGTAATGTAATATACTATCATAGTATTATTTGCCGAACCATACATAGTATAAGATGATTATTTGGATGCTAATTGAGGCCCGTCGAGAGACGGGGCGAGTTGAGGGTGTTTTAGTCGCGACAAAGGCTCCTTCCTCTCTCGTACCAAAACCCCGAACCAAGTTCTTTGGTTATGAAGGGCCGGTGCCCTTATCTGCTTGGGTGAGTCAAAATTAGGTTTCTTGGTTCCTTAAAGACCAAGTGGCGACTCTGTATCTATTTTCAACAGACCCACCATTTTCTTTCTTTGATCAAAATCAAACAAGTTTCAAAACAAACCCAAATAAAGAAGCGGTGGAATCCCGGTGTCCACAATCTGGCGACTCTGCTGGGGATACGTAGGCAACCACATCGGTTCGGTCGCTCCACCAACAAAAATAACCATTTCTTTCAAGCCTTGCCTTGAACTACGCTCGGCCTGATTCCCGCTCGGGGATACGTAGGCAACCACATCGGTTCGGTCGCTCCCCCAACGAAAATAACCATTTCTTTCAAGCCTTGCCTAGAACTACGCTCGGCCTGATTCCCGCTCGGGGATACGTAGGCAACCACATCGGTTCGGTCGCTCCACCAACAAAAATAACCATTTCTTCCAAGCCTTGCCTTGAACTACGCTAGACCTGATTCCCGCTCGGGGATAAGTAGGCAACCACAACGGTTTGGTCACCCCACCTACCTAAAAATCAACCCGCTTCTTTCCGACCATGGCCCGAACTACGTTGGACCTGATCCCCACTTGGGGGTACGTAGGCAGACTTTCAAAAAAAAAAGAAGGATGGCTCGCTAGGTCAAAAATCTGAAAGGACGCCTAGGCAAAATTAGAGTTAAATCCAAGGTGAGCAATAACAAAAGAGAAAAAAGAGCTTGCTAGGTCACCTCACTGGTGCCTAGGCAAAAGTCATGAGCATTTGAGAGATTAAAGTCACAGTCTATGCCTCAAGCCAGAAAATCACCTTCCACACTAGGGGCAAACATCGGCTACCCGCCTTGTTTGCCTGACTTTTACTTACCCTTCATACAAGGGGCAAACTTCGGTCACCTACCTCGTTTGCCCAAAACCTCCAATAAACCATCATCCAAACTAGGGGCAAACTTTGGTCACCCACCTCGTTTGCTTATGAATCCCACTTTGTACACCTCAAACTAGGGGCAAACTCCGTTTGCCTAACACAATCCCTTCACACCAAGGGCGAGTTTTCAAGTTACCAAGTTGTTTTGAAAATTTAGAAATAGAGCATCTTTTACTCTAAAAGCTAAGGCACTAATTCAAAGCACTTCCTGGGAGAAGCAGAAAATTGACTAGATCACTAGGGAAGAATTTTCAAAAATCAGATTTATCAGCAAAGTGCTACCATGTTAAGATGAGGGGTGAACACCAAAAGAGAAATGGTTAAATCGCTTATGATAAAAGCACATCAAGTTTTGACAAGACGAGCTTGTGTCAAATGTGTCATCCTCGTGCGTCAATGTCTGTCAAGTTTTTGAGTCTGTTGTAGTCTCAAATGTGTAAGTCAACAGTGACTAATCAAATTTTCAAATCAAGTTATAAAGAGCATGCCAATACAAGCAGGAGTACCAAACACCATTACTGTACCGGTTAAGGCGTCAGCATGAGAAGCGTCCAAACTTAGGGCAAATGCGAATTTCTTCCCTTTCCAAACCATCAAAAGTTGACCATCATCTCCTTGCAACATAAGTCCATGAGTGACTGTTGATTACCTTCCTTCGTCCATGCAACATAAGTCCATGAGTGGCTATTGCTTTTCCTTCATCTCCAAGCAACACAAGTCCATGAGTGGCTGTTGATGGATCCCGGTTCCGGGCCAGCAAGATTTGATCAACTATGAGAGATTCGAATTTGAATCCTGGTTCCCGGTCAAGAGAAGTAGTTGAAGAGAGATCCCAGAAAAAGTCACTTCATCCCCAACAGATTCAGTTTAATCCCCCAGCAGGCATATCGATTAGTACATCGTCAGTTCAATCTATGACAGTCACAGTAGTTCACTGTCGACTCGTCTTCTCGATTAGTACATCGTCAGTTCAATCTATGACAGTCACAGTAGTTCACTGTCGACTCGTCATCTCGATTAGTACATTGTCAGTTCAATCCATGATAGTCACAGTAGTTCACTGTTGAGTCATCATCTCGATTCATACATCATCACTTCTTCTGGTCACGGTTAGTCCAACTGTTGATCCAATCCATGATAGTCACAGTAGTTCACTGTCGACTCGTCATCTCGATTAGTACATTGTCAGTTCAATCACAACAGTCACAGTAGTTCACTGTCGACTCGTCTTCTCGATTAGTACATCGTCAGTTCAATCTATGACAGTCACAGTAGTTCACTGTCGACTCGTCATCTCGATTAGTACATTGTCAGTTCAATCCATGATAGTCACAGTAGTTCACTGTTGACTCATCATCTCGATTCATACATCATCACTTCTTCTGGTCACGGTTAGTCCAACTGTTGATCCAATCCATGATAGTCACAGTAGTTCACTGTCGACTCGTCATCTCGATTAGTACATTGTCAGTTCAATCACAACAGTCACAGTAGTTCACTGTCGACTCGTCTTCTCGATTAGTACATCGTCAGTTCAATCTATGACAGTCACAGTAGTTCACTGTCGACTCGTCATCTCGATTAGTACATTGTCAGTTCAATCCATGATAGTCACAGTAGTTCACTGTTGACTCATCATCTCGATTCATACATCATCACTTCTTCTGGTCACTGTTAGTCCAACTGTTGATCCAATCCATGATAGTCACAGTAGTTCACTGTTGACTCATCATCTCGATTCGTACATCGTCACTTCTTCTGGTCACGGTTAGTCCAACTGTTGATCCAATCCATGATAGTCACAGTAGTTTACTATTGACTCATCATCTCGATTCGTACATCGTCACTTCTTCTGGTCACGGTTAGTCCAACTGTTGATCCAATCCATGATAGTCACAGTAGTTCACTGTTGACTCATCATCTCGATTCGTACATCGTCACTTCTTCTGGTCATGGTTAGTCCAACTGTTGATCCAATCCATGATAGTCATAGTAGTTCATTGTTGACTCATCATCTCGATTCGTACATCGTCAGTTCATTAATCATCATTAGTTTACCATCACTCTCATTCAAAATATGCCGTGTTCATCATTCTCATTCAAAATCATAGGCTTCTATGTCCATTAATGGGGCTTCCATGTTCATCGCGTGACATCTCGGGATTTCATGTCCATCACTTGACGTCTCAGGACTTCTGTGTCCGTCTCTTAATTTCCAGGGCTTCCATGTCCATCGGTTATCTGTCAAACTGCATCTCCAATTATAGTCCTCAGGGACCCCACATCTGACTACATTCGCTTGCAAAGCACACCTTCCAAAATTTAGAAGTTTGCTCCAAGACCCAGGGTCTTCACACCTTGGTATCCCTATCCAGGTCAATAACTGCATCACAGTCAGAAATGCTAGCATGACACAAGTCTACTCGGAGTGGTACACCCCACAGCACCAGCTCATACAAGGATCAGAACACTAGGCATGATAGGACTCATGACACAATTCATATCACATCCATGCATAGCATATCATTCTTATAGCATAGCATCCGCCTGATTGTTGTGTATGTGCATGTGTGATTTATTCCTTTGTCCCTGACACGACTAAAAAGTTGTGCGCTCTTGTGCAACACCCAAGTGTAGGTGATCGTGCAAGTAATATAGTACTGGAAGTCCAGGTCGATCCCACAGGGAAGGAATAGGGAGAATATCTACTAAGTTACAACCTAAAGCAAAAGAAAAGAAAAATGAAGGATTGGAGGTTCTAATGAATCCTAATTAATTAAATCAAACTAAATATTAAACTAAACATATAGAAACATAACTAATTAAATTAATAAACTAACGGTGTTGGAAATACGTGAATCCACATCGATCCTAACCATCTACCATGCATACTCATTCACGCTCTATGGAGTTCATTCCTTTTCAGCATTCCGTATTTTTCTAAAGATATAGAATCAATAGCCCTTTCATGACCGGGACTACATCATCACAGTTGATTTAAAATACTTGGAAGACGGTTTAAAACAATGGTTATTACTTGCACTCTAAATGGTGTTAGCATTCAAAGTGGTTTTCAAAAGTCATTGAAGAAAAGGCCTTAAGGCTTTATGTTCTAAAAACTGTTGTGACAAACTGAGCTTATTGGGACAATTTGATGACAGATTTCTAAAACAGAAAGTCATGGAATACTTAAAAGAATAATCTCAGGATTTAACATGTTCGATCGATCGAAGCGCTCTCGATCGATCGAACAGCATCATCCTTCAATCGATCGAAATGTCTTCGATCGCTTGACTATCCCTGGTTCGATCGATCGAAATACCTTCGATCGATCGAGCCCAAGTTTTCTAAAGATTGCATGGCAGAGGCTGGGAACCAATGTTTCATCACATATTCCCAACGTCTAAACTACAGAAACATGATTAAACTAATACAGGAATAACAAACTAGAGTAATCATAGCATATAAACTAATAGCAATCAAATAACAAGGATTGGAAAGAAAAACCTGGATATAATCTGAAATAAACTTGAAATAAACATGAAAGAACTTGAATCTTCAATAATCTTCAGTAAATCAATGGAAAAGAGGAAGAAAAACAAGAATCTAACCTAATCTACACCTAATCTAACCCTAAAACTACCCTAAAACTACTGTTTTCTGCGTTCTGGAGCGTCCCCCCCTCGTCTGGCGTCAAAACGACGTATATATAGGGTTCCCACAGAGTTTACGCAACTTTTGGGTGAATAAAAGGTTCGATCGATCGAGCTCAGTTCGATCGATCGAAGGTTCGATCGATTGAACCCTTCTTCAATCGCTTGAACTCCTCTGATTTTGACAGCACTGCACACCGATGGGAGAATGGCCATAACTTTTTACTCGGACCTCGGATTGACCTCCCGTTTGCGGCCACGCGACCGTAACTCAAAGATCTACATTTTATATCTCTGGGAAAATCTTCCAAATCTGAAGTCATCATTGTCAAAATTGTCATTTTCCCAGCTGCTTCTGTTGTTCTCTTCACCAGAATCACTTTCTATAGCTCCACTTCATCGATTTACATCCTAATACCTATAAAACATTACAAAAACATATGTTTTAGCATTAACACAATAAAAAGATCATTGTTATTAGAATGAACCTAAATGTAGGGACTTTGGGGATAAAAGATGCATAAAATACCACGTAATACACTAGAAATATGCACTTTTCACCATGAATCACACCCCCCAACTAGCTCGTTGCTAGTCCCTAGCAATGAAGCGAACTACAACAGTGTTTATTTAACTCTAAAAATTAAAAATAAAAGAAAGTAAAAATCCTAACTCACTTTCGCAGGAATCGCGATTGCATTTAGCATATGCAACAAGCCTTTAAACCCCTAGGTTCCCCCTAGTGGACGAGTGTTGTCTCGTGAGGGTTTGCAGTGAATCTACCCACAAAATTCATGTTTATAGTAATGGTTCTCATTTAAATGTTGTCAAGAAATTTTTCCTCTCATTTAGCAATATAGTTAAGCTCAACAATCTCATGAAACTCTCTAGTATGCTATAGCCATGCAACACACACATTATAGTTAATCTACTATCAAAGTCATTAGAATGTTCCATACCCATTAATCTTCAAGTGTGTGTGTGAATGGACAACCCAAATACAAAACTTTAATTTCAAAGCTCGCATAACCTAAGACACTATCAAGACGTTCATTTTGACTCAACTCTCACCGGGATTACACTCTCAAGATGAAATCACTCCAAATTCGGTGTAATAATTATCACTCATGATATGGAAGCTATAAAGAGTAAATGTAAATGGAATCTAATGCTTCTCATATCTAAATAGAAAAACGGACATTTTAGTGCATAAAGTCTCATGAAAGGATACTTTTCACTAGAAGAGCGAGATACCGTGGAGAACTCTCTAATTACCTTAACTTCAAATCCATTTTACTTAAAATCATTAGGACTTTGAAAAAGAAGTATTAAGTGAAAGAAGAAAGAGGCTCGTGATATTCAATTGGGTCAAAGGATGTGATTGGAATGCCTACTACAACTTTTCAAACTTCTCCACATCTCCAATCTCTCTCTTCTTCTTTTCTTTTATTTTTTTTTTTTTCACACTCTTCTTTTCATTCCTTTTTTTCTTTTGTCACAACCATTGGCATTTTTTTTCTTTTCATGCTTTTTTTTCTTTTATTTTCTTTTCTTTTTCTTTTCTTTTTTTTTTTTCATTTTTTTTTTCTTTGCCAACTTTCCCTTATTCACAGAACCAAACTTCTTGTTAAGATAACACATCCCAATCATTCCTAGATAAAGAACTGAGGCTTGAACTCCTAATTTGGAGTTAGGTATTGACTTTAGGATTGTGAAGACAAGGCGATTATGATAAGCTCAAGAGGTGAAGTAAAGGAATAGCATAGAGGTAGGCCAAGGCTGTATTATCCATGTATGGTCAAAAGATGGCCTAAATCATCTTCTAAGTTAATAGGATAATTCATTTCAGTAAATTCAAGAGCTCTAGAGTTTGGTAAATCCTGAACGTTCTCTTCTAGTGATCAGTCAAAATGAATAAGAAAAATGAGACTTTCAACGAATTAATACGCTTTTCAAAAAGTAAGAGTAATTTTATAAAACCCTCAAAAACAAAGAATGGCACAAAAGCTCACTTGGGTTATATTAGTCTCCACTACAGTCTCTCAAGACACTTAAAACTATGCTTACTAATCCATTTTAGCTAAGTACAAGGTTGTCACAACGTGCTCAAAGTTGTTTGAAGATTAAAAAGCATAAAACATACTATAACTAAGATAGTAAACAAACTACCATAGTATATCACATACTAATAACATATAGAAAATAACACTAATGCATCATAACTGACTACATTAACTATGAGAGAAATACAAGAACCATTAAAAATTTCAAAATTTTTGCAATTTTGATTTACTGAGTCATGTTGCTAAGCAGGTATATTGACACGAAACCATAAAAAAAAATAAATGAGGCATGCAATGACTCACTCCCCCCAACTAAAACTAAACATTGTCCCCAATGTTCTAAACTATGCACATGGACATGTAAAGTAAAGCGAGAGAAGGAAGGATGTTACCTCGAAGCGTTAATATCCATTTTTTTCAAGCTACCTGCAAGATCATTAGTAGCAACAAGGAAAAATACAGAATATAATACAACTACTCAGTAAATAACCTCGGTTAACAAGATTTTTATCATAAAGTAATAATCGAAATTTTTGAGGATCTTTCCAATAAAATAATTTAACAGTTTGAAGAATGTTGGGATCCTCATAAAAATGCAACTCCCCCCAACTAATGTCAGGCTCAAGGTCAGAGGAGATGATGCAAAACCTATGGCTTCCAAATTTTTTTGGGACAGTTATAAAAGGAATACAACACTTTTTAAGAATTATATGCAAGAAACGATCTTTAGTGTTGGTATTTCCTATAACAGCCTCTATTTGAATACTAAAAACAGGGGGAGGCCATGGTTCAATAAAAGAGGCAGGGTCGAAGTGATGTTCTAATGAAGCTTCACCACCCTCCGCTTGTCCTAGAACAGAATCTATGGAGATATAATCATTGGAATTGAATTTCTGTTCTATGCACATGGTTTTGCACTGGACTTGGATAAAGCTATCTATTTGGGCCTCAATGTCATAATCACTCAAGAAGGTCAAGCAGTCTAGAAGATTGCTAGCTTCTTGTTGAATTTTAAGATCATCTAAAGTGGGCCCAATATTTTCCAAGTCTTCTCTCAAAGAATTTTGAAAGTTAAAATTTTGTGAAGAACATGTGCTAGTATCCTTACCATCCTCTTCCACAACACATTCTTTTTGTTCACGAATGGGGTACACATAACATTCAAGCTCAGGACAAGAGCTTTGATTGATAGCAAGGATAGGTGATGGGAAACTTAGTGACACCACCTCTTCGGTCGAAAGAGGTGAGGGTTCATGAATATCACAAGAATCTAAATCAGATTTAGATTTTTCAATTATGTCCTCTCTAGGGTCACTTTCAAAGGTAGGGGTAGAGTCAACATGGGACTCATCCTTTCCTAATTGCGTGCAATCACCTAAACTCTCGTCATCTTTTAAAACCTCATTCTTATCCTCGCAACTCTCCTCACTATATGTGTCATCTATTGAAGTACTCTGGATAAAGAGATTGTGCAACTTTATCAAGGCAGCGAAGGAGTTGATGTCTGGGGTTGTATGTTGAGGAGAAGATGGTTCTACAACTTCATGCTCAATGGTTTGGTTTTGGAGTTCTTGTTGGGTTATCACTTTCTCAAATGAGTTGTTAACATCACTCGGTATGAACCCATCATTGTCCTCTAATTCCCTTCCATTGTTAGTGTCTTGAAATTCAGGTTGTAGCATTGAAGGACTGGTATAGTCTTCTAAAGGTTGGCTATCAAATGCTTGTTGATATCTAGCTCCTAATTTATCAATTGCACTCTCTAGCCTTTTCATTTCACTAAGCAGCAATTCTAACATACCATTATCCTCAACTTGGTTATTCTCCTCATTATAACTATATGAAGTTTCACCCCATTGTTGTTGGTAATAGTCCCTTTCCCATTGTGTTTGTGTGCAAGACTCCCCAGAAGGAAAGTCTTGGTGCATTTGGTAATCGTGGGAACTACTACTATATCCTACACTATCATTTTGGTTATATCCCCATTGCGATTGATAGAACTCTCCAGGTGGAGGTTCTTGATACGTTTGATAACATGGGGGACTAACACGATGGTTTTCCCATTGTGGTGATTGGTAGCACTCAGGTTGATAATGTGCATCATATGTGGGTGCTTGCCAACTCGGGGTATAGTTCTCATTACCTAATGTGTACCCATTCGTGGTATTTGTGTTGTATGGAGGGTAATATGGATACGACATGTTTACCCAAAATATTTAAACAAAAGAAATTTTTTTTTTTCTTGTGAGAGAAAAAGTCCAATGATTTTTTTTTTTTTTTTTTTTTAAAGTAAAAGAAGAAAAATGGAAAAACTTAGTAAAATCCTAACCAAGTTGCCTTCCCCGGCAACGGCGCCAAAAACTTGACACGACTAAAAAGTTGTGCGCTCTTGTGCAACACCCAAGTGTAGGTGATCGTGCAAGTAATATAGTACTGGAAGTCCAGGTCGATCCCACAGGGAAGGAATAGGGAGAATATCTACTAAGTTACAACCTAAAGCAAAAGAA
Organism: Hydrangea macrophylla; assembly: GCA_033977485.1. Classification (NCBI taxonomy): domain Eukaryota; kingdom Viridiplantae; phylum Streptophyta; class Magnoliopsida; order Cornales; family Hydrangeaceae; genus Hydrangea; species Hydrangea macrophylla. The sequence continues at coordinate 147,873,575 of CM066988.1, forward strand.
AAGAAAAATGAAGGATTGGAGGTTCTAATGAATCCTAATTAATTAAATCAAACTAAATATTAAACTAAACATATAGAAACATAACTAATTAAATTAATAAACTAACGGTGTTGGAAATACGTGAATCCACATCGATCCTAACCATCTACCATGCATACTCATTCACGCTCTATGGAGTTCATTCCTTTTCAGCATTCCGTATTTTTCTAAAGATATAGAATCAATAGCCCTTTCATGACCGGGACTACATCATCACAGTTGATTTAAAATACTTGGAAGACGGTTTAAAACAATGGTTATTACTTGCACTCTAAATGGTGTTAGCATTCAAAGTGGTTTTCAAAAGTCATTGAAGAAAAGGCCTTAAGGCTTTATGTTCTAAAAACTGTTGTGACAAACTGAGCTTATTGGGACAATTTGATGACAGATTTCTAAAACAGAAAGTCATGGAATACTTAAAAGAATAATCTCAGGATTTAACATGTTCGATCGATCGAAGCGCTCTCGATCGATCGAACAGCATCATCCTTCAATCGATCGAAATGTCTTCGATCGCTTGACTATCCCTGGTTCGATCGATCGAAATACCTTCGATCGATCGAGCCCAAGTTTTCTAAAGATTGCATGGCAGAGGCTGGGAACCAATGTTTCATCACATATTCCCAACGTCTAAACTACAGAAACATGATTAAACTAATACAGGAATAACAAACTAGAGTAATCATAGCATATAAACTAATAGCAATCAAATAACAAGGATTGGAAAGAAAAACCTGGATATAATCTGAAATAAACTTGAAATAAACATGAAAGAACTTGAATCTTCAATAATCTTCAGTAAATCAATGGAAAAGAGGAAGAAAAACAAGAATCTAACCTAATCTACACCTAATCTAACCCTAAAACTACCCTAAAACTGCTGTTTTCTGCGTTCTGGAGCGTCCCCCCCTCGTCTGGCGTCAAAACGACGTATATATAGGGTTCCCACAGAGTTTACGCAACTTTTGGGTGAATAAAAGGTTCGATCGATCGAGCTCAGTTCGATCGATCGAAGGTTCGATCGATTGAACCCTTCTTCAATCGCTTGAACTCCTCTGATTTTGACAGCACTGCACACCGATGGGAGAATGGCCATAACTTTTTACTCGGACCTCGGATTGACCTCCCGTTTGCGGCCACGCGACCATAACTCAAAGATCTACATTTTATATCTCTGGGAAAATCTTCCAAATCTGAAGTCATCATTGTCAAAATTGTCATTTTCCCAGCTGCTTCTGTTGTTCTCTTCACCAGAATCACTTTCTATAGCTCCACTTCATCGATTTACATCCTAATACCTATAAAACATTGCAAAAACATATGTTTTAGCATTAACACAATAAAAAGATCATTGTTATTAGAATGAACCTAAATGTAGGGACTTTGGGGATAAAAGATGCATAAAATACCACGTAATACACTAGAAATATGCACTTTTCACCATGAATCAGTCCCCTTGGGATACGTAGGCAGCTCACGCAGAGCACGACCAGCACTAGCCTCAGCATCATTGCATCTTTTATAACACTTTTTTATCCTAAATTTATAGCCTCCAAAAGACCTGTCTCTTCAAAGCTTTGGCACTCGCTTGCGACATGCGTTGCCTCGCAAGTTCATGCCAAAGAGGGACAAACTGTAGACACCCCATTTTGTCAGCTATCAGATTTAGGAGACCCATAGCTTGGTGGTTCACAATGATCGAAAAAGACTCAAAAGGACTCCTGGAAGTTTAGCTGTATTTCTCAAAATGCTCAGAATGACCAAAATGCCCCTGAAAGCCCGAAAACTCCCAGATTCAGTCCCAAAGTTCTGGAAACATGGTACGTCATAAGAAAAATGATAAAATGAGTTTTTAAGTAAAATCGAAAGAAATCGTCAGCTCCCAGAGACCCCCGGAAGTCCCAGAAGTTCCCCGAAAGTCTCCGTTGACCGGTTTGACCAAAGTTTGACCAGAGTTTGACCAAGTATGACCAAGTTTGACCAAAATCATCCGAGTTCATCGAAATTATTAGAAAAGTATTAAAATGAGTTCTAAAAGAGAATCGAGCGAAAACGTCGGCTCCTGGGAGTTCCTGGAGGTTCCCAGAACTTCCCGGGAATTCCAGGTTTGACCAGTTTGACCAAGATTTGACTTTAGAATCGGGGCACCGAAACAATTTTTAAATATTTTTCATGGATACTAGAGGTCAATAGCTTTCCAACGGTATATCGCACATAATTCCTGGATTTAAAACAAATTTATTATGAATTTCCAAAGCCGGAAAAGGCGATCAAATCGGTTTTTATCGCGAATACCGTAAAACTTTTCAAAGTGACCTATCCCCGAACTATTTTTTATGTAAAGTAGACTCCATTACCTTTCCAACGGTATATCACAACCTCAATTTGGAGTTCGTATGCATTTTCTGTGAATTTCGGACGAAATAGGGCCTTTTCGCGAATACCGAAACTTCAGGGGGCCTAAACAGCATTATCTGGACGGGGGAGGAGCAGTGCCGCCGCGACACTAGCCCACTGCCGCCGCGGCACTGGCCCAGTACTGCCGCGGCACTCCCCTTCAGAGCAGTGTATTTTTGTAATTTGTTTTGTGGTCCCATTTTGATTAATCAAAACCAAAACGACATAGTTTTATGATTTCAGATATTTGGAGCCAATGGGAATACTTTCTAAATCCCAAAACCACCCCAAGTTGGCCTATATAAACACCCCATTACTCCTCATTTTAGGGGAGTCAAATGGAAGCTTTGAAAGAGTTTGGGAGAAAAGTTGTAGAGATAAGGTTAGAATAGAGAGAAAGAAGCTTCCTTCTTTGATTTTCCAAAACAAAAGTGAGTTCTAAACTTTGTTTTTATTTCATTACTCCCATTTATTTCAACATTCAATACTCCCAACCACCATTTTAGTGAGCATTCAAGAGAGTGGAAGCTTCTTCCATGTCTAGTGTCATTACATATGAGTGAAACACCAATCTACAAGTCTCATGCTTCATGAATATCATCTATTGATTATCATCTACTTGCTTGTTTATTTATTGTTCATCTCTTCTTATCCCATTTCTTTTTATTTTTTTTATTTACTTACTAGTTCATCATCATCTAAGTGATGACATGAAGTTTGGGGTGAGTGAATCCTTATGGATAGTAGCTCTTGACCTCAAAAACATGTTTAATAGATGATGATCATAACCTCAATACTTCCAAGGTATTCTTGGAATGTATTGAAGTTATGTTCAAAAATAAAATAAATCTCTCCAACAATCTTGGAGGTTCTTAATGATGAGTTTGATGTGGGTATTCTAAAGTGGCTATGTTCCTTATTGAGTGTTAAAAATATGTCTTCAAAACATCTATTTCAAAACCCCTCTCAATCCCTCTCATTTGGTTTCAAGAAACAAAACTTTGTTTTCTCCAAAATCTTCAAAACAACGAGTCAAAACAGTGAGTGAGTTGAGTTCAAAGATTTCTATAGAACTCAATACTCAACATATGGATGCAAGGCCACTTGGAAAGTCTTCCTAACTCATTGGAGAACACCCATGATTTTTGGTTTGACTTGGAAGTACTTGGAAATGGTCCATTTGGATCCCAATATTCCTTCCAAACATTCTGATTTTGCTGTCACAGCAGCTAGGTCCACTTCCAACCTCTTTTACAGAAAACTTTTCCAAAAAGAGTGGTCCTAACTTATTTTTCCCTTAACATTAAATGTCTTAGGGAACTTTCTGTATAAAATGGGCCCTTAGATCACTCTTTTTCATTTTCTAAGATTTTCTAACATTTCAGTCGACAGTACGGACTCTGTTTCTGAGTGACCTGTGTTGTTTATATGATTTCTCTCAATCTGTGATAGCTATTCAAGATTGGCCTTTCGTGTTGTGTTCTAGACACAATAAGGAACATATCCATAAAAAATCATGCATTGAAAACATTCCTAACCCCTCTTTTCAAATTTCCAAAGATGATGCTACTGTTCTGTCCACTATTCACAGCAAGTATACTTTAACTTTCATTCTTTGATTTGATGCTTATATGCATTCCAAATTAGTTCATATCTTAGGAAGTAGTTCATACTACATTTGTATATATCCCATGTTGATTTAATTCATTCATTCATACACATTTTAGACTCCTAAGTCATTTTAGAAATCCATGTACACAAAACACACTACAACCTTTGCACATTTTTAGATACATACAATGCATTCATGCAAGATTTGGGGTTTTTTGTAACTCTTAATCTAAGAAGATTATAAGGAATGAACTTGATCACACATTCATGCTTCTCCTCGATCTAATCATCCTTTCTCATCCGTCCCGGGGATTGAGAAATCTTCTTTTCTCAAAATTAACATGCATCATTTTAGCTTGCTAAGCATATTTTGATCTCTTTGATTATTTGTTTCAAGAACAATTCATGTCCCCTTTAGATTAGAAAACTTGATTAATTGATATATGGTTAGACGATTTTTTCCTAGGTTTATTTGTGTGATTTTCACTTTACATTGTATGATATTTGACTTAGATCTTATGAATGATATTTTATCTTTAGATCTTCCATTTTCAAGTTTCTTATGTAATGTAATATACTATCATAGTATTATTTGCCGAACCATACATAGTATAAGATGATTATTTGGATGCTAATTGAGGCCCGTCGAGAGACGGGGCGAGTTGAGGGTGTTTTAGTCGCGACAAAGGCTCCTTCCTCTCTCGTACCAAAACCCCGAACCAAGTTCTTTGGTTATGAAGGGCCGGTGCCCTTATCCGCTTGGGTGAGTCAAAATTAGGTTTCTTGGTTCCTTAAAGACCAAGTGGCGACTCTGTATCTGTTTTCAACAGACCCATCTTCTCTTTCCTTGATTCAAAAATCAAACAAACCCAAATAAAGAAGCGGTGGAATCCCGGTGTCCACAATTCCCAAAGATCTAACCGTTCAATCTTAGATTGTCTTCTTGGGTTAGAAACTAGACTCACAGAGGCATATCATATCCAAAAATAATTAAGATCCAACCGTTAAAAGTATGATTTCTTTACCTTCTAGTCTCATTGATTTTAAGTTAAATGGTTTCCTAATGTCTTGGGACCCAAATCATGTTTTGAATTTGATAATTTAGCTTAAATCCATAGGCTAAGTGGTCCAAATTAGTGAATAAATTCATATCTCATTCTTGTTCATATTCATTCATTCATTCATGTATGTTGACGCTTATGATTAGAGCTAGTTCTAGGATAAAATTGGACTTAGTTGAACATAATTGAACAAAAACATGAATTCCTTATGATCATGTTGGGATTATAGAACCCATATATGGACATTACATTAGCGCCTAGTTGAGACTTGTATATCTATAGAGGTGCTATGGCTCTAACTAATCAAAAGGAAATCATAGTTTTATCAATTCTTTCCATGCTTGATAGATTTAAGCTAGAAGCTTAGGGTTGATTATTTGATATCTTTGATCAAGGTATGTGTACTAATCTTTGTTTTGTAGCGCATTTGAGATACAATATCTTAACTCCTTCTCTAGTTTATTTCATTCCTTAATTTTAGTTGATTTTCGACTCCATGTGCGACACCTTAGCTTAGGTCTTGCCTTATGTGTATATGTGATTAGAGATATTTTTCCTAGGATTTATATTCTTTGTATGCATTGCACGTTTCCCATTTCGTGGCTGGATCCCGGGTAAGTTCTCTAGTTCCCTACTTGCACATCATTTTGCTTGCTACTTGAATTATGTGGATTATGAATGATATTTTATCGTTAGCAATCTTACACCATTTTCAATATGCTTTTGTAATGTATATGTATATATGTATTAGTTGAGGGCACACTTAGATTATTAATTCGATTAAAAAGGATTTTAAGTAGAGGCATATCACGAGATAGGATGAGAGGGGGTGTTTTAGTCCGTCGGGCTCCTTCCCCTCTCATTCTATAATCTCTGGACCTAGATTATCTTTGGTTTTGCAAAAGATCGGTTTGCTTTTAAAAAATGGTTTCTTAATTTTCCTAAAAATTAAGTGGCGACTCTTTGTATTTGAAATTTTAAAAAATGCTTTTAAAAACAAAAGTGGGCCCAAATGCCGGTATCCACAATTTGGCGACTCTGCTGGGGATCGAACCCAGAATCTCTCTGGTTTTGCAGACCAGAATTTTTGATTTTGGGTTCACTCAAGGATTAGACTTGAAAGTATCCTTTTAATCGAATTAATTAATATTTGTGTACCCATTGCATTGCACTTGCATGTCTCGCCAGTCGATTGTACGGAATTATGACCTTGGAGGCTCGGGGCAACCTGGTCGGTCAAGCCATCATGGGACTGTGTGATCACCCTTGATCTTGTACCATGTGTTGGTATATGAAGCATCCTATTGAATGTGTGTCAAGGGTCCCTTATTTGACCAAAACCCGACCTTTGCATGATAGCCTCTATAGAATCTTTCAATCTTAGGAAATTAATTCTTGATTAGGATTATGTGCTAGGGAGTTTTGTATGCCCGAAAGGGATTAATTGAGATGATGACGATGCTTGCTTGATGAAAGATGTGTAATCTCTTAATCACTTTTGAGCAATTCTCTTCATGTCCTATGACATTTGAGAACATGCCGAATCTTGATTATAAGATTAACATCTCTTATATCATGTTTAGCTAAGCATCATTGACCTTGTATTTATCCGAATTCATGAAGAGTATGGCAATAATCCGATCATGTGATCCTCCTACCCAAAGAATTTTAAATCCATCTTTGAAAGCAAATGGACTTTTGCCCTTTTTAATCCAAAGTTTTCAATCACTCTTTCAAAAAATCTTTGGAGTTCACTTTTTGATTAAAGCTCCAAACTAATCTTTGTTAAAGTATACTTCCATATGATCATCTTTAAATGAAAATTCCAAAGATCTTGAGAATTATTTTGAGAAATCTCATCGTCTTAAGAAATGCTTTTCAAATGAATTCAAAGTAAAATTTCAATCCAATCATCTTGGTTGAGGAATGTTTAACATCCTCGTTCTCAAAAGAATTCATGAGAATTATTCAAAAGATTTTATCATCCAAGATATACTTCCCGAAGGAATGTCCAACCTTCGAAAGGGTAACGAGGATCACAATGAAAGGAGAAGTTGGCGTACTTGACATGGTTGAGGATTTTATGTGCTTATATGTTGTATGTGCTAGGACTAGAATTTTCTTTTATTTGGCATATAGAGTAGGCACACACACACTTGCATTTCATCTGTGTACCATGTGCGCGGTGCATGCATTTAGCCATATCAAATCATCAAAGCATTGCATGCATGTAGAATACAAATTTACACCATCCTCTTTCCAGTCAAGATCAAAGTAATCCGATAGTTCTTCAAAATTCATAGCCTTCTGAAAATCAATTCTGCTTGCGGACCTTTCACCTATCTATGTTGAAAGAGTGGAACAACTAGATTCCCTAGTGAGGACACTTCTAACCTTCTTGGGTTCTTTTTCCTTGATTTTAGTTAAAATGGCACACAAAGAGAATACTGGGGAAGTAGCAGAGTTAAGGACCATCGTGGAATAGCAGGCAGGGCAAATGACTAGGATGATGACCATGATGGAAATAATGGCACGACAGCCGCCCGTTGATCCCCCTCCACCTGCTAGGGAGGAGGATTGGTTCGATGATCCAGAAATTCAAAGGGCTGAGGTACCAAGGGCAGAAAGGGAAAGGGTAGAGAAAGAGAGAGCTAAGAAAGAGAAGGTGATGGCCGAGAAAGTAGTGAAACTTGAAAGGGTAGTTCGTAAGGCTCAAGGAGTTGACACTTATTTGCTCGAACTAGAGGGATTGTATGAAGGGGTGCAAGAAACATTGCCTGTAGGTTTCAAGATGCCAATTTTTGACAAGTTTGATGGTACCGGTAACCCTCACAGTCATATACGGATGTGCATTGGTGCTTTCCAACCCAGTGGTTTGAGCACTATGATGATGGCTATTTTGTTTCAACAAACTTTGACCGGAGCTGCTCTAGCATGGTACCTCACAACCGAGCCAAGTAAAACTAGGATCTGGGAAGAAGTAGTGAAGTTGTTTGTGGCCCAATATGAATACAACCAAGAGATAGATGTGACAGTCCGAGATTTGGAGACCACCAGGTAGGAATATAATGAATCATTTACTGAGTTTTTAAGCTAATGGAGGGGTAAAACAGCCAGAATGGTTCAAAGACCATCTGAAAAAGAGCAGATCAGGATGCTAATGAAAAATTTACAGTCGGTTTACCAAGAGAAGATGAGGTTCCAATCAATCAACACTTTTGTTGAGGTTTTTGATGTGGGGACAAGAATTGAAGATGCTATCCGCAAAGGGGTAATCAAAAAGGAGAATCAGGCGAACAAATATATGGGGACAGGATCCGATGTTAACACTTTGGCACAACCACCTCAATAGAAGGGCCATTATCAAAAAGGTAATCAGTCGAGGTCTAATCAGGGACGACATGGAAAGACCGTTGGATTTGGAATACCGTTGAGTGTGGCATTGGAACAGGCAGTAGAGAAAGGATACTTGAAAAAGTTGGATCCACAACCCGTGCCTGGCCCCATCCCAAAAGGATATAATATTGACTAGTATTGTGCTTATCACCAGATGTTGGGTCATTATACTGACCATTGTATGAGATTAAAGCATGAAATTCGAGGCCTGATTGAGAAAGGGGTTATGACACATGCTGTTGGGTAGTGGTGAACCTGAGGGTTCAAATGATGCTAGTGAGGTGATGGTGTTTGGAAATACTACTGCTATGGCAAATGTGGATGCTCTTGGAAATCTAGTAAAGTGAAAATCATCTGTGACACTCCAGTTGAGACCAAGTCAAGTCTAGTCCGGTAATCGAATCATGTTAAGTAGGAGTCAAGTGTCAAGTCCAGTCGTGTCTTTGAGTCAGTCGATTATCGAGTTTATTTTTCAAGTCTCTTTTTATCGAGTCTAGTGATGTAATCCTCTTTCTCTACTTGTTGAATAAAATCTCATTTCGCTTGATTCAGTATGCTAAGTCGTGAATAAATGGATCATTAAGCCAAAAATATTACTTTTTTAAACGATCATGGAAAATACTTTGTTAATAAATCTTTGCATTGAAAATGATCCCCAAGTGATCAAAGCAAATTTTGTGCCAAAACCAAGGAGGAGTAGAGAATTGATTAGCTTTACTTTAAGAATTTAAAGATGCTCTTGCTCAATTTTGAAAAGATGAACTTAGAACTTAAAGCTTGCTCACCATCCCCTTTTCTCAAATACCAAGCCTAAAAGATGAGCCTAACCAATCCAAAGCCATAACTTGATCCTTGATGGTAGCTAAATGTTTTAAATGAACTTCTTCTTCCAAAAAAAAAAAAGAAAAAAAAAGAGCTCATTAGGATGAAAACCTGAAAGGGCGCGTAGGCAAAAGTGAGAGCACAAAAAAAGGAGAAAATAAAAAAAGAGAGAAGAACAAGATGAAGATGAAGGAGCTCTCTAGGATGAAAACCCGAAAGGGCGCCTAGGCAAAAGTTAGAGCAAAAATAAGATGTGTGTTGATTTCAAAATCCGAATCCAAGCCAGTCAAAATCATGAAGAGAATAAGAGATAGTGAAGTAGAGAAAAGAAAGGAAAGAGAAAAGAAAAAGCAAAGAATAAATAAAATTGAGAATTCTTGAGCACTTCAAAGTACATCATTGGTACATGAATTATCCCAAAGCTTTGTGTTGTTCTCAATAAAGAAAATAAATTGGAAATGAAAAGAGAGATTTGAAAGTATCAATTAGTATCAAAATTTTGTGAGAGGCTCAATGGCTAAGTGGGCCTATAACAATGCAAAAGTATCTTTGAGAAAAGTAAATAGTGATTTGGAGGGCTGCTATTGTTTTATGAGTATGGTAGAGTATGATTAAAACACGATGTGTTATGAAAGTTGTAAAGATTGACTGGCTAGTGAAAAAGGTGAAAAGAATCAACCGCCATAAAAAAAGAAAAGAGAAAAAAAGAGAAGAAAATAAAAAAAATAAATAAATGGGAGAAGTAGTTCATGTTCTCATCATCTTGTTCAAAAGCTACTGCAAGTAATCTATTTCAGAAAATCTGTCCAGAAAAAAGCACTCATTGGACCCAAATGAAAACATGGCTCTAAAAGCCCACAAATTCTTGAAGCCTTATTCTTTTAAGACCTCCAGAGTCGATGAACTACGTTTTGACCTGATTCCCACTTGGGGATACGTAGGCAGCCAGTGCGATTCGGTCACAAACATCGTTGCACCACGTGATATTTCTCTTTTAAGCCTCCAGCAAACTACTTTGGACCTAATTCCCACTTAGGAATAAGTAGGCGAACCTTCTAAGGTTCTCGGTCTATAACTATTCCTAAATCAAAAGCATCACCCTTTGCACCTTTGGTTTACTTCCTTCAGACTAGGGGCAAGCTTGTGTTTGCCTGGAGCCATATATGTACTGCCAAACCAGGGACAAACAAAGTTTGTCCATCAGCATTGGGTTTCCCGCTTGAGCCCACCACATTCATGATGATTACCTCTAGGTTGTGAGTAAATGCACTACAGGCATCCTGTACCATCATGTTCTCACAGCCCTTGGATGAGCCTATTTGCCCTTAAGACTAGGGGCAAACTTTGTTTGCCAAAAAACCTCTATGCCAGAGGCAAGTTCTCAAGTAATTGAGTTTGTTTTGAAAGGATTGAAATAGAGTGCCTTTCATTCTATAAGCTGAAGCACTAATTTGAAGCATACTCTAGATAGGCAAAGAATTCACTAAATCAAAAAGGGGAAGTTTTCAAAGCTTAGATTTATCAGCAAAGCACTACCATTGTTAGATGATGAATAAATGAAAGGTGAGATGATACATTATTCACGATGAAAGCACATTCATTCATAATGAATGTAGAGTTTGAGTCAGTCATCTTGGGTAACTGGCTTTGTCAGGGTCTGTCCTCCTTTGATGAGTCAATAAATGGTTTCAAATGTGTGGGTTTAAGATGATGAATAAAGATTTGAAAAGTCTTCATGAGCATCCCAAGAGCAACACGAGTAGAGGCTTCGAACACTATCACAACATAATGCTAAAGTTGCAATATAAGAAGAGTCCAAGACTAGGGGCAAAGGTGACTTCCCTCTTTTTGACAGAACCGATATGTTTCTTCTAAAGGTCCCAAATGCATGAAATCATTCCTTTCTATCAACTCTATTCATATTCTTTGAGCCTCATTTAGAAAATAAATTGAATTGAGTCTGATCGACTCCTAATTTTAGAAAATGAAATTGAATTAAGTCTGATTGACTCCTGATAAGTAGAATTTGAACTTGATTTGAGTCAAGATGACTCCGGATTTGGTGAAATTGAAGTTGTTCGAGTCTGACTGACTCCTGATATGAAAAGTGAAATACATGGAGTTCGATTGATTCCTGATTTTGAAAATCTGAGTTGAATAGAGTCTGATTAACTCCTGATTTTAAAAAGTTGAATTGATTTAAGTCTGATTGGCTCCTGATTTAAGAAATTGAACTAAATTGATTTGATTTAAGTCTGACCAACTTTCAATTTTTGGAATTAAAATTGCAACATAAGTCCCCAAAAGGGCTGTTGATTGTCGCTTTTGCAACACAAGTCCCCAAAAGGGCTATTGATTGTCGCTTTCGCAACATAAGTCCTTACGAGGCTGTTGATCTCTGCTTTTGCAACATAAGTCCTTATGCGGCTGTTGATCTCTGCTTTTGCAACATAAGTCCTTACGGGGCTGTTGATCTCTGCTTTCGCCACATAAGTCCTTGCGAGGCTGTTGGTCTCTGTTTTTGAAACGTAAATCCTTATAAGGCTGTTGATCTCTACTTTCGCAACATAAGACCTTGCAAGGCCGTTAGTCTCTATTTTTGCAACATAAGTCCCCCAAATGGGCTGTTAATTGTCGCTTACGCAACATAAGTCCTTGAAAGGCTATTGACTATCGTTCTTGCTTGTAAGCCCCTGAGTGGCTATTGACCAATATCTTACCATGTTGATTAGTCCTCAATGGAAACCTTGCATTAGTCCTCAATGGCAGCATTATTTGTGTTAGTCCTCAATGGCAACCTTGCGTTAGTTCTCAATGACAGCATTATTGGTGATAGTCCTCAATGGCAACCTTGCGTTAGTCCTTAATGGCAGCATTATCGGTGTTAATACTCAATGGCAACGTTGCGTTAGTCCTTAATGGCGGCATTATTGGTGTTAGTCCTCAATAGTAACCTTGCGTTAGTCCTCAATGGCAGCATTATCAATGTTAGTCCTCAAATGGCAACCTTGCGTTAGTCCTCAATGGCAGCATTATCGGTGTTAGTCCTCAATGACAACCTTGCGTTAGTCCTCAATGGAAACTTCCATTCTCTAAGCGTTAGTCCTCAATGGCAGCATTATCGGCGTTAGTCCTTAATGGCAACTGATGTTGTCAATATCAAGATATAAAAAGTGTTCTTTACTTTTCAAAAGATTTGTAGTGTAAAAGCAAAGGTCGAACCCACAGGGATTGGTTAACTACAGCGACTTAATTTTAAAACCTAACTTTAGTTAATTATGAAAACGGATTTTGATTTGATTTTAATTAAACTAATAACAATAAAAATAAATCTAAACTATAAAAGCAATTAAAAGTGTTTTTGTAAATATGTAAAGGGAACCTAGGATTGCAACTCCACCACTAGCTTCATAATAGGAATATTTATGCATTCAATTAGCTTACTAAGTTGGATGATTATGGGGAATTGTGGCTACAAGCCCAATTCCTCCGTCAAGAAAATAATCATGGTTCAAGCACTAATATATTCCATCTTCGGTTAGCACGAATTATCCCACACTACACTAGGGTTGTGACATAATTCGTCTAATCTAGGCATGGATTATTTGGATACTTGATAGCACAAATCAATAAAGCACCATCACATGTAAATAATCTAAACAAGCACAGCGAGCATAGATCATTGAGCACATCACAGTCAAAATAGATCTAAGACAAGAATAAACTTTGAAAGCAATGATTTAATTCATAGAAGCACGCTTTATTTATAAAAATCCTCTAAACATGTGACTGTCATCCATACATAATAAAACTAAAATAAAACATAAAATACTCCCTATTACTCGACTAGGGATTCATTGAAACCCTAGATCTAAGATCTAGCTGTCCATGGAAGTGATGGATGGCAAGTAGTTGATGGAGGAGGCCATGGAAATCCTTGGTCTTCTTCTTCTTCTCCTTGCTTCCCTCCCTTCAATGGCTGAAGTATGGTTGTATATTATGTGTATAATATTTGTCCAACCCTTTAATTGAAGTAAAATAGGGTATATATAGATTTACAACATGTTTTGGAAGCTTTCCTAACCCCAAACGCACTAAAACTGCTATATTTTGCAATCTGAACGTAATTAGGCAGTTTCTTTCGCGTAGGAATCATCAGTATCCCTCCTTTCAATGGCTGAAGTATGGTTGTATATTTGTGGACACCGGAATCGGACCACTCCTCTTGTTTGAGATTGTTTTGAAATTGATTTGAATCAAAGAAAAGGGAAAGAAAAGGTCTGTTGAAAACAGATACAGAGTCGCCACTTGGTCTTTAAGGAATCAAGAAACCTAATTTTGACTCACCCAAATGGATAAAGGGCACCGGCCCTTCATAACCAAAGAACTTGGCTCGGGGTTTTGGTACGAGAGAGGAAGGAGCCTTTGTCGCGACTAAAACACCCTCAACTCGCCCCGTCTCTCGACGGGCCTCAATTAGCATCCAAATAATCATCTTATACTATGTTCGGTTCGACAAGTAATACTATGATAGTATACTACATTACATAAGAAACTTGAAATGGAAGATCTAAAGATAAGATATCATTCATAAGATCTAAGCCAAATATCATGCAATGTAAAGTGAAAGATCACACAAATAAACCTAGGAAAAATCGTCTAATCATATATCAATTAATCAAGTTTTCCTAATCTAAAGGGGACATGAATTGTTCTTGGAACAAATAATCAAAGAAATCAAAATATGCTTAGCAAGGCTAGAATGATGCATGTTAATTTTTGAGAAAAAGAAGATCTCTCAATCCCCGGGACGAATGAGAAAGGATGATTAGATCAAGGGGAAACATGAACGGGTGATCGGGTTCATTCCTTATAATCTCCTTAGATTAAGAGTTACAAAAACTCCAAATCTTGCATGAATGCAATGTATGTATCTAGAATGTGACAAGGTTGTAGTGTGCTTTGTGTTTATGGATTCCTAGAATGACTTAGAAGTCTAAAATGTGCATGAATGAATGGATTAAATCAACATGGGATATATACAAATGTAGTATGAACTACTTCCTAAGATATGAGCTAATTTGGAATGCATATAAGCATTAAATCAAAGAATGAAAGTTAAGGTATGCTTGCTGTGAATAGTGGACAGAACAGTAGCATCATCTTTGGAAATTTGAAAAGAGGGGTTAGGAATGTTTTCAATGAATAATGTTTTATGGAGATGTTCCTTATTGTGTCTAGAATACAACCCAAAAAGCCAATCTTGAATAGCTATCACAGATTGATAGAAAACATATAAACAACACAGGTCACTCAGAAACAGAGTTTGTACTGTCGACCGAAATGTTAGAAAATATTAGAAAATGAAAAAGAATGATCTAAGGGCCCATTTTATACAGAGAGTTCCCTAAGACATTGAATTTTAAGGGAAAAATAAGTTAGGACCACCCTTTTTGGAAAAGTTTTCTGTAAAATAGGTTGGAAGTGGACCTAGCTGCTGTGACAGCAAAAACAGAATGTTTGGAAGGAATGTTGGGATCCAAATGGACCATTTCCAAGTACTTCCAAGTCAAACAAAAAATCATGGGTGTTCTCCAATGAGTTAGGAAGACTTTCCAAGTGGCCTTGCATTCATATGTTGAGTTTTGAGTTCTAAAGAAATCTTTGAACTCAACTCACTCACTGTTTTGACTCATTGTTTTGAAGATTTTGGAGAAAACAAAGTTTTGTTTCTTGAAACCAAATGAGAGGGATTGAGAGGGGTTTTGAAATAGATGTTTTGAAAACATGTTTTCAATATTCAATAAGGATTATAGCCACTTATATTACCTACATCAAACTCATCATTAAGAACCTCCAAGATTGTTGGAGAGATTTATTTTATTTTTGAACATAACTTCAATACATTTCAAGAATACCTTGGAAGTATTGAGGTTATGATCATCATCTATCAAACATGTTTTTGAGGTCAAGAGCTACTATCCATAAGGATTCACTCACCCCAAACTTCATGTCATCACTTAGATGATGATGAACTAGTAAGTAAATAAAGAAAATAAAAAAGAAATGGGATAAGAAGAGATGAACAATAAATAAACAAGCAAGTAGATGATAATCAATAGATGATATTCATGAAGCATGAGACTTGTAGATTGGTATATCACTCATATGTAATGACACTAGACATGGAAGAAGCTTCCACTCTCTTGAATGCTCACTAAAATGGTGGTTGGGAGTATTGAATGTTGAAATAAATGGAAGTAATGAAGTAAAAACAAAGTTAGAACTCACTTTTGTTTTGAAAATCAAAGAAGAAAGCTTCTTTTCTCTCTACTCTAACCTTATCTCTACAACTTTCTCTCCCAAACTTTTCCAAAACTCACATTTGACTCCCCTAAAATGAGGAGTAATGGGGTGTTTATATAGGCCAACTTGGGGTGTTTTTGGGATTTAGAAAGTACTCCCATTGGCTCTAAACATCTGAAATCATAAAACTATGTCGTTTTGGCTTTTAATTAATCAAAATGGGACCACAAACTTAATTACAAAAATGGACTATTCTGGAGGGGAGTGCCGCGGCGGCACTGCTCCTCCCTTCGTCCAGATAATGCTGTTTAGGCCCCCCGAAGTTCCGGTATTCGCAAAAAGGCCCTATTTCGTCCGAAATTCACAGAAAATGCGTACGAACTCCAAATTGGGATTGTGATATACCGTTGGAAAGGTAATGGAGTCTACTTTACATAAAAAATAGTTCGGGGATAGGTCACTTTGAAAAGTATTGCGGTATTTGCGACAAAAGCCGATTTGATCGCCTTTTTCGCCTTTGGAAATTCATAATAAATTCGTTTTAAATCCAGAAATTATGTGCGATATACCGTTGGAAAGCTATTGACCTCTAGTATCTATGAAAAATATTTGAAAATTGTTTCGGTGCCCCAGTCCCAAAGTCAAATTTCGGTCAAACCGGTCAAACCTGGGATTCCCGGGAAGTTCTGGGAACCTCCGGGAGTTCCCGGGAGCTGATGTTTTCGCTCGATTTTCTTTTGGAACTCGTTTGAATACTTTTCTCATGATTTGGAATGATTCTGGTGAACTCGGACGATTTTGGTCAAACTTGGTCAAACCTGGTCAAACCTTGGTCAAACCTGGTCAAACCTGTCAACGGGGGACTTTCCGGGAACTTCCGGGACTTCCGGGGGTCTCTGGAAGCTGACGATTTCACCCGATTTATCTTGAAAACTCATTTTATCGCTTTTCTTACGACATAGCATGTTTTCAGAACTTTGGGACCAATTCTGGGAGTTTTCGGGCCTTCAGGGGCATTTTGGTCATTCTGAGCATTCCGAGAGATGGAGCTGGCTTCCGAGAGTCCTTTTGAGTCTTTTGCGATCATTGTGAACCACCAAGCTATGGGTCTCCTAAATCTGATAGCCGACAAAATGGGGTGTCTACAGTTTGCCCCTCTTTGGCATGAACTTGCGAGGCAACGCATGTCGCAAGCGAGTGCCAAAGCTCTGAAGAGACAGGACTTTTTGGAGGCTATAAATTTAGGATAAAAGCGTTGCAAAAGATGCAATGATGCTGTGGCTAGTGCTGGTCGTGCTCTGTGTGAGCTGCCTACGTATCCCAAGGGGAATCAGACCAGGACGTAGTTCAAGGCAAGGAATAAATCACACATGCACACAACAATCAGGCGGATGTTATGCTATAAGAGTGATATGCTATGCATGGATGTGATATGAATTGTGTCATGAGTCCTTTCATGTCTAGTGTTATGATCCTAGTTTGAGCAGGTGCTGTGGGGTGTGCCACTCCGAGTGGGCTGGTGTTGTGGTAGTGTTTGTGACTGTGATGTGGTGGATGACTTGGATAAGGGCACCAAGGTTTAGAAGACTCTGGGTTTAGGGGCAAACTTCTGGAATTTGGGAAGTGTGCTTTGCGAGAGAATGTAGTCAGATGTGGGGTCCCTGAGGATGACAACTAAGGATAACCCATAGGCGAGGGAGTTTAAGATAACCGACAGTTTTATAATAACCAAAGTGAGGAGGCTCATGATAAGTGGGGTAGCTCACGATAATGGATAGGTGAGATAACCGGAGTGAAGAGGCTCACGATAAGTGAGGAAACTCATAATGACTGACAGGTGAGAAAGCTCATAATAATCAGTGGACACGGGTCCTTAAATTGTGAATAGACAGTGCTTGCCAAGGGAATCAGGGTGATTTGACTGCGGGTGATGTTTTGGCCGATCCTTATGACGACAAGTCCGGAGAATCGGTTCGGACTTCTGTTATCTTCTACTGGGGATGGTAGGGGACCCTCTGAGAATCTCTCTTCAATTCTTGACCTAGAACCAGGATCCATCTTTGAATCTCTCACGGTTGATCAAATCTTGCAATGCTCAATCCAAAAGAGCCGGTCAGGGCCTCCGGGAGCTAGTATCTATCCTCGGGGAATGATGTAGGGTTCTCGGGGAATCTCTTTTGGCGCTCAATCCAAGAGGGCCGGTCAGGGCCTCCGGGAGCTGGTATCTATCGGATTCTATCCTCGGGGGATGATGTAGGGTTCTCGGGGAATCTCTTTTGACGCTCAATCCAAGAGGGCCGGTCAGGGCCTTCGGGAGCTGGTATCTATCGGTTTCTGTCCTCAGGGGATGATGTAGGGTTCTCGGAGAATCTCTTTTGGTGCTCAATCCAAGAGGGCTGGTCAGGGCCTCCGGGAGCTGGTATCTATCGGTTTCTGTCCTCGGGGGATGATGTCGGGTTCTCGGAGAATCTCTTTTGGCGCTCAATCCAAGGGGGCCGGTCAGGGCCTCCGGGGGGCTGGTATCTATTGGTTTCTGTCCTCGGGGGATGATGTAGGGTTCTCGGAGAATCTCTTTTGGCGCTCAATCCAAGGGGGCCGGTCAGGGCCTCCGGGAGCTGGTATCTATTGGTTTCTGTCCTCGGGGGATGATGTAGGGTTCTCGGAGAATCTCTTTTGGCGCTCAATCCAAGGGGGCCGGTCAGGGCCTCCGGGAGCTGGTATCTATTGGTTTCTGTCCTCGGGGGATGATGTAGGGTTCTCGGAGAATCTCTTTTGGCGCTCAATCCAAGGGGGCCGGTCAGGGCCTCCGGGAGCTGGTATCTATTGGTTTCTGTTCTCGGGGGATGATGTAGGGTTCTCGGAGAATCTCTTTTGGCGCTCAATCCAAGGGGGCCGGTCAGGGCCTCCGGGAGCTGGTATCTATTGGTTTCTGTCCTCGGGGGATGATGTAGGGTTCTCGGGGAATCTCTTTTGGCGCTCAATCCAAGAGGGCCGGTCAGGGCCTCCGGGAGCTGGTATCTATCTGCTTCTGTCCTCGGGGGATGATGTAGGGTTCTCGGGGAATCTCTTTTGGCGCTCAATCCAAGAGGGCCGATCAGGGCCTCCGGGAGCTGGTATCTATCGGTTTCTGTCCTCGGGGGATGATGTAGGGTTCTCGGGGAATCTCTTTTGGCGCTCAATCCAAGAGGGCCGGTCAGGGCCTCCGGGAGCTGAAGGATAATGTAATCTGTTAGGAAGAAGGAAATACGTCCTTTAAATGAGAGTCAAGGTATCATTCTATTTATGATGAGGCATACGGAGATGGCCTGCGGCACTTAAGGTTTTGATATTGAAAGAGGAGAGTGATGGACTTATGTTGCTTTAGGATGAAAGAAGGTCATCAACAGCCACTCATGGACTTATGTTGCATGAAGAAAAATGAAAGATCAACAGCCACTCATGGACTTATGTTGCTAGGAGAAAGGAAGATCATCAACAGCCACTCATGGACTTATGTTGCATGAACAAAGGAAGATCATCAACAGCCACTCATGGACTTATGTTGCATGAACATAGGAAGATCATCAATAGCCACTCATGGACTTATGTTGCATGAACAAAGGAAGATCATCAACAGCCACTCATGGACTTATGTTGCATGAAGAAAGATCAACAGCCACTCATGGACTTATGTTGCAAGGAGAAAGGAAGATCATCAACAGCCACTCATGGACTTATGTTGCATGAAGAAAGGAAGATCATCAACAGCCACTCATGGACTTATGTTGCATGAAGAAAGATCAACAGCCACTCATGGACTTATGTAGCAAGGAGAAAGGAAGATCATCAACAACCACTCATGGACTTATGTTGCATGAAGAAAGATCAACAGCCACTCATGGACTTATGTTGCATGAAGAAAGATCAACAGCCACTCATGGACTTATGTTGCAAGGAGAAAGGAAGATCATCAACAGCCACTCATGGACTTATGTTGCAAGAAGATGAAGGTCAACTTTTGATGGTTTGGAAAGGGATGAAATTCGCATTTGCCCTAAGTTTGGACGCTTCTCCTGCTGACGCCTTGACCGGTGTAGTAATGGTGTTTGGTACTCCTGCTTGTATTGGCATGCTCTTTTTAACTTGATTTGAAAATTTTATTAGCCACTATTGACTTACACATTTGAGACTACAACAGACTCAAAAACTTGACAGACATTGACGCACGAGGACGACAAATTTGACACCAAAATGAAACAAGGTCGACTTGCCAAAACTTAATGTGCTTTTGTCATAAATGATGTACCATTTCTCTTTTGTGTTTACTTCTCTCCTTAACGTGGCATCACTTTGATGGTGAATCTTATTTTTGAAAATTCCTCCCTGCTGATCTAATCAATTTCTTTGCTTTCTCTCAAGATGTGCTTTGAATTAGTGCCTTAGCTTATGGAATGAAAGACGCTCCATTTCCATCTATTCAAGACAATGTTTGTGACTTGAAGGCTTACCATTGGTGTATAGGGATCGGGTGGCAAACGAAGTTTGCCCCTAGTTTGAAGGGTATGAAGTGGGATTGGTAGGCAAACGAGGTAAATGACCGAAGTTTACCCCTAGTTTGGAGGAAGGTTCATTGGAGGTTTTGGGCAAACGAGGTAGGTGATCGAAGTTTGCCCCTTTGTGTGAAGGGTAGATAGTAAAAGTCAGGCAAACGAGGCGGGTAGCCGATGTTTGCCCCTAGTGTGGAAGGTGATTTTCTGGTTTGAGGCATGGACCGTGACTTTAATCTCTCAAATGCTCATAACTTTTTGCCTAGGCACCAGTGAGGTAACCTAGCGAGCTCTTTTCTCTGTTTTGTTATTGCTCACCCTAGATTTAGCTCTAACTTTTGCCTAGGCGTCCTTTCGGATTTTTGACCTAGCGAGCCATCCTTCTTTTCTTTTTAAAAGTCTGCCTACGTACCCCCAAGTGGGGATCAGGTCCAACGTAGTTCGGGCCATGGTTGAAAAGAAGCGGGTTGATTTTTAGGTAGGTGGGGTGACCGAACCATTGTGGTTGCCTACGTATCCCCGGGCGGGAATCAGGTCGAGCGTAGTTCAAGGCAAGGTCTTGAAAGAAATCGGTTTGATTATGATGGTGTAGCGACCGAACCGATGTGGTTGCCTACGTATCCCCGAGCGGGAATCAGGTCGAGCGTAGTTCAAGGCAAGGCTTGAAGAAAATTGGTTGAGGGTTTTTCAAACCAATCGTCAAAGGAGTTCAAACTTAGGTCACTTGTGGTAGCTTTGAATAAAAGGATTCCGTTTCAATCTCCCTTTCTTTTCTCTTTCTTGTTTTTTTTTTTATTTTGAGGATTGATCCTTTTCACTTTCGCCTAGCCAGTCAATTTTGCTTTTCATGTGATTGATTCTTGCAAGATCTTTCAATCGCAATCTCAGAATTCCAGAATGTGCATGTCAGCTCTCGGAATTTATTTGTGGTCATTCCGTGCCTTTTGAAATGTTATCTTGGCACGTTCTTAAGATGTATCTTGAAGCATATGATTCTCTCATTTGCTTCATTAAAATTTTCTCCAACATTTTGACTGGCTAGGGTCAGATTTTGGAAATCAACACCTTTTAGCTCTTACTTTTGCCTAGGTGCCCTTTTCGGGTTTTCAACCTAGCGAGCTTTTCTTTTCTTTTTCTTTTCTTTTTTTTTTTGAAGGGGGAGGAAACTCATTGAAATGTTTGGCTACCAACAAGGACCAAGTTTGTATAACTTCGCATGGCTATCAATTGGGTTGGGTCCAAGGCTTTGAAATGGTAGAAATGGTGGAAAGGGTGTTGGGCAAGCCCCAAGTCAGTTCCAAGCATGTCTTTTCAAGATTGAGGCAAGAGAATCTTTAAATTCTTAAAGTAAGACTATTCAATTCTCGGCTTTTCATCGGTGTCAGCACAAAATTGACTTTGACCTTTCAGGATTCTTTGTTTGAGTAAAAAAAAATATATATATATATTTTAGCACAGTAATATCCATGGTAATTTGAAAAGTGACACTTCGGTTCAGCGACTCATGCATCTATGACTAGGCACATCAAATTAGGCAAAACGAGACTTCATTCCATCCAAAGAGAAAGGTTACAGACTCATTAACAACTCGATGACAGACAGACTCGACTACAAGACTAAACTTGAAATAGACAAACACACAACTGACTCGACTGGACTCGACCTGGTCTCAAATGGAATGTCACAGTGACTCACTTATTCTTTTTATTTCTTTTTTTTTCTAAAGAGCATCTTCATTTGGTTTTCTAGCAAGAGTTCCAAACACCGTCACTTCACCGGCACAGGTTCAACATTCATCGGCCTCAGTGAAGGGGATCAGTCGAGCGGTTGGTCCAAGCCAAGATAGGAGATGGCATTAGGATGGGGTGCATCCTCTATGAGATTTTGAATGTCATGGCGAAGGCGGATGCACTGATCGGTGGCATGGCCTAGATTTTGGTGGTAAGCACATTGTAGGCTCATGTTGTAGTGAGAGGGTATGGGATCCGGTAGTGGTTTGTGAGGGAGGAGTCGTAGGTGGCCCTTTTTGAGTAGGTGGTTTAAGGCTGTGGAGAGGGGAATATCAAGTCTGGAGAATTTGCGAGGGCCTTTAGGGCGATTTGATGGAATGGACTGGTATGGACGGAGAGAGTAGGCCATTGGTTGGTGGTTAGGTGCATGGATATCTGGGGAGTCTAGGGAGTAGTTGGGTCCCTTGGACTGGTGTTGGGGTTCATTATTCCTGAACTTTCCCTCTTTGATGGCATCCTTTATTCTGGTGAGCTTGTCAAGAGCTTCTTGATCCAAACTATGTATCCAAAGATCAGCTAATTTTCCAAACCATTCAGTACAAGGTGCTGACCGGGAAGATAGCAGAATCAAGGGTGGTGGGTTAGCCAAATGCCGTATCATATCTGTCATTTCCGCAAGCTCGTCCCTAATCTTCTCAACAACAGGTTCCATAGCGGTCATTCTAGCATCCACAGTTATTCTGACTAGTTGATCATTCGGTGTACGACTCCAAGCGGAGTGAATGCGGACTTCTGGTCTCATTTTCTCAAGAAATCCTAGGACCTGGGTGAGGTGATCCGAAAGCTGAGTCATAGTGGTTCTCATCTTGGCGACTCGAGTTTCCAAGCTTTTGTGATCCATAGGTTTGTTTCTGGGAGGGCTGTTAATCCCAAGAAGAAAATGTAGCAGGACGACGTTTGGGACCTGTGATGTCTTACAAATTGAAATGACAAGGATCAGACTCGGAGGATGAAGATCGATGATCATGTGATGATGAGAAGGGATAGACTGTGTGGACTTATGAGATGTATGTGTGTGCAAACTGGCATGAACTGTGTATGTATATGAGACAAACATGCGGATGCAAGCCCTAATCTATATGATGCTCCTATTTTTAACAGATAGCAGCTAAACAAATAAGGTCCTAGGCATACAGAGTGTGCTAGCCTTACTTTCCAGTGTGATCACCAAGGGATAACAGGGATTTCCGGGATACTTCGGGAATTTTGGACAGAGTTTCTGGGAGAAACAAGGATTCGGAAGATTCGGAGAAATTTCTAGAAGTCATTTGAGTTTCTAGGAGAAATAGGGATTTCTGGTTGATTTGGACTGAGCTTCTAGGAGAAATTGGAAAATCAGAATTTCTGGGAGAAATTGGTACATCTAGGCATTTTTGGGAAGTTTGGATGGAGTTGTTGGAATTTTTGGGAAATCTTGAAAGATTTGGATAGAGCTTATGGAAAAACATGAAAACTCGGGTAAGTTGGACAGAGTTTCTGGGAGAAACAAGTATACCGGAATTTCTGGGAGAAATTGAGATTTCTGGGTAATCTGAGAGATTTGGACAGAGCTTCTGGGAAAACAGGTATAACTGGGTAAGTCGGACAGAGTTTCTGGGAGAAACAAGTATATCGGAGTTTCTAAGGAAAATTGAGGTTTCTGGGTATTCTGGGGGAAGCAAGAATATCTGGGGGACATAAGTATATCGGAGTTTCTGGAAGAAATTGAGATTTCTGGGTAATCTGGGGAGAAATAGGGATTTCTAGGAAATCTGGGTGATTCGGACAGAGTTTCCAGGAGAAACAGGGATATACGACGGGAATAGGTGATGATGGTGATCATACTGTCTAGCGAGTTTTCATACTCCTATGTCTTAGGACCAACAAACAAGATTTGCGGTGTATATCTTTGTGAGCATGGAGCAGACATCCTTGTCATGGTGCCTAGGCAGGTTAACTCAATGTGATCACATGTGAGTAATTGCCTTAGGAATCATAAGAAAGAGGTTCTATTCTATGCCACATAAGCGTCTACACCGCTCAGGTAATCCCATCAGGGCATACAGCAGTTATATCACATTGTCCTATCTGAAAAGATAAATGAACAGTCCTATGAAAGGTTCTACAGGAATCTATATGCAAAGGCTGGGTTTAGTCAAAGAGGGTCCGTTGACGAGAGTTCCAATATACCTTCAGAGAGACAGTACGGAAGTGTTTACTCTTTTTGATATACCTTGGAAGGTACAGTATCAACGGTGACTTGTGCCCTGGCACAGCAAGACCTGAACAATGTCAGCGCCGCGTTTCAGACACAGTCGGAGGGGGAGAATGCAAGAGTGCAATGCGGTGAACCAAACACAGTAAAAAGATGATTTTAAGGATGCTTCTTATGAGTCAAACCTCTGTATTATTTTATTTTAAAATAAAAATCCCCAGCAGAGTCGCCAGATTGTGGACACCGGAATCGGACCACTCCTCTTGTTTGAGATTGTTTTGAAATTGATTTGAATCAAAGAAAAGGGAAAGAAAAGGTCTGTTGAAAACAGATACAGAGTCGCCACTTGGTCTTTAAGGAACCAAGAAACCTAATTTTGACTCACCCAAATGGATGAAGGGCACCGGCCCTTCATAACCAAAGAACTTGGCTCGGGGTTTTGGTACGAGAGAGGAAGGAGCCTTTGTCGCGACTAAAACACCCTCAACTCGCCCCGTCTCTCGACGGGCCTCAATTAGCATCCAAATAATCATCTTATACTATGTTCGGTTCGACAAGTAATACTATGATAGTATACTACATTACATAAGAAACTTGAAATGGAAGATCTAAAGATAAGATATCATTCATAAGATCTAAGCCAAATATCATGCAATGTAAAGTGAAAGATCACACAAATAAACCTAGGAAAAATCGTCTAATCATATATCAATTAATCAAGTTTTCCTAATCTAAAGGGGACATGAATTGTTCTTGGAACAAATAATCAAAGAAATCAAAATATGCTTAGCAAGGCTAGAATGATGCATGTTAATTTTTGAGAAAAAGAAGATCTCTCAATCCTCGGGACGGATGAGAAAGGATGATTAGATCAAGGGGAAACATGAACGGGTGATCGGGTTCATTCCTTATAATCTCCTTAGATTAAGAGTTACAAAAACTCCAAATCTTGCATGAATGCAATGTATGTATCTAGAATGTGCCAAGGTTGTAGTGTGCTTTGTGTTTATGGATTACTAGAATGACTTAGAAGTCTAAAATGTGCATGAATGAATGGATTAAATCAACATGGGATATATACAAATGTAGTATGAACTACTTCCTAAGATATGAGCTAATTTGGAATGCATATAAGCATTAAATCAAAGAATGAAAGTTAAGGTATGCTTGCTGTGAATAGTGGACAGAACAGTAGCATCATCTTTGGAAATTTGAAAAGAGGGGTTAGGAATGTTTTCAATGCATGATTTTTTATGGAAATGTTCCTTATTGTGTCTAGAATACAACCCAAAAAGCCAATCTTGAATAGCTATCATAGATTGAGAGAAAACATATAAACAACACAGGTCACTCAGAAACAGAGTTCGTACTGTCAACTGAAATGTTAGAAAATCTTAGAAACTGAAAAAGAATGATATAAGGGCCCATTTTATACAGAAAGTTCCCTAAGACATTTAATTTTAAGGTAAAAATAAGTTAGGATCACCCTTTTTGGAAAGGTTTTCTGTAAAAGAGGTTGGAAGTGGACCTAGCTGCTGTGACAGCAAAAACAGAATGTTTGGAAGGAATGTTGGGATCCAAATGGACCATTTCCAAGTACTTCCAAGTCAAACCAAAAATCATGGGTGTTCTCCAATGAGTTAGGAAGACTTTCCAAGTGGCCTTGCATTCATATGTTGAGTGTTGAGTTCTAAGGAAATCTTTGAACTCAACTCACTCACTGTTTTGACTCATTGTTTTGAAGATTTTGGAGAAAACAAAGTTTTGTTTCTTGAAACCAAATGAGAGGGATTGAGAGGGGTTTTGAAATAGATGTTTTGAAAACATGTTTTCAATATTCAATAAGGATTATAGCCACTTAGAGTACCTACATCAAACTCATCATTAAGAACCTCCAAGATTGTTGGAGAGATTTATTTTATTTTTGAACATAACTTCAATACATTTCAAGAATACCTTGGAAGTATTGAGGTTATGATCATCATCTATCAAACATGTTTTTGAGGTCAAGAGCTACTATCCATAAGGATTCACTCACCCCAAACTTCATGTCATCACTTAGATGATGATGAACTAGTAAGTAAATAAAGAAAATAAAAAAGAAATGGGATAAGAAGAGATGAACAATAAATAAACAAGCAAGTAGATGATAATCAATAGATGATATTCATGAAGCATGAGACTTGTAGATTGGTATATCACTCATATGTAATGACACTAGACATGGAAGAAGCTTCCACTCTCTTGAATGCTCACTAAAATGGTGGTTGGGAGTATTGAATGTTGAAATAAATGGAAGTAATGAAGTAAAAACAAAGTTAGAACTCACTTTTGTTTTGAAAATCAAAGAAGAAAGCTTCTTTTCTCTCTACTCTAACCTTATCTCTACAACTTTCTCTCCCAAACTTTTCCAAAACTCACATTTGACTCCCCTAAAATGAGGAGTAATGGGGTGTTTATATAGGCCAACTTGGGGTGTTTTTGGGATTTAGAAAGTACTCCCATTGGCTCTAAACATCTGAAATCATAAAACTATGTCGTTTTGGCTTTTAATTAATCAAAATGGGACCACAAACTTAATTACAAAAATGGACTATTCTGGAGGGGAGTGCCGCGGCGGCACTGCTCCTCCCTTCGTCCAGATAATGCTGTTTAGGCCCCCCGAAGTTCCGGTATTCGCAAAAAGGCCCTATTTCGTCCGAAATTCACAGAAAATGCGTACGAACTCCAAATTGGGATTGTGATATACCGTTGGAAAGGTAATGGAGTCTACTTTACATAAAAAATAGTTCGGGGATAGGTCACTTTGAAAAGTTTTGCGGTATTTGCGACAAAAGCCGATTTGATCGCCTTTTTCGCCTTTGGAAATTCATAATAAATTCGTTTTAAATCCAGAAATTATGTGCGATATACCGTTGGAAAGCTATTGACCTCTAGTATCTATGAAAAATATTTGAAAATTGTTTCGGTGCCCCGGTCCCAAAGTCAAATTTCGGTCAAACCGGGGATTCCTGGGAAGTTCTGGGAACCTCCGAGAGTTCCCGGGAGCTGATGTTTTCGCTCGATTTTCTTTTGGAACTCGTTTTAATACTTTTCTCATGATTTGGAATGATTCTGGTGAACTCGGACGATTTTGGTCAAACTTGGTCAAACCTGGTCAAACCTTCGTCAAACCTTGGTCAAACCTAGTCAAACCGGTCAACGGGGACTTTCCGGGAACTTTCGGGACTTCCGGGGGTCTCTGGGAGCTGACGATTTCACCCGATTTATCTTGAAAACTCATTTTATCGCTTTTCTTACGACATAGCATGTTTTCAAAACTTTGGGACCAATTCTGGGAGTTTTCGGGCCTTCAGGGGCATTTTGGTCATTCTGAGCATTCCGAGAGATGGAGCTGGCTTCCGAGAGTCCTTTTGAGTCTTTTGCGATCATTGTGAACCACCAAGCTATGGGTCTCCTAAATCTGATAGCCGACAAAATGGGGTGTCTACAATATTGTGTGTATAATATTTGTCCAACCCTTTAATTGAAGTAAAATAGGGTATATATAGATTTACAACATGTTTTGGAAGCTTTCCTAACCCCAAACGTACTAAAACTGCTATATTTTGCAATCTGAACGTAATTAGGCAGTTTCTTTCGCGTAGGAATCATCAGTAGACTGAAATACGCAACTTTGATTTTTACACATGTCGCGCGAGCGGGCCGCGCTAGCGCGATGTTGGGAAGTCGCGCGAGCGAATTCTAGGTTTTCGCCCGAGCGGCTCGCGCGCGCGAACTGGCTTTTTCAGCTTCTTTTCTTCTGCTTTTTCACCCTGTTTAGCCTGATATACTTGATTTTTTCCAAAACCTGTCAGAAAATAGAAAACGAAGTAACAATATACAAAAACATGATAAAAAAGTACTAACAAACGCAAGTTAAGGCGTATAAATAGGATCTGTTCTCTCCCGATCACACCCCCAAACCGACATTTTGCTAGTCCTCGAGCAAAACTAAAATAAAAACTAACTACTAATAAAATACTACTCCATTTTCGTATGGATCACGATTGCATTTAGCTTATGCAACAAGCCTTTTAAACCTCTAGGTGTCCCTAGTCGGACGAGTAAAGTCTCGTGAGGGTTCTCATCAACAAGTCTCCCACAACCATTTTTATTAACTTAAAAATTTAAAAAGTTTTATTAAAAAGAAAAACATAACATTCAATACTCCTTATTCGTATAACAATGATTCGAAATAGAATAATCAAGAAGAAACGGAATCAAATGTTCACCTACGTCCTGAAAAACAATTCCAAGCACATGCATCGTATAAATCAATAGAGTTCCTCATACAATTGCACGTGTGTGATGTGGTAGTCAAATGAACACGCGCATGTCATGAACTTGGAATATAACTCGGATAACCATTTAACTATGTCTCGACTACGAATCTCACAATGTTAATTATACTCTAAAATGAAACACTCAGAAACATGTGTAGCTTTTCTAAAATATGTGAGTAAAAGAAATATGTTTTCAAAACGAGAAATGCTCACATATGACTCGAAAAAGACGCAAGACACGAAAGAACAGTAGTCTTATGGATAGGATGCCAACAATCAAGAAAAATTAATCATTACCATGTTTTAATCCCCCTCCCATCGTTTACATATCAAAACCATGTTTCCTAAGATCAAATAGGACTTTTCAAAGGTTATAATGTGGCTCAGGTAATGGAAAAGGATAGAAAGGATTAATTGGGTAGGTTAATCTCAGAATGGCATTGTAAGGCATGTTCGATTTCTTTCATTCGTCTCTTCTACCAACTTTATCATTTCATTCTCTTCTTTTCATTCCTTTCAATTTTTTTTCTCCTTCTGTTTCTTTTTTTTTTTTCAACCTTATTCTTTTTTTTTCATCTCTTCTTTTGATTTTTCTTTTCCTTCTCGTTGTTTTTGAAACGAATATTCAATAAATAACAAGGCAACCACCCCAAACACCATCTTATTTTTTTTTTCTTCTTCTTCTCTATCACACATCGCATTAACACCACTAAAAGTTGATCAATCTTTCAGGAGTGAACTCCAAGTTGGCCAAATTGGAGCAAAAAACAGGATAATGGTAATTAAAGAAAGAAATGACATTTTAACGGCTCAAGGGGCGAACTAAGAAAATTTATCATTTATCGGTGAGTAACAAAGAAGGCATAAAATCATGTCCCATGGTTATATGGTTCTTCAACATTTACGACGGAAGATTATTTAGCATGGTAACAAATATTTTAACTTGAGTATCAACCAAAACAAGAATAGTGAGACTAAACAACAAGTAGATGCGCTATTTCAATGAAATTCGACAAACACAATGTATTTATAATCCTCAATAAAGAAAAGATAGGCTCAAAAGCTCACTGGGCTTAGTCTCCACCATGTGTTATCTAGAAATCCGAATCTATATAATATTAGACATCACTTTGTCACTAAAAATACTTATGACTAGGACAAGAATTTTATGACTAGGACGTGACTAGGATTGGGATGGATGAGTAGGATGATGAGCTCTAATATTGGTCAAAGTATCAAAAACCCTCATTACCCCCCCCCCCCCAAGCAAATTCCCTATTCAATTCTATCACTGTCTCCCCACTGACTCCAAACAGCAACTCTCTCTCCCTCTCTCTCCCTCTCGCTCTCTCTCTTTCTCTCTCTATTTCTCTCTCTATTCTATCACTGTCTCCCCACCGATCGGCCACCGACTCCAAACATCGATCACGGCCACCGATCGACCACCGACTCCAAGCATCAATCATGACCACCTCCCTTTTCATCATCGCTGCAACAATTGACCTGCAGATTGGGGGTTAGGGTTTTTTGGGATTTGCATTGGAGCCTTGGAGGAGGAAGGTTTGGTTTTTTGGGGTTTTGCTGATTCGTACCCAGGACCACCATTCATCCTGGTAAGTGAACTTGGGTCAATTGATCTGTATTAATATATATGAATCTCTCTCTTAGTTAATTGACTGATTTGGAGAGTCAAACTTCAAACCCTAAGAAAGTTAAATTGGCGTAGGCAAAGCTCTGGTGAAGGAATTGCACAAAAAACTAGAGTTTGTCTACTTTTTCTAATAACTATATGGTTTTGCATCAATTTGATTAGGTTCATTTTTAGTGGTGGGACCGTGGCAGGCCAAGGTTACTTGGGGCCATCTTCTATTGCAAGGATTTGCAGAAATTCTAGCAATACCTAATTAGTAGGCTACTTGGGGTTCTCTTTTCTCTTTTCAGTATTTGGAATTGGGTGTTTCAATTCAATTATTGTTTCAATTACCTCTTCTCAATTTCAGTATTTGGAATTGGGTGTTTCACCAATCGGAGAGTTGGTTGTTTCATTTTTAGTCTTTTGAAAGTTGAATGTTGGGTGTTTCAATCTCCATTGGGTGTTTCAATTTAAATGTTGGAATTACAAAATTTTCAATTTAGTTTTTTTTTTTTTCGATGTGTGTTTCAATTTCATATGCTCTTGGGTGTTTCAATCTTTACTGTTTTTAAAGTTGAAAGTTGGGTGTTGGATATCTCTATAGATTTGATATTTTTTTTTCCTTTGCCTAAATTGTGTTGGCCCTAACTTTATTTGCTTTCCCTAATAGGAGTTTCAATGAACGGTTGTTTTAATTTTGATTATTTCCAATTTTTTTTTTTGGAGGAATAGGTGTTTCATTTCATGGTTGAATGTTGGGTGTTTCAATCTCCATCGTGTGTTTGAATTTGAAAGTTGGAATTACAGACTTTTCAATATGGTTGTTTCAAAAAAAAAAAATTTGAACAGGGTGTTTCAATTTAGCATGCTGTTGTTTCCGACCAGAAAAAACCAAAAAAATTAGCATGCTTTTGGATGTTTCAATCTTTACTACTTTTGAAAGTTGAAAGTTGGGTGGTGCTTATCTCTTTATCTATAGAAAGAAGAATTGTATTTTTTCCCTAAATTGTGTTGCCCCTAAATTTATTTGATTTCCCTAATTTATTTTTTTTTTCCAAAAGAAAGAAGAATTTTATTACAATCAGCCACATGCCCACAATTTTTCCTAAATTATGTTTTTCCTTTCCACAATTTCGCCCTAATTTAATTTGCTTTACTTAAATTGTGTTTTTTCATTTCCATAATTTTGCCCCTAATTTTAGGTTGATTGTCTAAATTGAAGCGACAAAGACCCATATATTATCAACACAATCAATAATCTCCCCTAAAATCTCTTTATCCATACAGACTATTATTTGAGTCAACACATTTTATATTAACCACGATTTTACGTCAATAATGGTTTTCTTATATTTCCACTTCAGTCTCTCTCTTTTCTTTTCTCTTGCATAGTCTCTCCCTCTCTCTGAAACCCCCCTAGCTATTTCTCATCTCTATCCATTTTTCCTGGTATGTTCTTTCTCTCACTATTTATCTATATGTATCTTTTTATATTTTCTTTTCTTTTTTTTTTCCCCAGCTTTTAAGATGTATTTTCTCCTCCCAATTATCTGTTAAAAAGTATTTGTACAAAATTGGCATGATTTTGAAAAGTGCATGAAATCTTATCAAGTAGGAAATATTCTCTTATCCTAATTTAGTAAATTTTATCCTAAATTTTGCTCTAAACCTAATTTTCTCTCCCTAAAATCTATCTCCTAAAAAAGTATAACAGCTTCTCTCTCCTTTTTCACTTAATTACTACCTCTGTCCTATTTTATGTGTCCATCTTGGGGACTTCAACTATTTAAGGGGACAAAAAGAATCTACACCTACTTTCCACAATTGCCCATAATCATTGCACTTTTTTATTATTATTTTATTTTGGTATTGATTGCAAGGAAGGGTAGTTGGGGAAACTAAGTAAAATTTATATACTAATTTATGAAAGTGGACAACAATTTTGGGACATCCCAAAAAGGAAAGATGGACACATAAAATGGGACGGAGGGAGTATTAATTTGTATATAGTCTAACTAAATACCCTGTGGCATACGAGTCGCACAAAGTATTGCATATATTGAAAACAATAAAGATACACCCACATCTCCAACCACACCTCCAATCACATCCTATACTTTAAATGCATGTTCCCTGTGTTGTTTGATTTTTTCACACTTTTCTGTGCACCACTTACACAGCACATGGTACATGCATTTAAAGCAAAGATGTGACTGAAGGTGTGGTTGGAGATGTGGGTGTATCATTATTGTATTGAAAATTATTCTGATACTACTAACTATCTAGGCTAAACGCATAAAGCTTGAGTTGATTGTGGGTCCACTAGCATACATATAGTTTGAGATGACTGTGCGTCCACTTGCATAAAGCTTGAGTTGACTATGGGTCCACTTTCAAAACTTCGAGCCTAAAAAGTTAATACAAAATTATCTAAATATCATTTGATTTTATACATCCTTTAATACATATGTTTTAATTTCTTATTTTTGCTTTTGACATGTTAAGATTTTGACGGAGGGTCCACCCACAATTTCTCTCTCTTTCCAATCCCAACCACACGCCCTCCTCTAACCCCCACGGCCACCGCCGTCATCCTCTTCCCCCTTAATCTCTCTCTTTCTCTGTCTTTCCTCCTTTACCCTCTCGGCTTTGTCTCTCTGTCTCCCCTTTTTCTTGATTTTCAGGTCCTCGGCATTGATTACGGTATAATGGACAGAGTGTGGAAGGAAATGTGTACTGCGTGGTGAGTACCCAAGAATTTCTAATTTAATGGCTATTCTGATTTTTGCAGAATGACATATGGTTTTTGTTTGTTTGTTTTTTTCTTTTTCTTTTTCTTTGTCTTTTTTTTTCTTTTCTTTTTTTTTTATTTTTTTATTTTTATTTTTTTTGCAGATGTCGAACTAGAAATTAAGTCGGAATTTTTTTTTTCCAGATCAAGGTAAGCCTTCTACTGGAATTGTTTTGAGCAAAAAGTAACTTCAAGCAAATTCAACTTCACCTCTTACTATATTTATACAGTCTCATTTGTCCAACTTATAATTGCAATTTAATTTCAGAGCTTGAGCTTTTCAATTGTGTTTGTTTACAACAAAATCTTATTAACTTAAATCATCATGTGATGGGTTAATGAGTTGTAAGGTTTGGCTTTGGTAACTAGG
Source organism: Hydrangea macrophylla (assembly GCA_033977485.1). Classification (NCBI taxonomy): domain Eukaryota; kingdom Viridiplantae; phylum Streptophyta; class Magnoliopsida; order Cornales; family Hydrangeaceae; genus Hydrangea; species Hydrangea macrophylla. Next base: position 147,906,836 of record CM066988.1, read on the forward strand.
AAATCGAAAATGATGGTTGTATGCAAGAATAATGTTATGGTTCCCAAGTTTAGGTACTACTCCGATAGCATTTGGGATATTCCAAATTTGAAATTTGTAGCATTACTCTTGATATAAAATGGGCTTTTGAGCTCTATCTCCATGTACTCCCAAGTAGAAAGAAGCATATATCTATTCTTCATGATAGTAATGGAATCATCAAGCCTTTCAACGATCTTTTCATTTCCAATTTATTTTGATGGGCAAGCAGCCCATTTTTCTAATATTGATTGTTAATGTGATTTTTGCAGAAAGACAATACTCTTAGGTCTTTCATTCAGTTTGTAAATTATTTTGCTATTCAATTAGAGCTTTTTGATTTTTAACTCATCAATATACTTCTACTGGAAATTGTAGAGATTGGTATTGAAATTGGATTTGAATGATAACAAAGCTAAGCAAAAGGCCTTGAAAACAATTTCAAGCCTTCCAGTTATACTATTTTGCTCAATTCCATAAGGTCATGTTTGCTTTACTTTGAATGGCATATTGATTAATGTGCAATTTCACCATTGATTCTTGACATTAGATGTGGACCCTACTAAGTTAGAGTAATGTTATCCTTTCCAAAATTGAGTCTCAAATTTGGTCGCAAATGCTTAATAGTTGTACGACATTTAGTGGTAGATGAATCATTTCCACAACATTTGGTATAGCCATCAATGCTTAGGAACCAAATTTGAGATTTATAGCTAAAAGCTTAGGAACCAAATTTGAGATTTATAGCTAAAGAATCTCAGTTTCAATTTAGGAGAATGATAGTTGCCTTATGAACCCACCAGTCGAACATTTAGCCTTTAATTTCAAATCAGCTCAAATAAGTTTCAAGTGTTTTGGTAACATTCTGATCAATTTGATAGTATATGAACTGTTTTTTGTTGTTCACGCCTCTAATATTAGGAACTGCTTCTATGCAGATTGAGAGTTAAAAATTAAGGAACTGTTATGTTATTCTTTGGCACTGAGAACCATTTAATCTGTTCCCGCCACCCCAATTTATTTGGAGTTTTTCTTTACAACTTTAGTTTGGACTTTCTTCAACTTCACTCTCTAATGCAACTCTTTTCCAAAATTTTAGATGGATTAAAATTCATATCGTGGCATTGTCAAGTGTTTGCTGCAAAGACAGAACAGAGACAGAGAGAGACACCTCAAGTCTAAAGCTAGGCATCTCATCCTTTTGCACTTTTAGTACCTACTATATACAGCAGGCAAAAAGATATAAATTGTTCTTTTAAATTGTAAGGAGTTGATGCATCATTGTGTAGCTCAGTTAAATAAATATGAAGTGTGATTGAACTATACTTTATTGCCAACATGTGTTGTTTTTCTGTTGCATCTTATACGGTTTTGTATTTTGGTACGCGCATATGATTTATTTGTGTTTTTGTTGTGTTTTACTTTAGAAAAAGAGAATGAAAATCATGTGGCATTTGGGGTTTAGTGATAAATGAATAACAGTGTTGAGAGGATGGTTTATTTGGGGTTTTTTTTTCTCTACTATATCATGCTGCTTGGGGAACATTAATTGTTCAGCCGATGAGTCTTTTTATTTTGCTTGCCTGTGTGCTTATGATAGGCCAATAAACTTCATGTTTATGTTGAAAAAACTGAGACTTTGTCAAATTTTTTTTGGGTAGTGCCCTCGGGCACGGGCAACACCTAGTCATATTATAATTCACATCAAACATGTATTCAAGCGACTACGTGCAGTGCATAAGTTTATGTGCAAAACTATGATATAAAACTACAATTCAAATGATACATAACTTAAAACGTCTCAACATGACTTCAACAAATATTTAATCACATCTTCTCTTGTTTATCATTCTATACCAATCCAGTTACATAACAAGAAGTATCAAATTAAGATTGCAACAACGTCGGTAACATCGTTTATTTAAGCACAAGAATCGAAAAATTTTGAAAAATTGCAGTATAATGTGCATGTGTGAGTGCATACCCCCAAACCTAAACCTTTCATTGTCCCCAATGAAACAATAAAACGAAAGAAAGGAGAGTAGGTAAGAAAGGAACGATAATACCTTGGTTTCGGCAATGATAAACAGGTAAATATATAAAAATATGACGACAAAGTTCCAATGTACCTGTTAATACTAGATAAACGAAAAGAAACTAACAAAAGAATATGAAAAGTAAATGAAACCTAAATATGAAATATAAATCAATAAACTAATCGAAGTTAAAATTAAACGACAAACGGAAAAGAAATAAAACGGAAAATTATAATCGAAACAAGGAAAACAACAACTAACTCGATCTAAAATGACCTAATAAACAAAAGCAGGAACGTAAAAACTTCCTGATCAGGTGGGGAAGAAATAGGTAAGACAACAAAAGAAAACATCAATAAAACGGGAAACCGCGCGAGCAGCCGTCACGCGTGCGAATTCCCAAATTTTATTTTTTTTTTGTGAAATCCTCGCGCGAGCGAGATGCCTCGCGCCCGCGAGCTACCTCGTGCCCGCGAAACCAGGCGCGAGACGAAGCTGAGGCATCAAATAAGAAAAAACAAGGAAAAACGCCTAAGGCACAACCTCGCGCCAGCGGTCCGCGCGAGCGAGGCCTCCACTCGCGCGATTTGGATTTTTTTCCATTTTTTGGCTAAAATTATGTATGTAATATAAAAATAAATTAATTCCAACCCCCAAACCTGTCCAGAAAAACTCCGAAACTGACAAAAATGACTCAAAAACGACCAAAAACAAAGAAAACAGACGAAATTAAGCTTGGGTTGCCTCCCAAGAAGCGCTAACTTTTCCGTCTTCAGTTAGACCGTTCTAGCTCAAGATTTTATGGTGGTCGTAACTCAGATTTTGTACCCTTGAGGATATCAGGGAGACTCCGGTGAAACGTCGAAACAAGGTCGCTATGTGTTAATTCATTTGACGGCTCACCTTCATCGTTATTCCATCGATTCTCTACCTTTCGAGTAAATTCTTCATTAGGGCCCGAGGTATTAGGATTCATCCACTCATCATTCACTATATTATTCCCCGCACTCATATTTATTACGTTCTTAGGCTCAATATTCCGTCTCACATCACATTCCGCCTCACATAGGTTATCGTCATCTTTAGGAGGTTGATCAACAGCATTAAAAATATTTAATTTTAATTTTATATTCCCGAACGACACTTTCATCACCCCTGTTCTACAATTGACACGTGCGTTGGCCGTGGCTAAGAATGGACGACCAAGAATAACAGGAGTGTATTTTCTAGTATCTAGCACCGGTTCGGTGTCAAGGACCATAAAATCAACAGGATAAAAATATTGATCAACTTTAACTAAGACGTCTTCAATGACTCCCCTAGGTACTTTAACAGAACGATCCGCTAATTCAATAGTAGCGGCCGTAGGTTTAAGTTCACCTAGTCCTAATTGTTTGTAGACATGATAAGGTAAGAGGTTAACACTCGCTCCTAAGTCAAGGAGAGCCCGATGAATGATAGTGTCACCTATGACACATGAAATCATAGGCGTACCGGGATCCTTATACTTCGGAGGTGCGTGTTGAAAAATTGAACTTACTTTTTCCGTAAGGAAGACCTTTTTAGGAGTATGACTGCGTATTTTGCGTTTTTGCGTACATAGGTCTTTAAGACATTTAGCGTAAGCGGAAATTTGTTTTATAGCATCGAGGAATGGAATATTAATTTTAACTTGTTTAAACACCTCGAGTATATCTTCAGCTTTTGACCCTTTCTTAGACAAATGTGACGGTCCCTCAACATTAGGTGGAAAAGGTAGTTTTGGAATAATATTAGTTGGGACCGATTCTTTATCTTTCTTATTCCTATTCATTTCCTCACCCTCCTTATTTAAGTTACTATTTAAATTTTTCTCACTCGTATTTGGAATTTCAACAACTTCCTCTTCTCTAGTAGTCGTCCTAGTCGAAACAGCATTCACGCTCTCACTCGACCCCCCTTTTTCGTATTGTCCCTTAGGGTTTTGAACAGTTTGCGCAGGCAACGTCCCCTCATTTCTACGATTCACTACAGTAGCTAGTTGTCCCATTTGGGATTCAAGCTTCGCAATGGATTATGTATGAGAGTGCACTATTTGTGCTTGTGCTTGGACTTGCGTTTCTATGTTTTTAAGGGATGCCAACACCGTAGCCTCAAAAGCGTTATCCCTTGGAGGGTTAGGATTAGGAGGTGGGTGTTGGTATTGACTTTGTTGATATTGAGGTCGATATGTATTAGGAAAATTGTTCGACATAGGATTATAATTATTTTGTGGGAATTGTTGCATAGAATTAACGTGTTGCTCAACAAATTCCGGATATTGAGATGCAGAAGGACATGCAAAGATATTATGTGACGGTTCAGAACATAATGCACATACTTTTGAAGAAGGTGGATTGGACCTAATTCCCATCCTCATAAGTTGGTCAAGTTTTCTATTTAATTCTTGTATTTCAATTAATTGACTTGACTCAAACTTTACCTCTCGCTTAGGTCGAAGGTACCCTTCAGAACGTACCGACACAGTCTGATGCATCAAGTTCTCGCTTAAAGTTTCAAAAATTTTCCAGGCCTCGTCGGCGCTTTTGTGTAGGAAAGTTCCCGCACAAACGGCATCGACGGTATTACGGACAGAGGGAATAAGTCCCTCGTAGAAAACCTGTACCAACTGCCACTTAGGAACCTGATGATGTGGGAAAGAGCGTAACAATTCTTTAAATTTTTCCCACGTATCGTAAAGCGTTTCCCCATCTTGCATTATAAAATTAGTGATAGATTTTCTTATTTGATTCGTACGCATAATAGGAAAAAACTTTTGTAAAAATGCGGTGTGTAAGGCTTCCCACGTTTTAATTGTGTTTGGCTCAAGTGATTGAAGCCAATACTTAGCTTTGTCTCTTAAAGAAAATGAAAAGAGCCGCAATTTTAATTCATCATCAGTTAAGTTTTGAATTTTTAAAGTAGAGCATATGTCCTGAAAATCTCCTAAGTGTTGATATGGATCTTCATTTAAACGGCCATGGAAAGATGGAAGTAGCGAGATGGTAGACGACTTTATCTCAAAGTGAGATGCCGTCGCCTTCGGTAATTCGATACCGGCTTGTGGCGTGTAAGTAGTAGGAATAAAATAATTTATAAGTGGGGGAGGTGGTGGTATATTAAGATTATTCATATTATCTCCATTGTTATTTTGGTTGTTATTGTTATTGTTATTTCCAATGTCTGCCATTTTAATCGGTTCTATGTTATGAAAGTGTGGTTTCTTTAATCTTGTAAGGGTGCTACGTAATTCGGACTCAAATAAAGATGTTGGTTTTGGTGTCAAATCGTCGTCTATTAAAAACCTAGCTCTAGAAGTTAAGTTTGAAGACTTATTAACTCTTAGGGTGCGTTCAAGTTCAGAGTCGAAAGGTTTTAATTCCGGTTTATTTGAACGTGTACCTAACATAAACTAAAACAAAGGAAAAGAAACTAAAACGACTAACTAAACAAAAGAAACGAATAGCAATCACGCAAATAGGCAACAAGCACACAACTTACTATGATGCATGCAAATTATCCTGTAATGCAATGACCACGTCAAAGCCCAGCGCCCCGGGTTTCCTAGCTAATGCAGTGTTCACTCCACAACTAACCTAATGCAAGTAATTGCGTCTCAGCGCCCTGACTTACAGTGATTTGATGCGAAGTTAAAGTGAGCAATTTACTTAATTTTTATTTATTTTATTTGCGTAAGCTCCTTTGATGTAATTAGCTACTCCACTCGGAAACGTTGGAATTTGATGACTCGAAAACCTATAAAATAAAAGAACAAGTTAGTAGTTTAAAACAAAAACGGAAAATAAGAAGAATAAAAACTAATCTAATATTTACGAATTAACTAAACTAAGATTATAAAATTAAAGGTAGTAATGCAATCCCCGGCAACGGCACCAAAAATTTGATGTTGTCAATATCAAGATATAAAAAGTGTTCTTTACTTTTCAAAAGATTTGTAGTGTGAAAGCAAAGGTCGAACCCACAGGGATTGGTTAACTACAGCGACTTAATTTTAAAACCTAACTTTAGTTAATTATGAAAACGGATTTTGATTTGATTTTAATTAAACTAATAACAATAAAAATAAATCTAAACTATAAAAGCAATTAAAAGTGTTTTTGTAAATATGTAAAGGGAACCTAGGATTGCAACTCCACCACTAGCTTCATAATAAGAATATTTATGCATTCAATTAGCTTACTAAGTTGGATGATTATGGGGAATTGTGGCTACAAGCCCAATTCCTCCGTCAAGAAAATAATCATGGTTCAAGCACCAATATATTCCATCTTCGATTAGCACGAATTATCCCACACTAAACTAGGGTTGTGACATAATTCGTCTAATCTAGGCATGGATTATTCGGATACTTGATAGCACAAATCAATAAAGCACAATCACATGTAAATAATCTAAACAAGCACAGCGAGCATAGATCATTGAGCACATCACAGTCAAAATAGATCTAAGACAAGAATAAACTTTGAAAGCAATGATTTAATTCATAGAAGCACGATTTATTTATAAAAATCCTCTAAACATGTGACTGTCATCCATACATAATAAAACTAAAATAAAAACATAAAATACTCCCTATTACTCGACTAGGGCTTCATTGAAACCCTAGATCTAAGATCTAGCTGTCCATGGAAGTGATGGATGGCAAGTAGTTGATGGAGGAGGCCATGGAAATCCTTGGTCTTCTTCTTCTTCTCCTTGCTTCCCTCCCTTCAATGGCTGAAGTATGGTTGTATATTGTGTGTATAATATTTGTCCAACCCTTTAATTGAAGTAAAATAGGGTATATATAGATTTACAACATGTTTTGGAAGCTTTCCTAACCCCAAACGCACTAAAACTGCTATATTTTGCAATCTGAATGTAATTAGGCAGTTTCTTTCGCGTAGGAATCATCAGTAGACTGAAATACGCAACTTTGATTTTTACACATGTCGCACGAGCGGGCCGCGCGAGCGATGTTGGGAAGTCGCACGAGCGGATCGCGCGAGCGAATTCTGGGTTTTCGCGCGAGCGGCTCGCACGCGCGAACTGGCTTTTTCAGCTTCTTTTCTTCTGCTTTTTCACCCTGTTTAGCCTGATATACTTGATTTTTTCCAAAATCTGTCAGAAAATAGAAAACGAAGTAACAATATACAAAAACAGGATAAAAAAAGTACTAATAAACGCAAGTTAAGGCGTATAAATAGGATCTGTTCTCTCCCGATCAGCAACCTTGCATTAGTCCTCAATGGCAGCATTATCAATGTTAGTCCTCAAATGGCAACCTTGCGTTAGTCCTCAATGACAGCATTATCGGTGTTAGTCCTCAATGACAATCTTGCATTAGTCCTCAATGGCAGCATCCATTCTCTAAGCGTTAGTCTTCAATGGCAACCTTGTGTTAGTCCTCACTGGCAACATTATCGGTGTTAGTCCTCAATGGCAACCTTGCATTAGTCCTCAATGGCAACCATGTATTAGTCCTCAATGACAACTTTGCATTAGTCCTCAGTGGCAGCATCATTTGTGTTAGTCCTCAATGGCAGCATCATTTGCGTAAGTACTCAATGGAGATCTCTTTCAGGCCTCAATGGTAATCCTCGTCACTCCTCAATGGCAGTCTTTGTGAACTTGCGTTAGTCCTCGATGGCAGCATCTTTTTGGTCGATATTAGTCCTCGATGGCAATCTTTGATGAAGTCCTCTAGATTGATGCAAATTCCTATTGAAGTCCTCTAGATTGAGGCAAATCCCTATTAAAGTCCTCTATATTGAGGCAAATATGTTGCAGTCCTCTAGATTGAGGCAAATCCCTGTTTAAGTCCTCCAAATTAAGGCAAATTTGTTGAAGTCCTCTAGATTAAGGCAAATCTTGAAGTCCTCTAGATTGAGGCAAATCCTTATTGAAGTCATCTATGTTGGGGCAATTCATATCGATGTAAGGCATAGAATGCATTCATATCACCAGAAAGAGCATGATCTTAGATATTCGCATCTACATAGCATGAAGCATGAAATTGCATTGACAGTCGTTATTCTGTGAGCACGTCCATATGGATAGGATAAGTGCATTCATCTGTGTGATTGTTTGTGTTTAGGTTTTGCCCCTCACCCGAACTACGTTCTCGTCTGATTCCTCCAAGGATACGTAGGCAGCTCACCGTTAAGCACGACCAGCACCGACCTTCTTCGTAAATGTTTTTGCAACGTATTTTGTTTTCACCTATGTTCAATAGCCTGGTGAAAGGTCTGTCTTCATACATGCTTCGACATTCACTTGTGATACGTGTTGCTTCACAAGCTCTGCCGAAGAGGGGCAAACTGTAGACACCCCAATTTTGACCGAACTATTAAACTTAGGGGGATTTACCTTTGGAGATCAATGATGAATATGTCTCGACGGAATCAAGACTCTTACAAGCAATCTGACTCTCTTCCTAGAAGAATCTCGGTTCAAAATCTCCCTTTTTCAGCCAAAAGACCAAAATTCTCATCTACCCGTCACCTTGTAGACCATGAGTTTTGAACACGTATAGGAACACAACAATGTTCTTGAAGCATCTTAAAACCATTTTCAAAAGGAGAGAAATTCAGCATGAACCCCGAAAGAAAAAGTCAACAGTTGACCCAGTGAAAAGTCAACGGGTCAAAAGGGAGTCAATCGTAAAATTTTTGAATTTCAAGAAGAAAAGTTCCGGTAATTGTTCATTGGGTCTCCCTTATGCTAAAAATGATTTTTAAGAATTTTTAAATAAAGGGACATTGAGAAATCGAAAGGTCTTTAAGAAGAATTGTGCAGAAAATTGGAAATTTTGCCTTCGGAGGGAGAGTTGACTTTTTTTTTCCCGTAAGGATTTTGATTTTGTAGATATTTTTATTGAATCTAAATTGGGGGTATTTCCTTAATTACATTTAATGTCTTAAGTAAATACATAAATTAAACGACATTTACTTAAATGACATGAAATGAAATTAAGGTGCTGGACTGCTGTGAAGCGGCACTCAGCGAGTGCCGTTCCATCTTCATTGAGTGCCGACCTGGGCTGGTTTGTATTTTTAAGCCAAAAATCCTTTTTAATCTTTGATCAAATGAATGCACCAAACGATGCTATTTTTTGTGTACGTGTTTACTACTCCTAGGTCATGCAAACCATGCTCCCACCATCCCTAATTGACCTATCTACCTTTATCTTAGCCCCTAAGATAATGAAAGTCTATAAAAATCCCATTTTCTCTCATTTTGAGGGGTTGGAGACTTGAATCTTGAGAGAGAGACTTGAATCTTGAAGAGAGAAGCTGAATTTTGAAGATGGAGTTTGTTTTTAGAGGAATATAGAGAGAGAAACCCAAAAACCCCATAGAAATCTTACCCAATTCACCCAATTCCTCAAATCTCCATTGAAGAACCTTGAAGCTTCAAGGAAGAAGAAGACGAGCATTGCTTGTAAGGCTTGGATCTCTCCAAATCAATCAAATCCTGAGAAGATCTAGATGTTAAATCCTTATTCCTATACTTATTATATATAATTCAATCACAAACTCATAGATCTAGGACTTTTACACATTTTCAAAACCTCTCTTCCTACCTTATTTCATCACACACCACATAGAGTTTGTGATTGAAGTTTCATAAGTTGTCTTCATTAGTTTGGATCTAGAAATAGCCTTGGATTTTAAAACAAAAACAAGTTATGAAAGCATTTTTTATTTAGGTTTCATGTGAACTTTGATTTTACTTCTCCTTGTCTTCATTTTTTCTTGGAAATCCATGAGATCTTTAATATCCCATTGGATCCTCGGATCCTCTTTAGGTTGATCCATTAGTCTCGTATGGTCTTATGGCTTATATGGAGATTAAAGTGGGTCATTGTTATATCCATGTTTTGTTTGATGGAATTAAGTCTTAATTCATGACTTAGGTCCTCCAAATTGAATCTCATAGAGTTATTTCTATACCTTATGAAGATTCATATGATTTTTAGGTCTTATTTAGTCTCCAAGGACCATTAATTTGAGAGGAGAATAAGGAGTCATGGATCTACATTCCTCAAGGATCATATGTTTGAGAGAGGAATTATATGTAGATTTTCATAGTTTATATTCCAAGGTTCATAAGATTGAGTAAGACCTTAGGATTCTCTTGCTATGAGATCTATGATGGAAATCCATTAAGGCTAAATCCATGAACATCTTCATATTTCATTATTTACTCCAATGATCATAATCATACTTGATCCTAGTTCTCTCTAGAATCATAGATCAAGTTTGATTCAAAATATGAACATCAATTTAACAAAGGTGCAGTGAATCCATAAACCAACTGTGATCAAAGATTTTTATAAAATCATGGTTCATTGGAAATTGGATGAGACCAATTGGAAGATGTTCATAACTCATTTAAGCACCTCTTGCTTAAGATGGTTTGGTCTTGTGATTTCAAAACAAGCAATTCTCTGTCCAAAATTCTAGAATAGTAAGTCCGTTTTAAAATTAATAAATCAAAACCTTAATCGAACTTCCTTGGCCTCTAATAATTTTTTCTAAGTATTTCAATGTGTTAGGAAGGTTCCCTAAAAAGATCTAAGTGTTTATCATATGCTTACTATTTTTAGAAAATTGTACAAGATATCTGGACAGAGAGTTGCAAATTCCTGAGTGATGTTGTCACAGCCAGGTCCCACAATAGCGGAACCGGAGCCCGTGGCACGCCACCGAGGCTAAACCAATTCATTAACGTTCCCAAAATTAGGTTTTGAAGAACACACGCAGCGAAAAACAAAACACATTTTCTAAACTAGTGGTCTAGTCGACTGGGTCTGGACCTCAGTCGACTGAAGAAAGCAGAGAGTTTTCAAAAATGTTTAACAGACCATCTAGTCGACTGAGACTGGGGTCCAGTCGACTGGGACTCCAACTTTCAGTCGACTGAATTTCCCCTTCGGTCGACTGAAGCAAGCAGAATCCAAATGAACACAAAACCTATAGAGGTCTAGTCGACTGAGGCAGGGCCCAGTCGGCTGCTTTTGCCATATTAAAAATCAGTAGCTAGCAGGCACAAGGGTCCAGTCGACTGGACACTGGACCAGTCGACTGCTCCCCTGACAGCAGCCCAATCTGCAGAAAAATAAGTTTCAAAAGCTTTTCAAAAACAACCAAGTGTTAACCACACACTCCAACTTCTCATCAAAGTAATCCTAGCTGTATTAAAACATTACCAAAGTATAGTTACAACGAGTTACTAACTATTACCATGCTTTAGGTCCACTCTAACATACTAAGTTAAACATAAGATAAAACCATTCAAAATCTTTATTACAACATTCCTATTGTTCCAAAACTACAATATCAACATTTGGGTTGTCTTCTAATCGAACTCTGAACCCACGTGCTCACTTCTCCGATTCCTTGCCAGCATTAACACCTGAAATGGTTATTTGAATAACCACAGATATTCGATTTGTTTAAGCTAATGCTTAGTGAATAAAACAACATATGCACATGAATGATAAACATGTCCGCATTCACATCTCTACAATTCATACTAGTCGCGGGAGACTCACGAGCTCGTCCATACTCCCAATCTGTGACTCCTCGCCAATAAGTCCATGCGAAAGGGTAAGACCCACGATTCTTCTCTTCAATTGTGTGACCTTAATGCCTATATCGGCTCCACAAAATGGCACGGTGACCACGTGTTCCTTCTAACCCACATAAGCAACTTAACATGCTCAAATACATATCACCATGCTCGCGGAAATCAAACATTTCATCGTACTATTGGACCTACTTATCAATACAAATGCCCAATATGAACTACATAGTATATATCTATGAATTAAATACATGCTATTCAAACATAACATGAATACACGCCAAGAAATCATTCCAAAACATAGTTGGATCACTCACCTCCGAATAACGCTCCTATAATTCAATCTGAAAAAAACCCGTGCACAAAGAACGTGCAGAAGTCTGTCTAGTACAATTCCTATGAATCAAAATTCCATTTATCAACTTCTATGAAAAATTCTAAAAAAAGACTTTTCGAAAAACTTGGCCAAACAAGCCCTAACATATATCAAAACGAAGCTCTTACCTCGAGGAGCTTGAATATGAAATCTGGGAGAAAACAAACTGACAGAAGGTCGTCGTTTGGCGTCGCAAAGCTCTAAGCTCCAAAATCTCCCTATGGCCCCCTTTTTGGAATTTAGGTTAAGAACTTAGAAAATATCTCAACCATCTCTATCTATATATAGGCAAAACTCTCAGGAATTACGTTTACCTCCCCATGAGTTTTCAAAACTCCTAATTAGTCTCTGAAACTTTCTATACAGCTTATTCATAGCTTTACGAGTGAAACCTCAAAATTATAAAAGTTTTCGACTAAGTTTCGTTTGGTCGCTAAAACGCGAATTTCTACATGACGTTTCCGAAGTTTTAATTAGCCTACCAAATTAATAGCGTGTTAATTCGTTCTCACCAGGATACTAAAACTAATAATAGATATAAATTCTAAAACAGAAAATAATACTGATATTGAAATACACAGGTAAACATTTATTTTCAGATAAACATTTAAAGTATCCCATAGTGACCGTCTCACACTCGGAGAGATGTCGCAACAACAAATCCTCAATCACCACAGTTTCAAAGGGTTCTCTAATACAGACACCCAAATCAACTCGTGAGTCAAAACTCACCCAAACATGTGTCATAAGACACGCCACATCACATTATCATGCATGACAATGAAATGCAAAAGCAATAACACAAATACGGGTGTTATAATACTCTCCCCCTTAAAAGAAGTTTGTCCCCAAACTTATACCTCATGTCTCAAAAAGGTATGGATACTGAGTACGCATCTCATCTTTGATTTTCCATGTCATCTCTTCCGTCATTTGGCTACGCCATAACACTTTCACTTTCGATATCGCCTTATTTCGCAAGACTTGGTCTTTTCGATCCAATATCTCTACCGGATACGCAACATACGTCAAATCACTCTGAATCTCATTCGGCGTCGGAGTCATCACTTGTTCCCTATCCTTCACTAAATGCTTACGTAACAATGATACATGAAATACGTTATGCACTTGAGCATACTTACTCGGCAATTTCAAACGATAAGCTACGGGTCCAACTCTCCCAATAATTTCAAAAGGTCCTACATACCTCAGGTTGAGTTTCCCGTATCTACCAAATCTGGTTATTCCCTTTTGAGGTAACACCTTCAAATACACCAAGTCTCCTACATCGAATTCCAACGGCCGTCTGCGCTTGTCGGCATAACTCTTATACCTACTCTGGGCTGTCAGTAATCGTTGTCTAATTACCTTTATCTAGTCCATCGTTTCTTGTATAATTTTCGGCCCTTCAATCATTCTTTCTCCCACCTCTGTCCAACTAATCGGTGAACGATATACACGACCATATAAAACTTCATAAGGAGCCATTCCAATACTCGACTGAAAACTATTGTTATATGCAAACTCAATTAACGGTAGGTGATCTTCCCAATCACCCTGGAAATCAAGTACACATAACCGAAGCATGTCCTCCAAAATCTGGATTACTCTCTCTAATTGACCATCAGTCTGAGGATGAAAACCTGTACTAAAGTGCAATTTGGTACCCATTGCTTCTTGCAAGGCTCTCCAAAACTTCGATGTAAAACTACTATCCCTATCCGAAATGATAGAAACTGGGATACCATGTAGTCTCACAATTTTGCGAATATACAACTTAGCTAATGTCATCGGCTTAGTTGTTCGGATTGGTAGGAAATGCAACAACTTCGTCAAACGATCAATGATCACCCAAATAATAGTGTTCGATCTCTTCGACCTCAGAAACCCACTAACAAAATCCATTGTTATGTGCTCCCATTTCCACTCGGCTATCGATAACGGTTGTAACAATCCCGAGGGTACTAGGCGTTCGACCTTTACTTGTTGACAACTAGTACAACGTAAAACATAACGCGCTATTTCTCTCTTCATTCCCGGCCACCAATAAACATGTCTCAAATCTCTATACATCTTGGTGCTTCCCGGATGAACGGTTTACTTCGTATTGTGTGCTTCCTCCAGGATGTTCCGTTTTAACTCCTTCTCGTTAGGCACATAAATTCTACCCCTCAATCTTAAAACATCATTTTCAAAAGTAAATCCCGGTTGTTTGCCCATCGGAATCTCATCACAAATCTTCTTCAAAGCCACATCTTGAAGTTGTTTCTCTGCGATCTCGTGAATCACGAGTGGTTGTGCCACCATCGTCGACATCATGCCACTTTCAATCCTCGGTATCACTTCAAGCTCCAAATTCTCCATATCTCGTATCAGTTCTTTCTGAGAAGTCAAATCTGATGCGGTGTTGGTTGGTACTTTGCGACTAAGAGCATTGGCGATGACATTCGCCTTGCCCGGATGATACTGAATTGACAAGTCATAGTCCTTTATCAACTCTAACCATCTCCTTTGCCTCATGTTCAAATCTCGTTGTGTAAATAGGTACTTCAAACTCTTGTGATCCGTATAGATCTTACATTTTTCCCCGTATAGGTAATGACGCCAAATCTTCAATGCAAAAATCACAGCGGCCAATTCTAGATCATGTGTCGGATAGTTCTTCTCATGCGGTCTAAATTGTCTTGACGCATATGCAATAACCTTATCACTTTGCATAAGAACGCAACCTAAACCTCTATATGAAGCATCACTATAGATAATAAACCCTTCAGTCCCTGACAAAACGACTAAAATTGGTGCTTTCACTAGTCGGCTCTTCAACTCTTGAAAACTTTCTTCACATTCTAGACTCCAAACAAAAGTAATATCTTTCCTCATTAACTGTGTCATCGGCATTGATATACGTGAAAAGTCTTTTGCAAATCTCTGATAATACCCAGCTAATCCTAGGAAACTTTGGATGTCTATCACATTCGTTGGTCTCACCTAGTTGGTAACTGCTTCTATCTTCTGAGGGTCTACAGAAATTCCCTTTGCCGACACTATATGTCCAAGGAAAGCTATCTCGGTCAACCAAAACTCACACTTCTTTAATTTACCGAATAATCTCTTTTCACGCAATCGTTGTAAAGCTAATCGCAATTGATGCTCGTGATCCTCAACGCTTTTAGAGTAGATTAGGATGTCATCTATGAACATGATAACGAACTCATCTAAATAATCCTTGAAAACACGGTTCATCAAGTCCATGAAAGCAGCTGGTGCATTAGTCACTCTAAATGGCATAACCAAAAATTCAAAATGACCATATCGAGTCCTGAAAGCTGTCTTCTCAACATCTTCCTCTTTGACTTTCAACTGATGGTAACCGGATCTCAATTCGATCTTCGAAAATACCTGAGCCCCTTGTAACTGATCAAACAAGTCATCTATTCGGGGCAACGGGTACTTGTTCTTGACGGTCAACTTATTCAACTCTCGGTAGTCGATGCACATACGCATTGTTCTATCTTTCTTCTTCACAAACAAAACTGGAGCTCCCCACGGTGAAACACTCGGTCAGATAAAACCCTTCTCAAGTAGTTCTTGTAACTGAACCTTCAATTCTTACAACTCTATCGGTGCCATTCGGTATGGTGCTTTAGATATCGGTTGTGACCCTGGTACTACTTCATCTAAAATCTCCATGTATGTGTGTCTTTAGCCTCCAATGACCACCAAGTGGTAGGAGTAATGATTTGAACTCAAGTTTTGATTCATGAGTTTGAATTCATTGTTTGGGATTTTGTGAGAGTCATTTCATACTTCATCAAAAATCCATGGGTCTAAAGATGTCCTTAGTCTTCAATGACCATTAAATGGTAGAAGAGATGATTTAGTTTAAGTCCAACTTCATGATTTAATAGTTGGGGTTAACAAATAAAGTTGAACTAGCAAAATAAAAACAGTGAGTTCACAAACTGTTTTTGATCAAAGATTTTTAGTTCAAAATCTAACCATTGAAATTATGTGAAACCAACGGGAAAGTGTCAATAACACATTGTTTTACCACTGTAATTTTTGTTTTGGTAAGATTTTATGCTTAGAATGGTTTGATCATGAATTTTGTGAGACGACCACAGTCTGTCCAGAATTTCAGAATAGTTTCAGAACAGCAAACCGGTTTTAAAATTGATAGATCAGAGCTCTAACCAAGTTTTCATGACCTCTAATAATTTTTTATGAGAACCTTAATGTGTTAGGAAGGTTTCCTAAAAATAATGAAGCAATTCGGATTTGTTTGCTATTTTTAAAAAATCATACAAGATCTCTGGACAGAAGGTTGTAAAATCTTGAGTGAGGTCTAGTATTTTCCGTATTCCCGGAGATCTAACCGTTCAAACCTTGACTTTCTTTTTTGGTTAGAAACTAGACTCATAGAGGCATAACATATCCAAAAATCATTAAGATCCAACCATTGGAAGTATTTTATTCCTATTTTTGAACATCAGGTCTGCTCTCTGTAATTCATAAAAACTGCTACTATTTTTGTCTAATCTTATTTATTTCAACTCAAATGGTTCCCTAATGTCTTGGGACCCAAGCCATGTTTTGAATAAAGATAATTTAGTTTTAAATCCAGAGGCTAAGTGATCCAAATAAATGAATAAATCCATGTTTTATTCTTATTCACATTCATTCATTCATGTACATCAATGCTTATGATTAGAACTAGCTATTGAATAAAGTTGGATTTCATGCTTAATAGATCTAAGCTAGAGAATTGGGATTGATTTTTTTTTATATCATATTATTATGTGAAACATGTGGACTAATCTTTGTTTTGTAGCGCATTTGAGGTACAATTTCTCATCTCTCCTCTAGTTTAATTCTATTATTTGATTTATATTGATTTTCGACTCCATGTGCGACACCTTAGACTAGGTCTTGCCTTATGTGTTTATATGTGATAGGGACCTTTTAGGATTTCTATTCTCGCATGCATTGCACGTTTAATATTCGCGACCGGATCCCGGGTATGTTTTCTAGTTCTCTATTGCATATCATGTTGCTTGCTACTTGAATTACGTGGCTTATGAATGATATTTTGCCGTTATCAATTTTACACCATTTTCAACATGCTTGTGTTATGTATACCTATATATGTATTAATTGAGGGCATGCTTAGATTATTAATTTGATTAAAAAGGATGTTGAGTAGAGGCCTATCGCGAGATAGGATGAAAGGGGGTGTTTTAGTCCGTCGGGCTCCTTCCCCTTTCATTCCATAATCCCCGGACCCAGTTTATCTTTGGTTTCGCAAAAAGATCAGTTTGCTTTCAAAATGGTTTCTTAATTTTCCTTTTAAAAATTAAGTGGCGACTCATTTGTTTTAGAAATTGATTTTGAAAAACTGTGGGTAAGAAGGAAAACCTGCGATATCCACAATCTGGCGACTCTGCTGGGGATCGAACCCAGAATCTCTGGTTTCGCAGACCAGAATTTTGATTTTGGGTTCACTCGAGGACTAGACTTGAAAGCATCCTTTTAATCAAATTAATTAATTTTTGTGTGCCCGTTGCATTGCACTTGCATGTCTCGCCAGACGATTGCACGGAACTATGACCTTGGAGGCTCGGGACAACCCGATCGGTCAAGCCATCATGGGGCCGTGTGATCACCCTTGATCTCGTACCATGTTTTGGTATAAGAAGCATTCTATCGGGTGTGTGTCAAGGGTCCCTTATTCGACCAAAACCCGGCCTTTGCATGGTAGCTTCTATAGAACCTGTCGATCTTAGGAAATCAATTCTTGATTAGGATTTATGTGCTAGGAAGTTTTGTATGCCCGGAAGGGATTACTTGAGATAATGACGATACTTGCTTGATGAAAGATGTATAATCTTTTAATCACCTTTTAGCAATTTCTCCTCATGTTCCGCGACATTTGGAGAACATGCCGAACCTTGATTATAAGATTATACTTCTTATATCATGTTAGCTAAGCATCATTGACCTTGTATGCATCCGAATTCATGAAAAGTGCGATAATTATCCAATCATGTGATCCTTCTACCCAAAGAATTTTAAATACATCTTTAAAAGTAAAAATAGATTTTTGCTATCTTTATTCCAAAGCATTTAACCGCTCTTTCAAAAATCTTTGAAGTTCACTTTTGATTCCAAATCAACCTTTGTTAAGATATATTTTCACATGATCATCTTCTAAGGAAAAATCCAAAAATTTTGGGAATTATTTTTTTTTGGAAGAAATGCTCTTCAAATGAATTTCAAAGAAAAACCTCAATCCAGTCATCTTTATTGAGAAATATTTTCACATCCTCATTTAAAAAAACTCAAAACCCTTGAAAATTTTTTTTGAAAGATCTCATCATTTAAAGAAATGCTTTTCAAATGAATTTCGAAAAATTTCGAATACCCGACCTGTGAAAAGGTAATGAGGATCACGATGAAAGGAGAAGTTAAGCGCACTTGACATAGATGAGGATTTTATGTGCTTATGTGTTTATGTGTTAGGATTAGAATTTTCCTTTTCTTTTGCATATAGAATAGGCACACACGCACACATGCATTACATCCGTATGGCATATGAATCATTCATGAAGTCACTTAATGAAATGGATATGATGATGAAAGGCAATAAAAATAGTGGTGAAAAGGGAGAAATAATAAAGAGTTGTTAGAATAGAAAAATGATAATTTGGAAAATATGATTGTAGGTAAAAGATAGAAACAACTACGAGCACAGTCTGGTACAGAGATTCTACTGCAAGGTTAGTAAGAAGAGACATGGCACAAGAAGCGAACGCAAGGGAAATAGCGGAATTGAGAGCAGTAATGGAACAACAGGCGGGTCAAATGACTAGAATGATGACCATGATAGAAGCGCTAGCACGACAGCCACCACTTAATGATCCTCCTCACCGGGATGAGGATTGGTTTGATGAAACAGAAGGGGCTGAAGCACCGAGAGCAGAAAAAGAGAAACTAGAAAAGGAAAGGGCTAAGAAAGATAAGATGATGACTGAGAAAATGGATAAGTTGGAAAGGGTAGTCCGTAAGGCCCATGGGGTTGATACCTACTTGTTGGAATTGGAAGGATTATATGAGGGGGTCTGTGAGGTATTACCTACAGGATTTAAAATGCCTGTGTTTGATAAGTTTGATGGAACAGGGAACCCTCGTAGCCACATCAGAATGTGTATAGGAGCATTTCAGCCTAGTGGTTTGAGCACAACCATGATGGCAGTCTTGTTTCAGCAGACGTTAACTGGGGCTGCTTTGTCTTGGTATCTCACTCTAGAGCCGGGGAAAACCAAAAATTGGGAAGAAGTGGTCAAAGAATTTGTATCCCAATACGAATACAATCAGGAATTGGATGTTACTATCAGGGATTTAGAGACCACCCGACAGGGGAACAAAGAATCGTTTGCTGAATTTTTGAGCTGATGGAGGGGAAAAGTTGCTAAGATGGTACAAAGGCCGACTGAAAAAGAGCAAATCCGAATGCTAATGAAGAACCTCCAACCTGTCTATCAGGAGAAGATGAGGTTCCAATCCCTCAACACCTTTGCCGAAGTGTTTGATGTAGGGACCAGGATCGAAGATGCGATACAGGAAGGGTTAATCAAAAGGGAGGAGCCAGTGAACAGGTACAGACGGCCGAATTATGGAGCAGGAGGAGGACATTCAGGAGGTCATCCAGGACCTACAGATGTGAACGCACTGAGCGAACCCGAGAAAAAGTTTGATATAGCCAGAAGTTACCCAAAGAGGGGAGGGGATAAGCCTTTAAGGAGGTTTTCAGAATTGGGAGTATCATTATCTACGGCCCTTGATCGGCTATTGGCAAAAGGACATCTCCGCCTACTAGAGCCGCGACCAAGACTGAATCAACCACCTCCAAATTTCAAATCTGATCTATATTGCAAATTCCATCAGGAACAAGGGCACTCAACTGATCGGTGTTCAAGATTAAGACATGAGATCCAAGATTTGATTGACAAGAAGGTAATATCTGAACCACCCACCAACCTGCCAAATGTTACCAGAAATTCGTTACCAGATCATCATGCCGTGCCACCACCCAGAATTTACTACTTGGGGAATGAGGGGAGCTCTTTTGATCCATCAGCATTAATCACTAAGTTGGGAAGTCCGAGAAAAGCTTATCAGATGATGGAGGATTCACAGATCTGCACTCTAAAAGGGCTGGTAGATGAAAGCAAAGGGAAAGAAATAGAAGGGGCTATTGACGCAGATTGGTGGGCACCTGAAGCTGATAATTCACTTTGGTACAAAGAAGACGATGTTCAGGCTCACAATAAAGTTAAGGAAGACCTGTGGTATGAAAGTGAGGAGGAAGGTTTGAAAGTTGCTGAAACACAGGATGGACTTTGGGTCAAAGAAGGAATTAGTCGCCTCACACGATCCGAAAGGCATTTTAAACCACACGAACTTGAGGAAGATCACCCGGGGCAGGAAATGAATAAAGGGAAAGAGAAACTGAATGAGGAAGAAGAAAAGGACAGAGTTTTAAGACAGATGAAGAAGACTCAGGCAAATATCACTATTTGGGGGTTGTTGATCACTTCCAAGCGTCATAGACAAGCAGTCCTTGATGCTCTCAATCAATCGGACGTCTCCATCGATGTTACTCCAGAAGATCTCGTTGGCATGATCAACAGAAGTCCAACTCTCGCTATTTCTTTCTCCGAAGCTGACTTACCTCCTGGGGGACCTGTTTACAATAAGCCGTTGCACATTACCGTGGAGTGCCTAGGGAACTCTCTACCCGCTTGCCTTGTTGACAACGGGTCCGCATTGAACGTATGCCCTTTTCGGACAACTAAAAGGATGGGGCTCGATGAATCCACGTTTATACCATCAGAACAGAAAGTGAGGGCTTATGATAATACTCTACGGGCAGTTATGGGGATCATCTTTCTAAATCTCTCTGTTGGGACCGGTGAAAGGGAAACAGAATTCCAAATCATTGACATTCCTGCATCATTTAACCTGCTTCTGGGAAGGCCGTGGCTTGATAGTTTGGGTGCCATTCCATCAACCATCCATCAGAAAGTTAAGTACATCTGGAAAAACAAGGTATGTGATCTTCTGGGGGATAGCTGGATAAATGTATCTGGGGCCTCATCAAGTGCTCTGATTTTAGAAGTACAGATGCAAGAGGGTGAAGCAAGTTTAGGTGGGTTTGAGTTCATTAACGTCATAGAAGAGGGGAAGTCGAAGGAGTTTTTACCACTGTATTTTGATCAATACGCCAGTCCGTTGGTGGCCGGGATCATGAGAAAAATGGGGTTCTTCCTGGGGATGGGTTTAGGTAAGAAACACCAAGGATTGTCAGAATTCCCGAATATCGTTACACAAACCCACACTCACGGGCTAGGGTACTCGCCAAGCAAGGAAGAGTTGAAGAAAAAGAAGAAAGCAACTGATGCACCGTTGGAACCATACTTAAAAAACTCTTAATGGGTATTTCGTCAAGCAAGGGGAAGAATTTCCGTTTTGCGGTTTTCTAGAGCCGTAGTTGGATAGAGCGGAGAAGCGTATGAAGCCTGGATTTGAGATTTTCTTTGCACATGACTTCTCTGATTATGAAGACCCTTATCTTCAATAGCCTGCAAAATATGCCATTATTCAGGACTGGGTGTGCACTCTGGATGGCTCGACAATGAAGAAACTGCTAGGAGAAGGGTGCGAGGGGACCGAAAAGGGGAGCTCTGCAGAGATTAAGGATGAAGATGGAAAAAGTCGGAATAAAGAAGAAAGCAAGGGGAATAAGGAAAGGGGGAAGCCAGCGTATGAAAAGAAACCAGAGGAAGTAAAAATAGAAGAGATCACTCAGGAAGAGGAACAGGAAGATCAATTCATCGCCGATATGGGAGGGAAAAGCAAGAAAGAGTGGGTCTTTGAGTCTAGTAGTACGTATCCCCCTCACCCAGAGTCTGTATTAGCCCAAATGAGGCGTCTTTCCATTTCTATGTCAGTTGTAATTGCTCCGAAAAAAGTTAATGAGAATGTGACTAATTCTGCTTACTTGACTGTGCATAATAATAACTGTGATGCATGTGATGAATATAATGACATACCTCATGAATTACAAAAATTAATTGAAAAAGAAAATGAACCTGCATGCAAAATCATGGAAAGCACTTTAACCATTAATCTGGGAAATGAAGATAATCCACAAAATGTTTCTATTGGCTCCACACTCAATAATGAGGAAAGCAAAGAATTAATCAATCTATTAAAAGAATTCAAGGATGTCTTTGCATGGTCTTATGATGATATGCCAGGAATTGATCCAGAAATTGTCCAACACCATATTCCCCTTTTCCCAAACTCAAAACCCATAAAATAAAAATTGAGGCGAATGAGGCCTGAATGGGCGCTTAAAGTTAAAGAGGAGGTTGAAAAGCAACTGAAGGCTGGATTCTTGATTGTCACCGAGTATCCTGAATGGGTTGCCAATATTGTACTGGTTCCTAAAAAGGATGGTCGTGTTAGGGTGTGTGTGGATTTTCGAGATTTGAACAAAGCTAGCCCTAAGGACAATTTCTCTTTACCCCACATCGATGTATTAGTGGATAATACTGCGGGGCATCAACTTCTATATTTCATGGATGGGTTTTCAGGGTATAACCAGATCTTGATGGCACCAAAGGATAGAGAGAAAACCACTTTTATCACACCTTGGGGGACTTACTGCTATAGAGTTATGCCATTTGGACTTAAGAATGCGGGTGTGACCTACCAAAGAGCTGCTACTACGTTGCTGCATGATATGATTCATAAAGAAGTAGAAGTATATGTGGATGATATGATAGTAAAGTCTAAGGATAGAGGAGGGCATTTGGAGGCATTGAGAAAATCTTTTGAAAGACTGAGGAAGTTCAGAATGAGGCTAAATCCGCAAAAATGCGCCTTTGGGGTCACCACTGGGAGACTGCTAGGATTTCTAATCACACAGAGAGGAATTGAGGTAGATCCCACCAAAATCCAAGCCATAACCAAAATGCCTTCACCGAGGAATGAAAAGGAGTTGAGAGGATTCCTAGGAAGAATACAGTTCATCAGCCGCTTCATATCCAAACTCACCACGACCTATGATCCATTGTTTAAATTGTTGAAGAAAGGGGAAAAGTTCGAATGGGATGACCAATGCTAGAAAGCCTTCGAAAGAATCAAAACCTACCTTCAAAACCTGCCTGTCTTATCACCTCCTAAACCTGGGAAGCTTTTACTGCTATATCTATCCGTAACCGAAAACTCAATGGGGTGCGTGCTGGCCCAAGAAGAGGAAGAGGGGCGTGTGGAAAAAGCCATTTACTACCTGAGTAAGAGGATGACCGGATATGAGTTGAACTATTCACCGTTGGAGAAAGCTTGTTGGGCCTTAGTGTGGTGTACCCGTCGCCTTAGGCATTACATGTTAGCCTTCCCTATCACCCTGATATCCCGAATGGACCCACTCAAATACCTCTTTGAAAAGCCCGCCCTAACCAGTAGGATGTCCCGATGGACCATGATGTTAGCCGAATTCGATATCAGATATGTCACTTCCAAATCTGTCAAAGGGAGAGCCGTCGCAGAGTACTTAGCCGACCTCGCCATAGAATCCGAAGAAAGAGGAGAATATAGGTTTCCAGATGAGGAAGTAATGGAAGTAAAGGAGAACCTGTGGAGAATGTACTTCGATGGAGCAGCCAATCAGATAGGGTACGGGGTCGGGATCATCCTCATATCACCTAGTGGAGCCCCCACTCCGTTGGCCGTTAAGCTTAAGTATAATTCAACCAATAACACAGCGGAATACGAAGCCTGTATAATTGGGATGGAAGCAGTCTTGGCTTTGAGAGTGGAAAAGATCGATGTGTTCGGGGACTCTAATCTGATAATATCACAAGTGAGGGGTGACTGGAGAATAAAGCATGAGAAATTGAGACCTTACCATGAATACCTAGAGAGCCTGAAAGTGCAGTTCAGAAAAATTTTGTTCTACTACCTTCCCCGTGAGGAGAACCAATTGGCAGATTCCCTAGCAACCTTAGCCTCAATGATCCAAATTCCCGTGGGAGTCTCCATGATTCCTTTGTCCATAGAAGAGAGAACCCAACCTTCGTATGAAACAATCACCGCCATTGAAGAAGAGGAAGAGGTTGAGATACCATGGTATATAGATGTTTGGAACTTTATTGAGAAAGGAGAATATCCCGGAGGAGCTTCAGAGAAGGATAAGAAAGCAATTCGTAGATTTTCAGCTCAATTTGTAATCTATGCGGGAAAGGTGTGGAAGAAGTCTTACACTGGTTATAATTTAGAATGTCTATATGGAAGGGAAGCAAGGAAAATGATGGAAGAAATACATGAAGGAGTCTGTGGGCCCCACATGAACGGACACATGTTGGCAAAAAAGATAATTTGGCAAGGATACTATTGGACAACTTTAGATAAGGATTGCTGTGAGTATGTTAGGAGATGCCATAAATGTCAGGTTCATGCAAATTTAATGCATACCCCACCTTCCCAACTCTATAGCATGACCACCCCTTGGCCGTTCTCTGTATGGGGTATCGATATCATCGGGGAAGTCGTTCTGAGAGCTTCAAACGTACATAGTTGTGGCAATAGACTATTTTACCAAATGGGTAGAAGCGGCGTCATATTCAACTCTGAAGGCGAAAGATGTGGTGAATTTTATCCAGAAGAACATAATCTGCAGATACGGGGTGCCAAGTGAGCTTATTTCTGACCATGGGAGTCATTTTCAGGGAGAGGTCATTCCATTCTTAGAGAAGTATAGGATTACCCACCACCAGTCCTCACCATACAGACCACAAACAAATGGAGCAGTAGAGGCCGCTAACAAAAATGTAAAGGCAATCCTGGGAAAAATGACGGATACATATAGGGATTGGCATGAAAAACTACCTTTCGCTTTGTGGGGATATCGAACTTCCGTGAGAACTTCAACCGGAGCTACGCCATATTCCTTGGTCTACGGGATGGAGGCTGTTTTGCCAGTAGAAGTCGAAATACCATCTTTGAGAGTTTTGGCAGAGTGTGAAGTAACCGAACTGGAATGGTTGAGGGGGAGATATGAGGAATTAATGTTATTCGATGAAAAGAGGTTGGCTGCTGTAAACCATACTCGGGGATATCAGAAAAGGATAGCTCGTGCTTTCAACAAAAAGGTTCGCCCAAGGAAGCTTGCTGAGGGCGACCTGGTCCTCAAAGAACTTAAAGCGCCCGTTTATGACCCACGAGGGAAATTCAAACCTAACTGGGTTGGACCATACATTATCAATACACTTCTCTCCGGAGGAGCTGCTTATCTCATGGACCTGGATGGGGTTGAGTTTAAACAACCAATCAACCTCGATCGCCTCAAAAAGTATTTTGCTTGAAACCTTGTCTTTCAAAACCTCCAGAGTCTATGAACTACGCTTGACCTGATTCCCGATAGGGGATACGTAGGCAACCCGCTCGGTTCGGTCATAAAATAACAAAAAATGTGTGTGTTCTTTCTGGCCTTAGCTGAACTACTGCGGACCTGATACCCATTCGGGGATAAGTAGGCGGGCTCACAAGGCCCTCGGTCCAAATAAAGCCCAAACAAAGTTAAATATCCCGAGTTTCCCCATACCAAACTAGGGGCAAACTTGCGTTTGCCCAAGAACCACATTTAAATTCCGAAACCAGGGGCAAACTTCGTTTGCTAGAACCGATGAACCCAGACAAAGCCTAAACCCATTTCTGGATCTACTAGCTATCAAGATATGCATCATGTGGAAACACGCAAGAATTCATTATATAGAGAGATTAAAACTAAGCAAAACTCGTGAAAGAGTAATAAAAGCTGAAAGAGACATTGAGAGGAAAACTGTTCATAACCCAAAGAAATTAAAGAAGTGCTAACTTTGATTCAACATGATTAGGGCATTTTCGGAATACAAAAGAAAAAAAAAAGAAGAAGAAAAAGGAAAAGAAAAAAGAAAAGAAAAGGAAAATGCATCACAGAAAATAAAACACAGCAAAAGTTAAGCAGAATTTGTTGAAAATTTTAAAGTCTTATTTTCCCTTTTTCATTTTGTCTGTCTAGAAGCTATTCCCTGACCAGATTCTGGATCTCAAGCAAATACTCTGCGGTCGGGACAATTGAAGCTGGAGTCCTCCGAAAGGGAGCCGATACCCTATCATGCCAAGCCTCAGCGAATATCCTCACGGTAGAAGGGCGTAGGGCAGAACTCCTCGAGAATTCAGCGGTAATAGCATCGGGGACGTCCTGGAGCAAGCCAAACTGGCGAACTACCCGGCTGGGGATGTAAAAAGTAGTGGCTCTCAGACCAGGCAACCAAACCCCCGGGCGCCCAGGGAGTCGTACCGCAACGGAGCAATAAGACCATCGGGGGCATATCCAGCAAATGTCCTCGTAGCACAAGTCTCGAAACCAAGCAAGCCAGCTAGTAACCGTACGGGAAGGGTAACGGGCACCCATGCGATCATAGGAAAGCGGTCTCCCGAGGGGAGGGTGAGCGAAGAAGCCTAAGCGCTCGAAGAGCCAAACCTGCAA
The DNA here is from genome assembly GCA_033977485.1 of Hydrangea macrophylla. Lineage (NCBI taxonomy): Eukaryota > Viridiplantae > Streptophyta > Magnoliopsida > Cornales > Hydrangeaceae > Hydrangea > Hydrangea macrophylla. The sequence continues at coordinate 147,933,471 of CM066988.1, forward strand.
AACATGAGGTAACCCCGAAAGCAGCATCGACCCCGCGGTATGAGCATGATCCAAGCCCAGCAAGGTCTCCCCCAGAACGAGCATAACGACACTCTGCATCTCTTGGAGGCCACATACGACCGGAATCAGGATGTCAGTGGAAGACTGAAATAAGAAGTGGGAAAGCATCGCCAAGGAAAGGGCACTCCGTCTGATAACCTGATATCTCCCATTGTCAGGATCACCAATGGGTGCATAAGTAGAGGAAAGGCGGTCAAAATCAATGTATCGATCCCGAACAAAAGAACTGGCAGCAACCCGGGAAATACCAAGCAGGGCCGATAAATCCTGGATATATCCCGCCTGAACCTGTGGAATGATCAAGTCGGCATAGGGATCGGTATGGAGGATGGCACTGAACTCCTCAAAAAGAGGGCAAACCGCCTCGTGACCAAACCGAAAGACGTGCAGAGAAGGGTCCCAACACATGATAGCTGCTCGAAGTAAGTCCTCGTCCAGAGCCATATGGCGAAATGTAAAAAGATCCGTCAGTCTGTGAGACTCAAAGTTGAGTCGGTCAATGCCGGAAAGAGAATCCATCCATGGGTATAGAATGGCAGAACTAATGGGGGCCATGAAGAAAGGAGGAGAATATAGAAGGAAAAATTTGAATACAAAGAGAGCAAAGGGCTCTGGAAATCTCAAATGAACCTAAAAATGGCAAATGACACTTTATATAGAAAAAGGGCCCGGACCAGCACCCGATGTAAAGCGGCAGTACTCACTGAGTGCCGGCCGGTAGACAATGAGTGTCGCACGGCATTCAGTGAGTGCCGGCCATACTCCCCGAGTGCCGGCCAGGGTTTGAAAAGCTCATTGGTCAGTTTGTAACCTTAATCAGCCCAAACCTGCATAAAAATTTGAACAGAATTTCACCAGTCATCATCCCAGCATCATTTGTCTTGCACCATTCATCAAATAAAATCAAGAAAAGATGTTCATGTTCTAAATAAGCAAAAAGGATAAGGTTTAAAGCTAAGCCAGGGAAACAATCAAGCATGAATATAAACAAATTCAAAATTGGCACGCAGGCCACCATGCATGAATGCTATCTATCCGTTTAAATAAGTCCATCAAAAGAGAAAATTCAGAATTCTTGTCCTCACAGGAACATAATATAATAAAAAGAGATAAGCTATCCTCGTCGGCGACGAGGATTCCTTCTGGGCGCCTGTGGAGCTGTCTGACTTCCCCCAGCTCCACCGTCTCCACCATTTCCACCATCTTCGCCGTCTCCACCACCACCTCCGTCACCACCTTGGCCACTGCCACCAGCACCTCCTTGATAGCCGCCGCCTTGACCTAGTTGAAACTCCTGGATCTGCCTCCTCAGAGCAGCCATCTCAGCTTCCTGCAAGAGAGAATAAAAGAAATAAGTAATTAAAAAAAAAAGAGGGGCCGATTATGATACCATAGCCCTGGCCTGAAGGTCAGCAGTGGCTCTCGCTCCATCAGCCTAAGAAAGAAAGAAATAAGAAAACCTTTTTAAAAAAATGGGCATTTGAATTTTTTGAAAATAAATAAGGAAAATCTTTTGAATTTTGAAAAATAATGGTGATAAGGGTTTTGTCTCTGACAAGAGGGGAATTTACCCTCCATTCACGTCCATGGATCCAATGCTGGACGGTGTGCGCATAGGATAGACCCTCCTCAGCATAATCCTGGGGGACTATATCGTATTGCAGAGGGATGGTTGGAGCATTTTGAGCATAGGGGGTCAGCTGATACATGGTCTCTTGACCCATGTCGACCATTGGAACATTCCAATTCCACTGCGGAAGGGCTGGGGGTTCGGCGACCCCAGGAACAGGCTGCAAGTAAGAGTTTTGATATGAATAGTTGCATAGTTCATAAAAGAACAGAAATAAAGCTTATATGTGAATAAAGTTCGTTACCCGGATAACATCCATGAGAGGAAAGTTGTGCATAAGGGAATTCAGCCTAAAAATTGGATAGCCATCTGGATCGTCCAAATAATTCGCAATGTTCTCCCCACCTAAAGCAGCAATGAGGTCCTCATGATCCAGAGTCTCAGTGCTCCGCATAGTAGCAGGAGGAGCCCTGGGCACGTAAAAGGTAGGGGCAGCCAGTGACTGCCTAGTCACCCTCTCACCAAGATACCACTCCCGACACGCTTCGCCCACCATCAGGATTCTCAATCTAGAAAGGGCCACTGCCGATTGAATCGCCTCTCCCGCCTCTGGGAGAGCCGCCGCCCACGGATTCCACTCCACGTGAACCTCGCGTAGATTGATGAGGAGGTTCCTATAACCGATAAAGTCGTGAGCCCCGACCTTCCGGCCCGTTGCTTCCTTCCTCCATTTCAAGCCTTGAGGCATAATCGCTGCCTCACTTCCCCGGGTACTAGGAGCCCTCATGCGAAGGTATTCATGAGACCATATCTGCAAGGAAAGGAAAATTGAATTTGGTCAGCAAAATAAAATCAGAAAAGGTGAAGAAAAAGAGTAGAAAGTATGTCATTGAAATTTTTACCTCCCAAGCTCTCCAGTACCCGCCGGTGGAAGGTGAATTTCCCCGAGAAACCTCACTCATGTGGTTATAGAGGGTCGCCAACCCTGCCCCTCCCCAATTATATTGAGAGACGCGATCGACGTCTGTGAGGGAAGCCAAATACCCAAGGTTGATTGGATCTCCCTTTGTGCTCATCAGCGAGCAACCCAATACATACATGATAAAGGCCCTGGCCATTTGCTCATCGGTGAAGGCCTGGCCCTGGAAAGTATCCAGGAACCATTTTGCAGGTACTATGAACTCTCCTAGATGAGCCCCGAGTAAGTCAATAATTTCTTCATGACGGTTCTGAAGATCGTCATAGCGAGCAATAGGAAGTCCGCCGAATGGAACACTTGTGATCATAGCAAAGTCCAAAGGAATCATTGTCATCTCCCCAAAAGGAAGGTGGAAAGTGTTTGTTGTATCCCACCATCTCTCTGCCAAGGCCTGGATATGAGTCCTGTCGTTTGAGCTCTTCTCTAGAAGTAATGCAAAGAGTCCAAATCCAGCGTTGTTAACTAAAGTTCTGACTTCGTCAGAAAGAGCCTCATACCACCTTCGACCGTGAGCCATACTCCCATGGCCTTTTAGGATAAACTATGGAGTCTGTAAAGAAAAAAGAAGAAGAAGATAAGGATTCTTTTGAGTCTAAACGACTCATTGTTTCAAGAAATAGAAATTCTTTTGAGTCTAAACGACTCCTTGTTTCAAGCAATAAAAATTCTTTTGAGTCTAAACGACTCATTGTTTCAAGAAATAGAAATTCTTTTGAGTCTAAGCGACTCTTTGTTTCAAGAGATAGAAATTCTTTTGAGTCTAAGCGACTCGTTGTATCAAGAAAATTCTTTTAAGTATCAATTCAAGAAATAAAAAAATTCTTGAGAGTCTAAGCGACTCGTTTGATTTGAAAATAAAAAATTTTTCTCGAGAGTCTAAGCGACTCGTTTGATTTGGAAATAAAAAAATTCTTGAGAGTCTAAGCGACTCGTTTGATTTGAAAATAAAAAAATTCTTGAGAGTCTAAGCGACTCGTTTGATTTGAAAAGATTTGAAAATAAAAGTAAAGCTCTTGGTCGTGCAACAATAGATTTATAGGTTCATTAAAGCATAGTTCATCCGAGCGCCTCACGGGACTGATGTAATCCCTCATTAGCATTGGATGAATAGAACATTGGAATTCATAAGCATGGAAAGTCAATGAATCCAAACAAAGGCAACAAGCAAAAGCACATTCTACCCGAGAAATTTGAAAAAGGAAGGATATCACAAAAAGGTTGAATACATCTAAGTGCACAAGAACCACAAGAGTATTCATACATACATTGTTTATCACATACTACACGGCATTGCATTAGCATATAGAGGGGGGGGCATTCATGCATACATTGCTCACCATTCATAGCACATCATTCATAGCACTACATTGCATTATCTCATCATAAGCATAAAGGGGGTTCAGAGTGTACCAATCGATTAAAAGCCCGCGCTGAAAGATGCGCCCCAGGATCGGCGAGTAGAACTGATGAGTTGTGACCAGGGTTGGGCTTATACTTCTTCTTTGGGGGTCCGTAAGACCCTGAGCCACTAGCCATCGAAAGAGCTACAAGAAAAGAGGGAAATTAAAGTTTACATTAGAAGTTTTGGGGGAAGAGGATCAAACAAAAAAAAATGTGTTTTCAAACACAAAATCAAGCAAAGATGTAATCTTTATGATTAGAGAGTGAACATACCTTGATTGTGGGTGATTCTTGGAGAGAAAATCAAGAGAGAGTGAAATCCTAGAGAGGAAATCCGAGAGAAGAGAAATAAGAGGAATGAAAAAGAGAGAAGAAGAAAACAAGTTTTAAAACAAACTGCTGGCCAGGCCGGCACTCGATGGAAGGTCGCCGGCACTCAGTGAATGCCGCTCGGCATTTCACGAAGTGCCGACCGACACTCAGTGAGTGCCGGTTCTCCTCACCAAGTGCCGCCGCGTGTGCCAGGTGGCCTTTTTACTCCTAATTTTTACTATTTACAAAAGAACCCCCGAATTTTGCTCCCATGTCCTTAAAGTTTTTCCCTCGTTTCAAAGGGACCCCCGAGATTTGAAGAATAAGTTCTTAAGCCCTTTTGTAAATTGGGATTAGCCCCTACTTGTTGAAAATTCTGTCAAGAACACCCGCTTGCTGTAAATGAGTAAGTTGAGTCTAATCAACTACGGATTTCTTTGAAATTTGAATAAATTGGAGTCTGTTTGACTCCAGACTTTTGAAAATTAATTAGATTAACTCCCAATTTTGAAAAGATGATTTGATTCAAGTCAGATTGACTCCTAATTTTGGAAAATTGAATTGAATTTGGGTCCGATTGACCCCAGATTTTGAAAAATTGAATTGAATTCGGGTCCGATTGACCCCGGGTTTGAAAATTGAAGTAAATTCGGGTCCGATTGACCCATGTTTTTGAAAATTGAAGTGAATTTGGGTCCGATTGACCCCAGGTTTTTTGAAAATTGAATTGAATTTGGGTCCGATTGACCCTAGATTTTGGAAAATTGAATTGAATTTGGGTCCGATTGACCCCAGGGTTTTGAAAATTGAATTTGGGTCCGTTTGACTCCAAATTTCGAAAATTGAATCTGTGGACTCCAAACCTCGAGAGTATTAAATTTGGATATGATTTATATTCTCGATCCTCGTAACAGATTTACGTTGATCCCGCTTGTGAGAGTGTAACAGATTTACATCCTCAGTCCTCGCAACGGATTTGCGTTGACCCGCGTTATGAGAATATGACGGATTTATATTCTCGATCCTCGTAACAGATTTACGTTGATCCCGCTTGTGAGAGTGTAACAGATTTACATCCTCAGTCCTCGCAATGGATTTACGTTGACCCGCGTTCTGAGAATATAACGGACTTATATTCTCGATCCTCGTAACAGATTTATGTTGATCCCGCTTGTGAGAGTGTAACAGATTTACATCCTCAGTCCTCACAACGGATTTGCATCGACCCTCGTTCTGAGAATATAACGGATTTATATTCTCGATCCTCGTAACAGATTTACGTTAATCCCGCTTGTGAGAGTGTAACAGATTTACATCCTCAGTCCTCGTAACGAATTTGCGTTGACCCTCGTTCTGAGAATATAACGGATTTATATTTCCGATCCTCGTAACAGATTTACGTTGATCCCGCTTGTGAGAGTGTAACAGATTTACATCCTCAGTCCTCGCAACGGATTTGCGTTGACCCTCGTTCTGAGAATATAACGGATTTATATTCCCAATCCTCGTAACAGATTTACGTTGATCCCGCTTGTGAGAGTGTAACATATTTACATCCTCAGTCCTCGCAACAGATTTGTGTCGACCCTCGTTCTGAGAATATAACGGATTTATATTCTCGATCCTCGTAACAAATTTACGTTGATCCCGCTTGTGAGAGTGTAACAGATTTACATCATCAGTCCTCGCAACGGATTTGCATTGACCCTCATTATGAGAATATAACAAATTTATATTCTTGATCCTCGTAATAGATTTACGTTGATCCCGCTTGTGAGAGTGTAACATATTTACATCCTCGGTCCTCGCAACGGACTTGCGTTGACCCTCGTTCTGAGAATATAACGGATTTATATTCTCGATCCTCGTAACAGATTTACGTTGATCCCGCTTGTGAGAGTGTAACAAATTTACATCCTCAGTCCTCGAAACGGATTTGCGTTAACCTTCGGTTCGCGAAATTAGAAATGTTTTTTTTTTCTTTCTTTCGACCCGTGTAACGAATCTTTGCATCAATCAACGTTTGGTAATCTTTTCTGGCTAACGCATCGTGAGAAGGCTAACACATATAGAGAAGGCATGATATAGGGTAAGCATGACATTTGCTCGGTCGAGTTTAAATACCATCGCATGAGCACGTGCATCACGATAGGATAGGTGCATTCATCTGTGTGACTACCTGCGTTTGTGTATTATTGTCCCTTGCTCGAACTACGTCTTGGTCTGATTCCTGATGGGATACGTAGGCAGCTCATCTTTGAGCACGACCATCACTTGGCTATCTGCGCACCCGATTTTGCAACGCACTTTTGTTTTTACCTAGATTCGAATGTTTGGTCAAAGGCTTGTCTTTCACACAGGCTTTGACATTCATTTGTGATACGCGTTGCTTCACAAACTCTGTCAAAGAGGGGCAAACTGTAGACACCCCGATTTTGACCAAACGTCAAATCTAGGGATTGGTTACCTCTCAAAAGACCGATGATGACAATGGCCGGTGACATTCGAAGATTTTCCTGGAAATTCAAAATCTTGAATTGATTCTTCAAGACAAATTTCAAAATTAAAAATAGAAAATATAAAAAGGAGAAAGAAGAGAGAGGATTTGGGTATTCGGGAGAGCCCCGAACATTGAAGAACACATGAAGAAATCAGTCTGAAAATTTGCTCAATATAAAAAGGTTTTGGAAGTATAAAATGAAAATGATAAAAAAGGGAGGGGGAAGTTTTAAACAAAAGGAAAATTGTCTCTTAAAGTAAAATAATAATCATAATAATAAAAGCATAGTATATTGAAGAATATACCATGCACATGGGTGCATTTTAGCACAAATATATATAAATATATAAAGATAAATCACAAAATTAAGTTTTGATTAATTTTTCTTTCGAAAATTCAAAAAAGGAGCAAATTCAGTTAGCCCCGGCACCCGAAAAACCCGGCATTCACGGGTTACCGCCCGGCATTTAGTGAGTGCCGCCCGGCACTCAGTGAATGCCGCCCGGCACTCAGTGAATGCCGCCGGGAGCCGTCGAGTGCCGCTGGCTGTAACAGACTGCTTTTCTCACATGTTCTAGAAGAAATCCTTGCACATGGGTCTCCACCCGAATTTACCCATTTATCCTTGAGATGATGGCCTATTTAAACAGATCTTCATCTTCATTTTGAGGGGACTTGAGCTTTTGAATCAATATACAAACATATACAAGAGATATACTTGAGTTTAGAGAGAGAATTATATAGAGAATGGAGAAGAAGAGAAGAATTTCTTGAAGAATTTGAAGAGTTTTGAGAAGAATTTGAAGATCTTGGAAGAACTTCACAAAAAATTGAAGAATTCTTTGAGGTCATAGAGGTAACCTCCTAATCCTTGGTAGAGTTAGGATAATTCAATCACAAGTTCTTAGATCTAGGAGCTTTTCACATTTTCAAAACCTCTCTTCTTATCCCATTTCATCACACACCACTAAGAACTTGTGATTGAATCTCATAGCATCTCATTAATTTGGATCTAATTAATGCCTTGGGTTTGAGACAAATTGGTTTTGAAAAATTTTTGTTCCTAAATAAAACTTTGATTTCCTTTATTTCTATTTCATTCATAAGGTTCATGAGATCTTCCATATCTCATTGAAACTCTTTGAATTTGATTTCTTAGTTTCCTATGATCTTGTGATCTATATGGAGATTAAAATGAATCATGATCATAATCTACACAATAGTTGGTGAGATGCTAGTATCAACTCATGACTAGGATCTCTTTACTATGAATCTTATGGAATTCATACTATATTCCATGGAGATTAGAGTAGATTTTTTTAGTCTCCAATGACCATCAAATGGTAGGAGAAGTGTTTTAGTTTAAGTTCATCTCCATAGCTTGGGTTTTGAGAAGTTCTTCATACTTCATCTAAAACCTACATGTATGTGTCTTTAGCCTCCAATGACCACCAAGTGGTAGGAGTAATGATTTGAACTCAAGTTTTGATTCATGAGTTTGAATTCATTGTTTGGGATTTTGTGAGAGTCATTTCATACTTCATCAAAAATCCATGGGTCTAAAGATGTCCTTAGTCTTCAATGACCATTAAATGGTAGAAGAGATGATTTAGTTTAAGTCCAACTTCATGATTTAATAGTTGGGGTTAACAAATAAAGTTGAACTAGCAAAATAAAAACAGTGAGTTCACAAACTGTTTTTGATCAAAGATTTTTAGTTCAAAATCTAACCATTGAAATCAAGTGAAACCAACGGGAAAGTGTCAATAACACATTGTTTTACCACTGTAATTTTTGTTTTGGTAAGATTTTATGCTTAGAATGGTTTGATCATGAATTTTGTGAGACGACCACAATCTGTCCAGAATTTCAGAATAGTTTCAGAACAGCAAACCGGTTTTAAAATTGATAGATCAGAGCTCTAACCAAGTTTTCATGACCTCTAATAATTTTTTATGAGAACCTTAATGTGTTAGGAAGGTTTCCTAAAAATAATGAAGCAATTCGGATTTGTTTGCTATTTTTAAAAAATCATACAAGATCTCTGGACAGAAGGTTGTAAAATCCTGAGTGAGGTCTAGTATTTTCCGTATTCCCGGAGATCTAACCGTTCAAACCTTGACTTTCTTTTTTGGTTAGAAACTAGACTCATAGAGGCATAACATATCCAAAAATCATTAAGATCCAACCATTAGAAGTATTTTATTCCTATTTTTGAACATCAGGTCTGCTCTCTGTAATTCATAAAAACTGCTACTATTTTTGTCTAATCTTATTTATTTCAACTCAAATGGTTCCCTAATGTCTTGGGACCCAAGCCATGTTTTGAATAAAGATAATTTAGTTTTAAATCCAGAGGCTAAGTGATCCAAATAAATGAATAAATCCATGTTTTATTCTTATTCACATTCATTCATTCATGTACATCAATGCTTATGATTAGAACTAGCTATTGAATAAAGTTGGATTTCATGCTTAATAGATCTAAGCTAGAGAATTGGGATTGATTTTTTTTTTTTTATATCATATTATTATGTGAAACATGTGGACTAATCTTTGTTTTGTAGCGCATTTGAGGTACAATTTCTCATCTCTTCTCTAGTTTAATTCTATTATTTGATTTATATTGATTTTCGACTCCATGTGCGACACCTTAGACTAGGTCTTGCCTTATGTGTTTATATGTGATAGGGACCTTTTAGGATTTCTATTCTCGCATGCATTGCACGTTTAATATTCGCGGCCGGATCCCGGGTATGTTTTCTAGTTCTCTATTGCATATCATGTTGCTTGCTACTTGAATTACGTGGCTTATGAATGATATTTTGCCGTTAGCAATTTTACACCATTTCCAACATGCTTGTGTTATGTATACCTATATATGTATTAATTGAGGGCATGCTTAGATTATTAATTTGATTAAAAAGGATGTTGAGTAGAGGCCTATCGCGAGATAGGATGAAAGGGGGTGTTTTAGTCCGTCGGGCTCCTTCCCCTTTCATTCCATAATCCCCGGACCCAGTTTATCTTTGGTTTCGCAAAAAGATCAGTTTGCTTTCAAAATGGTTTCTTAATTTTCCTTTTAAAAATTAAGTGGCGACTCATTTATTTTAGAAATTGATTTTGAAAAACTGTGGGTAAGAAGGAAAACCTGCAATATCCACAATATGCTTTATACTTCAAAGTGTTGTAAGGATCACTTCCGAGTAGCTAGAACTTCATTTTGTTTTAACTTTGAGAACATGGTTTGGGTGGGTTAAGTTATCATGTACACGAACCTGGAGTTCATGTTTTAAAATGTTTGCTTGTCAACTTCATGCCTTGATTTAATGTTGAGATCGTTTAAGGTACTAGGGTCTCTTGACCTTAGGCAAAATCCTAGTGCAAGAAGGATTGCGTCAGAGGGTCATTCGACCGGTCGAAAGGGACAGTTCGACAGTTCGACCGGTCGAAGTGCCCTTTGTTGTGAAGGATTATTGTTGAGGGTCATCTAACCGGGCGAAAGGGGCATCTCGACCGGTCGAAATGACCCCTGCGTGAAAACTTTTTATACCCCTTCTGCAACTTATTTAAATATTTTGATTGGTTCTTAGGGCACCTTTGGGACCCTTTTGAATATAAATTCATTCGTTTCAAAATATAATTACGTTTTCAAATTTATACGGACTTTACTGACTTCGAATGTATTGTTTCAAAAGATTGACTACTCGTTGTTATCTTTAAAGTTTATTTTCCGCTGCTACAACTTTGAAATGAGTAGGAAGAGCCTCGGTGGCGTGCCACGGGCTTCGATTCGGCTATTGTGGGATTGGACTTTGACATTTAGTGGTATCAGAGCTATAGGTTTAGAGCCTTGGAACGAGTGACATTATATGTTGAGCGACATCGAGTGGAGTATGTAATCAAATTGTTATCAGTGTAGAAATGCTTCATATGTTAGCATTTGTTGTTTGTGATGAACTGTGCACATATATCTATATTGAGGCATAGCATGCATAGTCATTATGCATTGAACTTAACAGGACGAGTTCTTGAAACGTCATGGCTGATCCGGTAAGAGAGTTATCACCGCATTTGCGAATGGACCAAATAGTGAATATGGTGGGAAATTTTATACAAGCGCTAAGTAAAAGGGAGCAGATGAATGTTCAACCTCCACCAGTTGAAATCCGTTACATCAATGCACCACCGGTACCGCGGCCTCAACATACAATCGTGGAACAGTTTCATAAGCAGAAACCGACATTGTATCATAGACAGGTTGACATAGACTTGACCGATCATTGGATGATGGACATAGAAACACATTTTCGTACTGTGATATGTACCGATGAGGAGAAAATTTTATGCGCATCCGATACGTTGATGGGCGAAACATTGGATTGGTGGAACAATGTGCTTGAACAAGGGAAGCCAACTGCATGGGAAGTGTTTAAAGACGAATTCAACAAGCGTTTCTTTCCGCAATCTGCTTATACACAGAAACGCCAAGAGTTTGCAAGTTTGGTCCAGGGAGACATGACTGTGAGTGAGTACATATCCCGTTACAATGCTTTTTTGCGCGTTGGGAAAACTACAGTTCCAACTGATAAGGATAAAGCTCATAAGTTTGAGGAAGGGTTTAGGGAGAATATCTGAGGCCGTGTGGACATGTTATAGCACCCGACCGTTTTTTTAGTTAAAGAAGCTGCTCGAATAGCTGAGAAAAGTGTTGATCGATATCGGTAAAGGCAACAAGGAAAGAGATCCAATGACAATAGGGGCAAGAGTCAAGGGAATGCGAAGAAACCGTTCACGCAAGGTTCGGGATCAAACATGAGTAGTCAGGGAGGGAGTACATTCGTAGGAGACTCGAGACCATTATGCCCAACATGTAACCTGCGACACAGAGGGACTTGCTATCAATTGAGCACCTGCTACCTTTGCAAGTAGTTAGGACATATATCCAGTAATTGTCCTATGAATACAAACATGACTACACTGAACACCACCTCGAATACCAAGAGCTACAACCCAGAGATGAGAGGGAAATGTTTTGAGTGTGGCTAACCGGGGCATATAGCGAAGAATTGCCCAAGTAAGAGACAACCGGGAATGAGTACCAGTGCATCGAGTGTGCCAAACGGGTCAAGGACAGAACCACGGGTGGATAAAGGGAAAGAAGTCGCGCAACAACAAGGGCGATACTTTCAGCTTAGGCCGGGGTATATGGATGATACTATCGTATCAGGTATTCTTCCTATTTGTTTGTATTCTGCACGTATACTTATGGATTCTGATTCCACGCATTCATTTGTATCACATGACTTTGTTAAGCATTTAACTATAAAGTCTGAACCGTTAGGATATGATTTGTGCATATTATTGCCTACTAGTGAACCTTTAGTAACTTCTTCGGTATTCAAGTCGTGTGAGATCAAGATACGCGAAAAGGTTTTGAGCGTCGATTCGATTCCGTTGATAGTGAACTACTTTGATGTTATCTTAGGTATGGATTGGTTGTTGGTTAATCAAGCTAGAATTAATTATGAACAGAAACGAGTTAGTTTCCATCCGAAAAGTTAAGAGGAGTTTACTTTTCAGGGTAGGGATGCAATTGTACCACCGTACTTGATATCGATGATTCAAGCCAGTAGGATGTTGAAGAAAGGTTGTTCGGGTTTCTTATGTTCGATTGTCGATACACGAGTTCTTGGACTACTAGTAGAAAACATTCCAGTAGTTTGAGAATTTCCAAATGTTTTTCCCGATGAGCTACCTGACATATTGATAGAGAGGGAGCTTGAGTTCACAATAGAAGTAGTATCAGGGTCACAACCGGTATCCAAAGCACCGTACCGAATGGCACCGGTAGAATTAAAGGAATTGAAAGTTCAGTTAAAAGAACTGTTGGAGAAGGGTTTTATCCGACCGAGTGTTTCGCCATGGGGAGCTCCATTCTTATTTGTGAAGAAGAAGGATGGGACAATGCGTATGTGCATTGACTACCGAGAGTTGAATAAGTTGACCGTTAAGAACAAATATCTGTTGCCGCGAATAGATGACTTGTTTGATCAGTTACAAGGGGCTCAGGTATTTTTGAAAATTGACTTGAGAACTGGATACCACCAATTGAAAGTCAAGGAGGAAGATGTTGAGAAGACAGCTTTTAGGACTCGCTATGGTTACTTTGAATTTTTGGTTATGCCATTTGGAGTGACTAATGCACCAACTGCTTTCATGGACTTGATGAATCGTGTTTTCAAGGACTAATTAGATGAGTTTGCTATTGTATTCATAGATGACATTCTAATCTATTCCAAGAGTATTGAAGATCACGAGCATCATTTGTGATTAGCCTTACAACGCTTACGTGAGAAGAGATTGTTCAAAAAATTGAAGAAGTGTGAGTTCTGGTTGACCAAGATTGCTTTTCTTGGGCATATTGTAACAGCTAACGGAATTTCTGTAGACCCTCAAAAGATAGAAGTCGTTACTAATTGGGTGAGACCAACGAATGTGACAGATGTCCGAAGTTTTCTAGGATTAGCTAGTTATTATCAGAGATTTATAAAAGACTTTTCACGAATTGCAATGTCGATGATGCAGTTAATGAGGAAGGATATTGCTTTTATATGGAGTCCAAAAAGTGAAGAAAGCTTTCAAGATTTAAAGAGCCAACTAGTGAAGGCACCAATATTAGCTGTTCCGTTAGGGACTAAAGGATTTGTTATTTACAGTGATGCTTCATATAGAGGTTTAGGTTGCGTTCTTATGCAAAGTGATAAGGTCATTGCCTATGCATCGAGAAAACTTAGACCGCACGAGAAGAACTATCCGACACATGATCTAGAATTGGCTGCCGTGATATTTGCATTGAAGATTTGGCGTCATTACCTATACGAGGAGAAATGTGAGATATATATAGATCATAAGAGTTTAAAGTATTTGTTCAAGCAACGAGATTTGAATATGAGGCAGAGGAGATGGCTAGAGTTGATGAAGGACTATGACTTGTCAATTCAGTATCATCCGGGGAAGGCGAACGTCATCGCTGATGCTCTTAGTCGTAAGTCACTGACCAATACATCATCATATTTGACTTATCAGAAAGAATTGATTCAAGATATGGAGAATTTGGAGCTTGAGGTGATTCCAAGGATTGAAAGTGGCTTGATGTCGAAGATTGTGGCACAACCACTCTTGATTCACGAGATCACAGAGAAACAACTTCAAGATGTGGCTTTGAAGAAGATTTGTGATGAGATTCCGACAGGTAAACAATTAGGTTTCACTTTTGAGAACAATATTTTGCGATTGAGAAGTAGAATTTGTGTGCCGAACGAGAAAGAGTTGAAACGGAACATCCTAGAGGAAGCATACAATACGAAATATATTGTTCATCCAGGAAGCATCAAGATGTATAGAGATTTGAGACATGTTTATTGGTGGCCGGGAATGAAGAGAGAAATAGCACGCTATGTTTTGCGATGTACGAGTTGTCAACAAGTGAAGGCCGAACGTCAAGTACCTTCGGGATTGTTACAACCGTTAACGATAGTCGAGTGGAAATGGGAACACATTACAATAGACTTTGTTAGTGGATTTTCGAGGTCTAAGAGATCGAATACCATCATTTGGGTGATTGTTGTTCGTTTGACGAAGTCGTCGTACTTCCTACCGCTTTGAACAACTAAGTCGATGACCTTAGCTAAGTTGTATATTCGCGAGATTGTAAGACTACATGGTATCCCAGTTTCTATTATTTCGGATAGAGATGTTAGTTTTACGTCAAAGTTTTGGTGAGCCTTGCAAGAAGCAATGGGTACCGAATTGCATTTCAGTACTACTTTTCATCCTCAGACCGATGGGCAATCGAAAAGAGTAATTCAAATTTTGGAAGACATGCTTCGGTTATGTGTACTTGATTTTTAAGGGGATTGGAAAGACCATTTGTCGTTAATTGAGTTCACGTACAACAACAGTGTTCAATCAAGTATTGGAATGGCTCCTTTAAAGCTTTGTATGGTCGTGTATGTCGTTCACCGATTAGTTGGACAGAAGTGGGAGAAAGAATGATAGAAGGGCCAAAAATTGTACAAGAGACAACCGGCAAAATAAAGGTAATTCGACAAAGGTTACTGACAGCTCAGAGTAGGTATAAGAGTTATGCCGACAAGCGTAGGCAACCGTTGGAATTTGACGTGGGCGATTTGGTATATTTGAAGGTGTCACCTTCAAAGGGGATTGCTAGATTTGGGAGATACGGGAAACTCAACTCGAGGTATGTAGGACCTTTTGAAATCATTGGGAGAGTTGGACCCGTAGCGTATCGATTGAATTTGTCAAGTGAGTATGCTCAAGTTCATAACGTGTTTCATGTATCATTGCTACGTAAACAATTAGTGAAAGATAGAGATCAAGTAATGACTCCGACGTCGAATGAGATTCAGAGTGATTTGACATATGTTTCGCATCCGGTAGATTTTCGATCGGAAGGATCAAGTCTTAAGGAATAAGGTGATATCGAAAGTGAAAGTGTTATGGCGTAGCCAAACGACGGAAGAGATGACATGGGAAATAGAAGATGAGATGCGTACTCAGTATCCGCACCTATTCGATACATGAGGTACAAGTTTGGGGACAAACTTCTTTTAAGGGGGAGAGTATTATAACACCCGCATTTGTGTTATTGCATTTCATTGCATTGTCATGAATGATAATGTGGTGTGGCGTGTCTTATGACACATGTTTGAGTGAGTTTAGACTCACGAGTTGATTTGGGTATCTGTGTTGGAGAACCCTCTGAGATTGTGGAGATTGAGGATTTGTTGTTGTGACGTCTCTCCGAGTATGGGACGGTCACTGTGGACCACCTTAAATGTTTATCTAAGAATAAATGTTTATCTATGTATTTCAATATCTGTATTATTGTTAGTTTAGAATTTATATCTGTTAGTTTTAGTATCCTGGTGAGAATGAATTAACATGCTATTAATTTGGTAGGCTAATTAGCAACTTCGAAAAAGTCATTACGTTTTAGCAACCAAACAAAACTTAGTCGAAAACTTTTATAATATTGAGGTTTCACTCGTAAAGCTATGAATTGACTGTGTAGAAAGTTTCAGAGACTGATTTGGAGTTTTGAAAACTCGTGGGGAGGTAAACATAATTTTCGATAGTGTTGCCTATATATAGTTAGAGATGACTTTCATAAATTTCATAAGTCTTAACCTAATTTCCAAAAGGGGGCTATAGGGAGATTTTGGAGCTTAGAGCTTTAAGGTGCCAAACGACGACCTTCCATCCGTCTGTTTTCTCCTAGATTTCATATTCGAACTCCCCGAGGTAAAAGCTTCGTTTTGTTGTCTATTAGGGCCTGTTTGCCTAAGTTTTTTGAAAATTTATTTTTTAGAATTTTTCATAAAAGTTGATATTTGAAATTCTGATCGATAGGAACCGTACTAGACGAACTTCTACACGTTCTTTGTACACGAGTTTTCTTTGGATCGAACTTTAAGAACGTATATCGGAGGTGAGTGATTCAGCTTTGTATTATGGAATGATTGATTGGCGTGTATTCATGTTATGTTTGAATAGCATGTGTTAATTCATAGAGATATATTGTGTAGTTCATATTGGACGTTTATATTGATAAGTAGGCCTAATAGCATGGTGAAATGTTTTACTTGTAGGAAAAACAGGTTTAAAATTAAATCTAAACGCGCAGCGGAAAACAAAGTTCAAAACTTTTATTGGTAGCCTTGGATCTACTACTTATTAACTCTAAAGATGCGCATAACAAGATGGAGAAGATTCTATACCTTAGGTCTTGAACCCAATTCTGATTTTTGTCCTTCTCCTTGTGTGTGCAGCAGCAACCTCTAGGAAATCTTCACCCTTATGTCTCCTCGAATGCTCCCAGAGTGGCTAGGGTTGGTGGGAACCCTAATAGTGAGAATAGGGAAGGTTTGGGAACTCTAAACAGGTTCTGCAGCAACTGGTACGTCAAAACGCCGAACTTCTAATTTCTGGACGTAGCTGCCCTATTTATAGATTCCCAGAACCGACCTAACTTTCGATCGATCGAAGTGACTTCGATCGATCGAACTGTCGATCGATCGAACCTCGTTCGATCGATCGAACCTGTCTAGACTTCAATCGATCGAAACAACTTCGATTGATCGAACCAGTCTTGACAGCATTCTCATTTGCCTTTCCAAGCATTCTGGCGGAGCTAAGAGTGGGACCTCCTAGGTTCTTAATTACTGGCTCCGATTAATTATTATTCCATCTAGTCAGTACTCTTGACTAAGGAATCAATAATTAATCAATTATCATTAATGCCACTATAAAATGATAATTGCACTCCAGTGCATAAGAACATAATCACACATACATAAGTGATTGCTAGACTTGTATAATATGATACGCATGTCCCTCTACCAGGCAGTATTCGTATCTATCATTGGGATGTATGTCTTAAGATACTGTCGACCCAATAGATAGTACATCTTATATTCCTCAAGTATCATTCACTACTCTTGGATTACTAAACATGTCAACAACAACACTTTGTTGACAAGGCTGGCCAGCTCTCAGTAATCACTCCTAGTGACATTCTCGAGGGAATACTTACTCTTCGTTTTATTGAAGAGGGTAGAATTCCATCTTGACAATATATGTTCCCAACGTTGCATACTTGATTTACCCAAGATACCCAGGTGTTGATCTTGCAAGACCTCACTGATTGGTAAGTCAAAGCAACCAAGCATACAACTTGCGTCCATAACTGTCTCAGGATTAAGGACATGTATCCCTATACAAGTTTTGAGTTCCTATTGACGGTGACAGCGTTTAGGTGTCAATAGGTTTAACTCAGGTCCGTCAATGCACCGAGTGCACTAGCATATTAACCAAGAGTCAAAGACTCTTATGAATGAGATTCATCATTCTACCCCGTAGACGTTAATCATGCTACAGTGTATACCTGATAAGTTATCCAGACTTATCATCCACTGTGACTTATTTGAAACAACAAGGATTTGTGATTCATATCTCACATGTGTAATCACATACACAAATGAACCACATACAATGTTGTTTAAGGATTCCAGTCTAATATTCATCTCATGAACTAACATGCATAAATGCATTATGATATTCCATTGTCCAACTAACTGGTTTGAGGGCATATTCCCAACAAACTCCCACTTGCACTCATAACCATATAGCGTTAGTACTAACACTAGCATAGTCTCTGTGACTTGTCAAAATCCTTAACCCGTAAGGTTTTGCATAGGGACTGATGATCATCGACTGAAACAATCCATAGTAAAACATCTTCATGTTATACTATATCCCTAGACAAAAGACGTCACATGACATGTATCCAGTAAAGCTAATTTGAACATTGTCCAAAACACCATCACCCTGCATATATCCGCTAGTTCTTTCTCAAGCCCTAGAGAATATATACTTTATGATAGTTCAGAAAACTGAACATTCATTTGGACTGATATCTGTGAACAACCTCAACGGTATAACTGATATCCATACCTAACATCACATACAAAGTTTATCAATAGCGAAGGCTTATGATATACCTTTCATGTGATCTCTTTCATCTTGTATCCCTAGATACAAATCTTGAAAGAGCAATAGGTTATGTTCAAAGGTGAAAAACCTTTATCGAAACGTTCCACGTTGAATCTAGCCAGCAACTTTATGATATAGAAGTTTGAGACAATCTCATTATCTTAACTTTCTGATCTTGAATGAGCAAAAATCATAAGATTATAGCTCGCCTCACCGAGATCATAAATATCAAGTATACTGTAGAAACTTAACCTTAATCATTGATGATACTACTTTAACATATCGCAATGATAAAGATGTCATCAATATATGGAACCATAATCACCACCACACTTCCTTTGCGCAAGGATCCTTTCATCCACTTAAGCTACATCCACACTTTAGATGAATCCAAAGTATTTTGACCAATATGTCAAAACAGATGTCCTTATCTCTGGATGATTGCTTTAGTCCATAGACTTATGCAAATCACATACCAGAGCTTCCTTATCACAAAACTTCAATGCACCAGGGAATTTCAACAATGTTGAGAATTCTCCCACTGCAATGAAGTACCAATGTAGGAATGGATGAAGAGGTAGTAGATTTTAGTTCTAGATGATTTATAGATTGCTTTAAGATATAAATTACTTTACTCTTTTATATTATCTTTCCTTTGCAAAATTTGGTCTCCAACCAACTTTTGTTTTCTCTGAAAACACTAAAAAAGTATTATACTTCTAATCTAGATTCAAAAGGCTCATCATTTCTTTACACCAAAGTGCTAGACATCCTTATCCAAAGTTACCATGAGAAAGAAGTCGCATTCTTTTCACAACTTTGGGGATATCTATCGAAAAGATTTTCTTTTGAATAAGATCCAGTATATACATTGTAGTTCCATCGAGAAAAACAAGGAATAGTAGTAACTCTAAATAACTCATCCCATGACCCAGTCATATCTAAAAGAAGATAGTTCCTTCTACCTGCTACACCATCCCGTGGAGGCGCACTAGGTGTAGACTGTCGAGAAAGAATCTCATTCTTATCTCCTTTGGACAATAAATACATTAGATAGATACTCACCATTTTGATCAAATCAAAAGGCAACGATATTCTTTTACCAATTACTCTTCATTCCAAAACTTTTGAATTTCTTCAAAATTGAGGATGAAGATGCAATAAGTAAATGTATATCAGTATCCAAAGTAGCCGAAACTACTTTTCAACTCTAATGTTTATTGCCCTACAGACATGAGTATGTCCTAATTCTAATCAGTCCTTGGTCGTGTGATTTTCAAAAGAAAAGTCACCTGATCATATTAGCCTCTAAATAGGATTGACAAACAGGTAGTGGTTTCAACAACCAAAAGAGTTTTAGGATCCAATCCTTTACTCCCCATTTATCCTAATTTAGATTAATATGATCTGATCACATTTACTCTCTAAATAGGATTGACAAACAGGTAGTGGTTTCAACAACCAAAAGAGTTTTAGGATCCAATCCTTTACTCCCCATTTATCCTATTTAGATTAAATATGTTCTAACCTCAAAACCAAAAAGTCATAGAATTAGTTGAGGGTGCTATCCTTTTAGATGGTAAAATACCCATGAGTCATTTAAATACTACATTAGATAATATATGAGAAACAAGAGTAAATTGGTGAGATACTTGCTTGACAAGTTATTTAGATCACATAAAAGAACGCTTTCTTTTAATCAAGAATTTCAGTACCAAAATCAAAAGAATAAATATTATTCATTGATTCAAAACTGAAATCCATCTAATAACTCCAAAGTTTTATTACAATATAAAACTATTAATCTAATAGCAACTCTTGCATCAGATCCCAAAAGGCAATCAAGATCTTCTAATCACTGCACATTCTTATTTTCCAATTCCCTGCAACAATTACAGATATAATTTAGAAAATATAGAATTAGTGCCCATAGTAGTTGAAGTATCAGTTTTTCAACTTACTTCAAAAACTAGTGAAAGGATCGTACCTTGCCTTTTGGCAGTCAAGTATTCCATACAGTTCCTTTTCCAATGCCCTCTCATGCCACAATGGAAACACTTTCCTTTTGGCACGGCACCAGCCTTTCCCTTTCCAAGTCTTGCCTTCTTCCCAACAGTTGGCTTAGGCTCACCTATCCTTGAGTCTTGCTTCTCCTTCTCTGAACTTATGCTCTTAGGCTTAGTTCCA
This sequence comes from Hydrangea macrophylla, assembly GCA_033977485.1. NCBI lineage: Eukaryota > Viridiplantae > Streptophyta > Magnoliopsida > Cornales > Hydrangeaceae > Hydrangea > Hydrangea macrophylla. Next base: position 147,954,057 of record CM066988.1, read on the forward strand.
GAAGATGAAGCCATTCCAATGTTCTGAACATTTGACTCCTCTTTGACTATATCCATCGTTGCCTCAAGAGAGCTCATCAACTCACTTGTTGAAAAAACTGTTTTACTCATTTTAAAAACCTTTTTAAATTGAGTGAATGATGAAGGCAACGAATGCAAGATTATGTCAACTTGAGTCTCACCATCAATGTCGGAACCAAGAACTTCCATTACTTTGAAATAAGTAATCATTTTAAAAACATGCTCTCTTATTGAAGTTCCTTCCAACATTCTGGTGTCCATGACTAACTCCAAGGCTCTAAGCCTTGCAGTACGGCTCAGATCCCCAAACATCTCCTCGAGGTTCAATATTATAGCACGGGCAGTGTTCAAAGGTTGATGTTGCTGCTTCAACACATCAGACAAAGAGTCTAAGATGCTAGAGCGAGCTATACCATCAAATTTTATCCACTGCCAATATTGATCCGCAAGATCAGTTGGGGTGTCATGGTATGGAATAGGTGGACAGGGAATGGTAAGAACGTATTTACATCCATTAGCAGTTAACAATTCATCCAGTTCCAGTTTCCATTCAACGTAGTTATTTCCAATTAGCTTATTCTGGATCATGGTTATAGCAAGTGGGCTAGACATTATGAATCTGAAATACAAATAATGTAACAGATTTATAATATGGAAATCATGAATATGACAATTTATATGATACATTGGAATTCCCTTAACCAACTCATTAATTGTCTTCAGGATGTCAAGCCTATGAAATTAAGTCTCCGTGTGGCGATCATAACCTCATAGCCTGATTGGGAAACCCATCATGAATGTCATGCAACTCTTACAAAACAATTCATGACTCCTGAACTTTTGGTCTCTAAGTTTCTGGATAATGCTCCGTGTGGAATCCCTTACCCATAGCTTAGCTAGTGTTTACCATTAACTAGAATCCAATGACAACCGCCTCAAGTAGTGCCTCAGTGTAGTGGTCACCCTTTAACGCGTCTCATTGATTCTATCCAAAGGAAGTTCATATCTAGTAACCAATGAATAGTCTATCCTCCGTATGGAATGATCACCCATGGCTGGGTGACACAGAATATACTACCCACCTTACAATGAACCGTTTATGGAAGACCGTGGGAGTTATAAAATAAGTCCCTCTCCCACTAGATTTTTATAAGAAGTTCATATCTAGTAATCAATAAGAAATACCCTCCGTATGGAATGATCACCCATGGCTGGGTGACACAGAGTAATTCTCATACTTACAATGAACTAATAGGAATTTTTCAATTTGATCAAAAAATTTCTTCACATTGCCCATAAACATCAAGTGTTTGCTAATGTGTTGGAAAAAAGGTTTTTGAATTTCATTTTAGAAAACCTGTTTTACGTGCATGCAAGTAGTAACAATATATAAAATTCCAATCACAACTAAGCACATAAAACAAAAACTAAAATGAAATAAAAGCATTCAACAATGCCTCTATCTCCCATGACTCTATCTCCATAGAACCTTCTTCTTGGTTTGATTGCCTCCGACTCCATCTTCATGGACAACGGCTTGCTCCTCCATCTTCATGGATTTTCTAATTCTATTACATTGGTCCTATACTTCTCTCGAAGCTTACAATTTATCTAGAAATAGAAATAACAACAATAAAATAAAAGGCTAGGGAAACCGGTGCGACTTTCCTTTTCATAGGATTGAAGTCGCAGCGCCCTTTACATAAGCCTTAAATCCAAACCAACAATTAAATACAAAATTTAAAAGTCTTGGTGCCATGGGAGATAGCGGACTAAGCTTGCTGCAAAAGGGTTAGTCACACGCACAACCACGCATATATATAACAAATATATGTACCATTGGAACCCCTAATTGATTCACACAGTATATAAACTCTTTACATACTGAATTAGAACTTAAAACAACATCACTGCTCTGTCACACTTCGATCGAACGAAAAAGTTAGATCGATTGAACCTTCGATCGATTGAACATAGTTCAATTGATTGAACTTTCAATTTCACAGAATGTTTTGAAAAAACTTACAGCATAAATAAAATTTTAAAGTAAATATTTTTAAAAACTTTAAATCTGTAAACTAAAAACCTGGACAGAAAAGCAGTCTCGATCGATCGAACACCATTCGATCGATCGAACAGAACCAACGTTCGATCGATCGAAACTAGTTAGATCGCTTGAAAACAGATGATGTTCGATCGATCGAGACTACTTCGATCGATCGAACCCACCTTGCATCCAATGCAATCACAGATTTGTATTCTGCTGCATAAACACTGCAGAAACGGATCTGTGACGATGCAGTTTTGAAAACAGTCCTAAAATCAACATGCAAATCAAAACTAGTGTTCCAAAACGCATCTATAGATCCAAATAAGCGAGGCTCTGATACCAATTGTAGGAAAAACAGGTTTAAAATTAAATCTAAACGCGCAGCGGAAAACAAAGTTCAAAACTTTTATTGGTAGCCTTGGATCTACTACTTATTAACTCTAAAGATGCGCATAACAAGATGGAGAAGATTCTATACCTTAGGTCTTGAACCCAATTCTGATTTTTGTCCTTCTCCTTGTGTGTGCAGCAGCAACCTCTAGGAAATCTTCACCCTTATGTCTCCTCGAATGCTCCCAGAGTGGCTAGGGTTGGTGGGAACCCTAATAGTGAGAATAGGGAAGGTTTGGGAACTCTAAACAGGTTCTGCAGCAACTGGTACGTCAAAACGCCGAACTTCTAATTTCTGGACGTAGCTGCCCTATTTATAGATTCCCAGAACCGACCTAACTTTCGATCGATCGAAGTGACTTCGATCGATCGAACTGTCGATCGATCGAACCTCGTTCGATCGATCGAACCTGTCTAGACTTCAATCGATCGAAACAACTTCGATTGATCGAACCAGTCTTGACAGCATTCTCATTTGCCTTTCCAAGCATTCTGGCGGAGCTAAGAGTGGGACCTCCTAGGTTCTTAATTACTGGCTCCGATTAATTATTATTCCATCTAGTCAGTACTCTTGACTAAGGAATCAATAATTAATCAATTATCATTAATGCCACTATAAAATGATAATTGCACTCCAGTGCATAAGAACATAATCACACATACATAAGTGATTGCTAGACTTGTATAATATGATACGCATGTCCCTCTACCAGGCAGTATTCGTATCTATCATTGGGATGTATGTCTTAAGATACTGTCGACCCAATAGATAGTACATCTTATATTCCTCAAGTATCATTCACTACTCTTGGATTACTAAACATGTCAACAACAACACTTTGTTGACAAGGCTGGCCAGCTCTCAGTAATCACTCCTAGTGACATTCTCGAGGGAATACTTACTCTTCGTTTTATTGAAGAGGGTAGAATTCCATCTTGACAATATATGTTCCCAACGTTGCATACTTGATTTACCCAAGATACCCAGGTGTTGATCTTGCAAGACCTCACTGATTGGTAAGTCAAAGCAACCAAGCATACAACTTGCGTCCATAACTGTCTCAGGATTAAGGACATGTATCCCTATACAAGTTTTGAGTTCCTATTGACGGTGACAGCGTTTAGGTGTCAATAGGTTTAACTCAGGTCCGTCAATGCACCGAGTGCACTAGCATATTAACCAAGAGTCAAAGACTCTTATGAATGAGATTCATCATTCTACCCCGTAGACGTTAATCATGCTACAGTGTATACCTGATAAGTTATCCAGACTTATCATCCACTGTGACTTATTTGAAACAACAAGGATTTGTGATTCATATCTCACATGTGTAATCACATACACAAATGAACCACATACAATGTTGTTTAAGGATTCCAGTCTAATATTCATCTCATGAACTAACATGCATAAATGCATTATGATATTCCATTGTCCAACTAACTGGTTTGAGGGCATATTCCCAACATTACTTACCGAGAGCATGGTGATATATATTTGAGCATGTTGAGTTGCTTATTTGGGTCAGAAGGAGCACGTGGTCATTAAGCCATTTTGTGGAGCCGATATAGGCATTAAGATCGCACGATTGAAGAGAAGAATCGTGGGTCTTTGATCGGGAGAGAACAGATCCTAATCATATGCCTTAACTTGCGTTTGTTAGTACCTTTTTATCCTGTTTTTGTATATTTTTACTTCGTTTTCTATTTTCTGACAGGTTTTGGAAGAAATCAAGTATATCAAGCTAAACAGGGTGAAAAAGCAAGCAAAAAGAAGCTGAAAAAGCCAGTTCGCGCGCGCGACCCGCTCCCGCGAAAACCCATAAATCGCTCGCGCGATCCGGGCGCGCGAGGTGCCAATTGTCGCGCTCGCGCGACATGTGTAAAAATGGAACTTGCGTATTTCAGTATACTGATGATTCCTACGTGAACGAAACTGCCTAACTACGTCCAGATTGCAAAATACAGCAGTTTTAGTGCGTTTCGGGTTAGGAAAGTTTCCAAAAACTTGTTGTAAATCTATATATACCCTATTTTACTTCAATTTAGGGGTTGGACAATTATTATACACACAATATACAACCATACTTTCAGCCATTGAAGGGAGGGAAGCAAGGAGAAGAAGAAGAAGAAGAAGACCAAGGATTCCCATGGCCTCCTCCATCAACCTCTTGCCATCTATCACTTCCATGGACAGCTAGATCTTAGATCTAGGGTTTCAATGAAGCCCTAGTCGAGTAATAGGGAGTATTTTATGTTTTTATTTTAGTTTTATTATGTATGGATGACAGTCACATGTTCCGAGAATTTTTATAAATAAATCGTACTTCTATTGATTAAATCATTGCTTTCAAAGTTTATTCTTGTCTTAGATCTATTTTGACTGTGATGTGCTCAATGATCTATGCTCGCTGTGCTTGTTTAGATTATTTACATGTGATGGTGCTTTATTGATTTGTGCTATCAAGTATCCGAATAATCCATGCCTAGATTAGACGAATTATGTCACAACCCTAGTTTAGTGTGGGATAATTCGTGCTAACCGAAGATGGAATATGTTGGTGCTTGAACCATGATTATTTTCTTGACAGAGGAATTGGGCTTGTAGCCACAATTCCCCAGAATCATCCAACGTAATAAGCTAAAGTAATGTATAAATATTCCTATTATGAAGCTAGTGGTGGAGTTGCAATCCTAGGTTCCCTTTACATATCTACAAAACCATTTTTAATTGCTTTCATAGTATAGATTTATTTTTATTGTTATTAGCTTAATTAAACTCAAATCAAATCAAATCAAAATCCGTTTTCATAATTAACTAAAGTTAGGTTTTAAAATTAAGTCGTTGTAGTTAACCAATCCCTGTGGGTTCGACCTTTGCTTTCACACTACAAATCTTTTGAAAAGTAAAGAACACTTTTTATATCTTGATATTGACAACATCAGTCTTACCCTTTTGCGTGGACTTATTGTCTAGGAGTCGCGGATTGAGAGTATGGAATGTGCACGTGAGTCTCCCGCGACTAGTATGAAATGTAGAGATGTGAATGCAATCATGTTTGTCATTCATGTGCATATGTTGATTTATTCACTAAGCGTTAGCTTAAACAAATCGAAATATGTATGGTTATTCAAATAACCATTGTAGGTATGATTACTGGCGAGGAATCGGGAAAGTGATCGTGAGATGTTGGGAGTTCACTTAGAAGGCGATACATAGATGTTTATCTCGTAGTTTTGTAATCGAAGCGTCTATTTCATTTGTTTAGTCAAGAGACTTGTAATAGGAATGGATGATAGCCTTGTATATGTTTTATACTTCCAAGTGTTGTAAGGATCACTTCCGAGTAGCTAGAACTTCGTTTTGTTTTAACTTGCAGAGCATGGTTTGGGTGGGTTAAGTTATTATGTATACGAATCTGGAGTTTATGTTTTAAAATATTTGCTTGTCAACTTCATGCCTTGATTTAATGTTGAGATCGTTTGAGGTACTAGGGTCGCTTGACCTTAGGCAAAATCCTAGTGCAAGAAAGATTGCTGTCAGAGGGTCATTCGACCAGTCAAAAGGGACAATTCGACCGGTCGAAGTGCCCTTTGTTGTGAAGGATTATTGTCGAGGGTCATCTAACCGGGCGAAAGAGGCATCTCGAACGGTCAAAATGACCCCTTCATGAAAACTTTTTATACCCCTTCCGCAACTTATTTAAATGTTTTGATTGGTTCTTAGGGCATCTTTGGGACCCCTTTATATATAAATTCATTCGTTTCAAAATATTATTACGTTTTCAAATTTATACGGATTTTACTGACTTTCGGATGTATTATTTCAAAAGAGCGACTACTCGTTTTCTTCAAAGTTTATTTTCCGCTGCTACAATTTTGAAATGAGTAGGAAAAGCCTCGGTGGCATGCCACGGCCTTCGATTCCGCTATTGTGGGATCGGGTTGTGACACCTCGGGCACGTGGAGCATCGCCTCAAAAGGTATGCGCATTAAATGCATGACGAGACGGTTCAGTTACCATGTAAGTAGCTCAGTCACTCCCGTGCTGGCTTCGCTGGATCTTAACCAGGCCAATGACCAGTTGACATGTGGCTGAAGTTAGACCCGGGCCACAGGGTCACTGCTCGGTCCACACCCGGGTGGACCGGCACGGTCAGTCTCATCCCGGGGAAGGTCCCGACCTTGTAACCGGACAGTACTACCGAAGCGGTCCTAATTTTCAAACCTCATCTGATGGGACATCACATCAACTTCGAAAATGGGGGGCAGCTGATATGTCCAGAAATATACAGCCAAAGTCAGACTGCCATATTGGCATTGAAGACCCTGAAATATCCGGAGTAGGCGCTTGTGGCCCATCCATCCCAAGATCGTCGACTATGATCGTTCGGGAAGTTCCAACAGTTCGGGCGTACAACGCAGCTGCTCTCCACGAGGTGCAGCTTGGCAACCAAGCTATTCCACGGTTTCCTAATCTGATCAGAAGAATATTGAGAAGAATGAGCAGTTTCCTAAACCATTTGGGAAACTCCCCTATATTTATGTAAGTCAGTTGTAATCAGATTAGGCTTCCTATTCTGATTACTTACCATGTACAAGAGGACTCTTGTATCTATAAAAGAGCCCGCCTACCTCTTTACAGAGGAGGGCATTCTAATCAAAAGAATAGCATATAATTCTCATTCATACACATACACCCGGCCGGTTTTACTGGTAGTGTCGCCCAACTGTTGGTTCACCAGGCCCGCCGGTGATCTGCTAGTGAAGCGCACTGACGCAACCGTGGACGTAGATTACCTCGTTAACGAGACCGAACCACATACAAGCTCTTGTGTCCCAATATCTCTCTTTAAATCTCTCTTACTAATTTTCGACATCATCTTACATCGTTGATTTTTAACCATCACAACTCTGCTATGTGGGTTGGGTTGGCAACTTTTGTTAGAGCTTCTTCAGCTGGGTTGTATATGTGGTATATCTCCCAATACCAAAATGCTTTTAGTCATTAAAAAAAACTCCAATCGAAATGCAAAAAGAAGTTGTAGGGATAGAAAGTTTGAAGGAAAATTATTAGTCATGCATTTGATTGATTACCAGAGTGTGTTTGATAACCCAATTAAGTGGTGAAAATGAAAACTTTCAGCACTTATTTGTTTTCAGTGCGTTTGATAACGTATCACTTAATTGAAAATGCAGCTAAAAAATCACTGAAAACTTTAAGTGAAAATTTTCTACTGAAAATATTCATTGAATGTAGTCCATTTCAATAGTTAAAAATATGTTGTCAATACTACAAATTCAATCACTTAAAATTTTCAGTACTTAAAATTCAGCACTTAATTTTCAGTACTTAATTTTCAGTTTTATCAAACGCACCCTAAAATGAATCAACGGTTGTAGAGAGTGCTATAAATATTATTCAAGAGGCCAAAATAATTGATATAAAATTTCAACTCAACATACTGCATGAGTGCACTTGTTATGGAGAGTGCTATAAATATTATTCAATATTTGGCCACTCAAAAATAAAGTTTTCTCTGGAGTTGCTCTTAGTGCATACAATTATTAAGAGTAATGCTAGACATATAACGAATTGTGCAATTAATTATATAAACGTGCAGTACTAGGTTAGACCTTATACTGAAAAGCCTGCACACTCAAAAAGGTGTGTACATGCTTTTCAGTACAAGGTCCAACCTTGTGCTACACGTTTGTGTAATTAATTGTACAATTCGTTGTGCACCTAACATTTTTGCAATTACTAATTCGTAGACTTAAAAATGATTAATTGGTAGTAGGCCCTTTTCCTCCTTAATAAAAAAGGGGTAAATTTACTAAATTATAGTAATTAACTTTGACTCTTTTTTAAATACCTCCCTAAACTATTAACTTAATAAATTGACCATCTCAACTGTTATATTTTTTCACTAAAATTCCTTTACGTTAAAATTCCGTCCAAAGAAACTTACTTTTTGTAACACGTGAGCAATATATGATACAAAATATAAACAACATGATATTTATCGATCCTCCTTTAAGTCGTAAGAAATTTTAGGATAAAATTATCTTTTGTTGCACACGTAGTTGCCTTTTGTTGTACACAAATTTTAGGCAATTTTATTCTCAAATTTCAACGACTTAAAAAGATCAAAGGCAAAAATGTTATGTTGTTAACACATTTTACATCATGTATTTGTAACTTGATATAAAAGTATTCGTGTTTTTTGGACTACAACCTAACCAAAATGATGTTAGTGAAAACTTATAATAGTTGAGAGGATCAATTTATAAAATTTTATCGTTGAGGGGTATTGAAAAAATGTCATAGTTGGAGAGGGGGGGTTAGCTTAATTTAGCCTTAGAAAAAATTGTTGGGAATGCAAAGAGCAGTAAAAGAGAAAAAGGAAAGGAAAGGAAAGACAAATAGTGGAGTAGTAATTTTCACAAGGATGATTTCATGGACACAATTTTCAATCTAAAAAAATTGTGTCTATCTATCTCATGTATTACTGTGGGATACACTGATATTTTAGGGAAGAGACATATTTTTTTTGAGTAGTACACAAAAAGGTTGTGCATCAAATTTTATCATAAGAAGTAGGAAGTATCAATATTTTTAAGAATATACTATGTCAAGTGTTGTATCATGTCGATACACAAACACGACACTTTACAGGTGTTTTTCCTAAATTGTCGATGTACAATATTTTATAAAATTCTTTTTTTTTTTTATAATATCGATATATTCGAATCGCATCGGATTTGTGTCTGAAATTCTGTGTCGCTACTTGAATGGTTTCATCCTCTTCACAATTTCAAATATGTTATGGAGAGATTTGGGGCCACATGGCCCACATTAAAGAACTTGAGCCGTAGATTGCATTGGACAAGAGTGTAAAACAAAGAAAGTTATGATGAGTCTTATTGATCTGACCAATAATTGTTCGGTTTTTGCTCCGTTCCTATCATCAAGTGCACATCATCAATCAACTGTCATTTTCTTCCTCATGAACACGAGAGGGATTTTATTTTATTTTACTCTTATTTTATTTGGGGTAGGTCGGCTCGGCAACGACTAACGAGAGTTGTGTTCAAGTTAAAATGTTCTCTTTGAATCTGAAAAGGACTTTTATCCGAGTCAAAGATTCACATATTTTATTTGAATTAAAAAACATACAAATGGCTTGAAGATAAAGGAAAAGAGCAGAAGAGCCAACACGGACTAAAATGTTTTAGGAGAGGAAATTTTGGATAAACTGATAATTTTAGAGGTTTTATTGTTCAACATAGGGGGGGGGGTGTGTGTGTGTGTGTGTGTGTGTGTGTGTGTGTGTCACAGTTAATTGACCTTACTAGTCCCCTATGGTCCACATTGTTGACACCCTCACTAAGAGAAAGCCAAAAGAAGTTAGTGGGATTTGAAACCTAGATCACTCCACATAAATGCTAAATGCACAACTAACTCACCCAGGCAGGTGGTTGAAAACTCTAAAGTTAATCAATAAGCATTTTGAACATTGGTTTAGCAGTCGATTGGATTGTTCAGTCTTTTTTTTTTTTTTTTTTGCTGAAATTTTTGTTCAGTCAGTAATTGAAAGATCTTCTTGATTACCCCAAAAAAAAAAAAAAATGAAAAGATCTTTCTACAAAATCAAATTTGAACTCTTCTGAAAAATCAAATTTGATTTTTGACAAATAGTCGATGGTTATTAATATTAAGTGGAGTAAAAACTTTTAAAAGTAATAGGGAGTTCTAGAGTCAACAACAAGAAGGTGGCATTGGGAAGATAATTGGTAGAGCATCCACAATAGTGGGAGTGCATACCACTAACTTAGGGCAAATTTAAGTTTGTTGTGGCGCAATAGGGTGATGATAACCACAACTTAGGACAAAGTTAACTTTGGTAAGATGGTGGAACTTACGTTTGTAGTACGCCTAAGTTCGTTATGATACGAGCAAGCGGTGTTGTGTGAACCATTTGGAGCCCAAACGGCAAAGTAAAAACTGTTTGAAAACCAAACGACAAAGAAGGAGCCAATTTGTCGGTGTGAATGCATTTTGGTTTGGTGTGAATGCTCCATATGCAAGATTGGCTGCCATAAAATGGCAAACAGCTCTTAGTAAGATGTTTGAATTTATAGCTATTTGAAACAGTACAGTATACCTTTTGGCCATGAAACAGCCCACTAAGTGTCATTTGGCCATGAAACGGCTCACTTTGCACCATTTGATCATTTACACCAAGCGAAGCTCACAGAAATACTACCACAACTTAAGTTAAGTTCGTCCTAAATATCACTCCCACATTGTGGTTGCTCTTAGGAATAAACTGAAATGTCTATATCTAGTAAAATGATTTGAATGATTATATCTATAATAGTTAAAGATTTATTTGAATGATGAAATAGCTCGATAGTTTTTGTGCTAAAATTTTAACTGTAAAATAGATTTTGGTTGAACAATTTTGAGAATATTAAATTTCATATTAAAAAAAAAAAAAAAAAAAAAAAAAACCCCCAATTCTCATCGAAAGTGAATTCAAGCAATCTCATTTTTGAAACCCATGCGACATCCCTAAGAGTTAAGCTTGGGAATAACGGGAATAGGTTCAAACCAATCGGCTAATTACTTTAATTTGTTGGTTTTGTAAAATCATTTCTATTTTGATCTACTATAGATTAAGTTCTTGGGTCATATTTAAGCCAGAGCACGAAATCTTACATATCAGAAAAAGCAACACCACAAACACATAATTATTTCAAACTGATTTTTCTCTAATTCACATAGTTACAAACTTTAAAAACTTCCCAAATTAACCTTTTACCACCAACCTACCTGTATTAAGAGATCCTCCTACTGATATCCCAAAAACCCAAAAGACCTGTGCAACTAATACTATAATATAGATTATAGTATGTGCTTCGTTCTAGCCATTCTACCAAGCAAGGCAATATATATGTTGAGATAAGTTATACGGAATGCTTGTTTTAGCACTTAATGGAAGTCACGTGAAAGACACGAGGGAAAAACAGCAATTAATGACGACATTAATACTGGGATAAGGACGTACTACACTGCTCCATACAAATAAATACGCCTTGGTTCTGTTTTGCATTTATAGTCACCCATTCTTCTTTAATTTGCAGGTTTTGTTGGAAATACTTGGGTGCCACAACCAGAGATGAGGGGCTTTGGGCTTCCTGTGCATAATCTAGTTGGATTAGGCCTTTCAGGATTTGTCCTTGTCGGTGGGCCTCTTTATGCTCTTATTGAACATAGTCCTCCAGCACATCAATACAAGTTGAAACTATGGGCTGGGACTCGATAGTATTTCACTCGTAGAGACCAACTTCTCTTCTTGATACGGTATCGTTTCGCCAACTGTTGGGGACAAGTTGACAGGAAGTTAATCCAAAAAAGTTCAAAAACTCGCAATAGAATGGATGAACAGGCATTGTAATCCCTAATTTAAAAATGTAAGGATAAAATGCTATCTTGCCTTCTTCTAGGTCAAGAATAGTCTATTGTGGACCAGGAATCCTACATACCAGGCTACCAGGAACCTTATACGTCTTCTTAATTAGGTTCAGTTTCTTTTTGGTCATCGCAGAGGTGTTCAGAGGGCCATCATATCTCAGATGGGATCCAACTGTTCGAACATCTGGCTCAAATTCATCGACCATTCTAGTATGAGGGGCATGGACAGAAGGCCTTTCAGAACCGATGCGTTTAGATGAAATTGATAAGGAAGACATAGAGAAAGGATAGGAGATCTGACCTAGGGTTGAAAAAGAGCAACTCGTCTTCTTGAGCACTGGTAGATCCTTCAGGGTAGGCGATGCAGCGTGAATGCCGGCCTTAACAAACGCCCTCTTTTATCCAAAGTCTAGGTCTCAGGAACGCCAATCGTCATCATTAACTCTGCAAGCCCTTCTAACCTAATTTTGAAGCATGGGCAGACACATCCCATCGAGTCGGGAACGGAGCCTCAATCCAACGGTTTGAATTGAGACCAGAGAAGGGAGTAGCTGATACGGTATCGTTTTGCCACTCCTCCAGAACGTGACACTTGGCATGAGAAAAATGCTATAAGTATATTGAATACAACCCCTGTTGACCAAGTTTAAGATATTGGCCCAAGACTGAGTCCCCACGATCGTTAAGTCCACAACTAAACACTTGCCTTCGTTCCTGATAAGAAGGAGATGGTATCCCACTAACTGGGGGTGAGGGACACATGGGGAATATATATATATATATATATATATCTCGTTCCTAATAAGAAGGAGATGGTCATTTCCAATGGAAAGAAACTGATTCCCAACCCACGTTTGGGGAATAGACGACTAGGCCGAAATAAGCGTCAGTTATAGCCCATCATTATATATACATGGGCAGAGCATGGAAAAGGTACCCAATCTCTCTCTCCCTCTCACTACTCTTTGTAACCTCTCTCTCTCCCAAGTGATTAACTTTATCATCGAAGGAGACTCAAGGAAGTCAACCCCCTTGAGTCTTTCTTCTATTTTTTGTGCAGGACAAAGCTCTGAGGAACCATCATAGGTTGCTCATTTCTTTGTTGACACTAGCTTAATTAGCCTCAACTTGACAACATCACTTCTCATCAACCATTCATATTAAATGCTAAATATCTCTACACAAGTCAGTTGAGTGTGATTAATTCAGTTCAAGTCATGTTAAAATAATTGTTAAATTTCATTGTCTTCTTTAATTTAGTGTAAGACAAATCACACTCATCAATTTCACACAAGAAATCGACAGTTATTGATCATTAAGAAGAATAGAAGATGTCTAGGATTTATCTTCCATGGTTACATAAGTTAGAAGAAAGATACACGTGAGTGGGATTCTTTAAGCTTCACATTTAACTCCACAATTTTGGTAAAAATATAAATTTTACTTAGTTACAAGCAATGGAGAAATTATCTCGAGTGATCATCACACTTGCATTAACTTTCACTATGATTTGAGTATTATGTGAATCCTACACTAATAAAGTCATCACAGTGGTCGTCATGCGAAATAATTTAGACCAGCAATGACGTGCGACCCAATAAATTAATTAGAAATTTAGGGGAAAAAATTCATAGAAGCAACTGCCAAGAATTTAAAATTCAATTTGATCACTAGTTTGTTGAAAAGTCTCTGAAAGAGAAATTTTTACTTAATATTTATATACGGTCCAGTGAAATTTCAGTCAACAGTTATGTACGATACAGTGAAATTTCACTTAATGTTCATGTACCGACAACCTTTCCTCTATCAAGAATCTTAACTACCCTTAACTCTAAAATAAAATGGCATGATAAACTTATACTTAAATTGCCCGTTATTTGACTTATTGTAATTAATAAACATCAACTCAAAATTGAGATAATAAAATTTTCGTCATCATGACATACCCCTAAAAACCAAATGAAGAAGAGATGATTTGGGTAAGAGTTCAATTTTTACACTTGAAATACATCATTCATCTTTTATACAGACTCTTATGAATTTACATAAGGTCTGATTCATTCCTAGTATATTCCACGTGTCACAATGAGTGTCCTGACAGTTTAATTTAATTATAAAGAAGCAAAATAAATCACTTGCACTAAAATTAGAGCGATCCAAAAGTTAGTCCAAGTCTATTTCAATAAGATACCCCTTAAAAAGTTAAACCTAAAAAAAAAAACTAAAAGAAGACTGATATATTCCCTTTCAGCCATTAGGCTGCCAAATTTCGAAAGCGTACGCACACTTTTTTTTGTTGTTGAATTTCTTCATAGCTTTAATCAATCAACCTACTATGTACAGCAGACTTAAATTCCTATATCTATAAAGCTACTCAAGCCAAATTGGACAGATATTCTTTCCACGCTCCCACGCGCTCTTGTGATTGGCTAATTAAGGGTGTATCGTCTCTCCCCAATACACATTTCTTAACATTTAACTTGTAAGGTTGATTCATAGCAGCACTCAAAAGCATGAAATAATAGTCAAGGCCTGCCAAACATTTGATCTCTAGAACATCTTGTTCTTTATTTTGCATTGTGCATAAATAGATTTAATTGTGTTGTTATGCTGCATAGCATTTTGTGACAACTCTTGCATAAATACATATACACACACACACACACACCCATACATATAAAAAGAGAGATATTACAGAGAGAGAGAGACAGAGAGAAAAAAGAATGTCTGGGAAAGCCAATATTATGCCGATTGTAAGCAAGATGTACTGTTCATCATCTCAAGCAGTTCTTGTAGTAAGGAGGAGGCCACATGTTGTTTATGGAGGCGGCTTTGTTGTCACAGATTGTAGCCAAAAGGTTGTTTTCAGGGTAGATGGGTGTGGGATTCTTGGCAGAAAGGGGGAAATGGTTTTAAGGGACAGCAATGGAGATGCTTTGCTTCTCATTCGCCAAAAGGTATTTCTATATTTCTATTTTCTACAAGACACAACACACACAACCCCCCACCCCCCCCCCCCCCCCCCCCCCAAAAAAAAAAAAGGGCTCTATACAATCACTAATACACATCAAACACTTGCATAAGGGACATATTAATATTCATGTAAAACAATCCAGAGGAAATCAAATTTCGAACTTTTTATATGAACTTTTGGTTTTGTTTCTTGAAAATGCAAGAAGAATGCTATCCGATGCTCAAGAAGTCCAAATAATTATGGTAGGCCTCGTCCAATGAAGGCTATTCATGTCTCAAAATTCAAAAACTATCCATTAGTTCATTTTTTGTGCTGCATTTTGCTCATCCACCAGAAATTAGGGAAAACAGTATAATTAACAAGAACATGACTGTAGAACACATATGGCAAATTTTTCCAACACATTAACTCTTTATGATTTGATAGGGGCAATAGGAAACAAACCAAATAATACATTCATGGTTACAATTTCCATCCATGGTTAGTCTTTTACTGCAATTAAATGAGGGTCTGTTTTCTGATAGGGAGGAATAGTTGAAGCGCTCAACATAGAGAGGCAATGGAAGGGTTACAATTTTGACTATGAAGGATCAGAAAAATTGGTTTTCCGCTTAAAAGAGCCTCTCTCGTGTCTTGCAAGAAACAATCCAATCAAAATTTCCACTGAACCAAGGGAATCCAGCAAAGCAGGAAAATTTGTGATCAACGGCTATTTTTCTGATAAAGATTGCACCATCGTTGACTCCAAAGGCGATATACTAGCACAGGTAATTTCAGTTCGATGAATCAGAATAATCTAAGTCGTGTTCGGGAGCAAAATCAAGGTCAAATTATTCTTTGGAGGAAAAACAAAAATAAAATTAAAAATAAAGTCGGATCCTACACCACCATATTACTGTCACAAATTTCCTTTTGTTCTTTCTTCTGGATCACGAAAGAAATTCTATTTAATAATCATCACTAGCTAGTTACGTTAAGGTATATTTACGTGATTATCAAAAGGAATCTTCTTTACTCCTGAAAGTAAAACTTAGGAAGCCATTGTATATCTTGATTTCTTTTTCCTTCTTAAGGAAAGGCGACTGTCAAACTTAAAACTATGTAGCAGAAGCCAATTCTTGGAAGAATTTGTCAATTTGGCAAGAAAAAGAAATGGTAACTTGTGGATTTGCTGTTGCGCACTTAGGTTAGCACTAAGGAAGAAATGGAGGAGTTTGCAGCAAGCAAAGATCTGTATTGTGTAGTGATAAAACCAGGCATTGATCAGGCGTTTGTTTTCGGAGTCTTTGCTGTACTTGACTACATCTACGGTGGATCTACCAGGTGCTAAACTCATAAGTTCGAGAAGAAGATAATGCTCTTCTTTTCAGTTCTCTGACTAAACATGGGATGTCATTATCAAACTCACTTCATGCTGTTGCAGCTAACTAAACTTACTTCGACATTTGTCTTAGTTGATTATTCTTAGTTACTAAGTACGGAGTATGTTTTAATACGTATTTTCCATTTGATGTGTAAAAGCTGAGCATATATATACAATATTTATGAAGTGATTAATTGAATGTTAACCCAGAACTTGCACTTATACTTTTATTTATAAGCTAAGCAACCAAATCAGACAAAGAAAGATTTTTAGTTTCATACAACCAAAAGCAACCACCATCACAGAGTGTGAATCGCAAAGTCGATGTCTCATAAGAAACAGTTTTTTGTTGTTTGTTGAGTTTATAAAGAAACAGTGAACAAGGGAAGGGGCAGGGTTGAGAATATGTTTGATGCACCATTCTCAAATATTACTCATTATCAAGAAATTAGGTTGAAATAGATGAACCATCTTTTAGATGGTGACTATCGGTAGTCTGTTTTTCAGTTTTGGCAATCAACTAAACCACAAAATTCAGAAATAGTGGTCTTAAAAACTTTGATTTTGTTAGAAAACACATGTCAGGGCAGAAAATTCATGTTTTAAAGCCAAGTCAAATGAAATGGCATTAAACTTATGGGGAAGACACTGGGGAAGACAGTGGCAAAAGTGTAAAATCACAAAACAAACAAACATTAAAATTGATTCAACCATCATCTAGTTTGTGAAGTAAATTACAGGAGGATTGAATATTTTATTAAACCACAATAACTGAAACAAAGGTCCAATTGATACAAAAAAAAAAAAATTTGAGATTTAATCATACATAATTTACACAAGAGTGTTTTCAGATCAAATATGGAGAAAAGAAAGAGAAGTTTTTTTTAGCGATGGATATAAAAGAAAGAGAAAAGTAATACATATAAATCTCAAGCACAAGCGCAGCCGTTCTCTGCAACTGCAACTGCAACCACCACATCATCACCATCACACCTGAAAAAATAATACCCAAAAGCGAGACCCAAAACCGAAGTCAAAAACACGCCTCCATTAAAGGACATGATCGCCAGCATCAGAAAATACCCAATTGCAGAATTGAACCCAAACAACAGAGCCGATGTCAACCTCTTCAGGCGGGCGCTCCATCGGCCGAGCTTTGAAAGGAGGAGGAGGGGCGTCTCGATCGAGGAGGGTGATTGGGAAGAAGGATTGGGGATGGATTTGAATCTGAGACGCCGATCTTCCATGTATTGGTAGAAGAGGGAGAAGAGAAAGCAGGCAAGTAAAGTGAAAGAATAGCTGATCCATGAATCGGTCTTCCAGGAATCGAACAAGAGTGTCACCTCTTTCCCCCAGTACAAGGTCATGTGCATCATCTTCACTTCAATTCAATTCCCACGTTCCTATTTTTGGTCAGACAACAAGGATCTCTCTCCCTTCCCCTTCCCCTTCCCCTTCCCCTTTCCCCCACGAATAATTTCTGCCTATCAATCAACGGAGACAAAGAGACAAAGACAGAAAGTTTGATAGATGAAACGCCACGCCACGCCACGCCACGCACAACTACTAATCAAAATTCTGTTCCCAGTAATACCCTCTTAAAATCTCCACAACTACAAATCATGCCATTGCCCAGCTCCTGGATGGATCCAATGCAATTATGCAACCACCCTACCCCTGTGAGAAATTAATTGGTTGGTCCTACTTCCTCATCTATTTCACAGTAATGCTAATACTTTTTGAATTAAAATCTTAAATTCTTATCCTAAATTGATATGGTAGTAGAACTATTGAATTTTAATTCGAGAAATTTTAATTGTTATCACATAGGCCTACTAAATTTTGATTGTTATCACATCATTTTTAAGAGAAATTTTAAAATAAATCGAGATGCCTTGCAATTGGGTGGCCTGTATGTGGGTTGGGCTTTGATGAGTATGGGCTGATAATGGGTTTTAAATAATTTGGTTGCTAATGGGTTGGGCTAGGTATGAGTTGGGCATGCCATTTAAACTCACTATCACTTCTTCTTCTTTTTTTGATCATATCACAGTCCTCTAATAATTTCTTCCAATTACACATGAGTACATATATACATACAGATGCGGAGTCAGGTTTTTTTTCTCAGGAGGGCCTAAGCTATACGCTTGTGCAGGGGTTCGGGGCAGCTCCCTCAAGGTAATTTTTTTAGATCTATTTATATATAAATTCTCCAATTCAACATATTCATAAATTCACACATACCCTCAATTCACATATTCACAAAGGAGGAGAGAGATGTAGTGGATAATTTTTATTTACACCCTCATTTTGGGGTAAGATACGTAATTTTTTAAGTCTTAAATGAGACATTTGTAAAATATTCAAGGTCTATTTGGTGAAACCAAAATAATATAGAGTGTCTTTTATTATTTCGTGGGGGATTTCGTGGGGGGGGGGGGCTATTTTTAAAAATCACAAAATACCGAAGTTGAAAATGTAATTTTGAAAACTTTAGGGCACCCTGGTCTCAACGCCGCTACTGTATACACACACACACATAAGTTTCATATACACACAATTATATAAATACATGCAGTTATACATTTGTAGATATAGTTATATCAGTCAGGCTGTGGAGATGGCGCACTCTCTTTAATAAAGAGATGGCCTCTGTTTTGACCATCAAATCGTGTTTTCAATAAGAGCAGTTTTGTCACTTCACAGTTTTTAAACATGATCTGACGACCAAAACAGAAGCCCTCTTTATTAAAGAGAAGGCGCCCTCTCCATAGAATTTTCGATAGTTACATATTCACACTTGTATATGTCGTGGAAGTACTCTGCCGAGAGAGAGAGAGAGAGAGAGAGAGAGAGAGAGAGAGAGAGAGAGAGAGCTGTGCAGTAACAAAAATTGGGACCAAGTTCTCTGTTTTGTGTGATGGGGAGACTGGTAATTTTATTTGGGTGTTCGCGGGTCTAGGTTTGGAGCCCGTCTCAATAATTGGATGGCCCAAACAGAACCAAAATTCTTCTAATTGGGCTCACCCAAACCCATTTATCAATGGGTGGGCTCACCTGCTTGGGTTTTGACTGCCAGGCCTAATTGAGAATCACGACACATGTTGGTTTCTGATTCTGGAGCTTCTTCGGTGCAATAAAGTAATATGGTTGTATTGTGCATATAGTAATAGAAAAATATTTTATAGTTTGACCATATTGATACTATCATCCAATGTTTTGAAAATCGGACTGGTCATTGAATCAGACAAAAGATCGGGTCATGGATCACTGGTTTAACTGTTGGATCAACCGAAATTAAACCGTGATGTCATAATTATGTAATAAACAATAATAATAATACAAAATATAAAAAATATAAATAAATAAATAAAATTTAAAAAATTAAATTTTTTTGATTTTCCGGTTCAATTGCCGATTTTGCCGATTCAACCACCAGTTTTCCAATTTTACAAAATAGACCGGTTTTGCATTTTTTCCGGTTCAAACCGGAACATTTCTTGAACCGGTCGACGGTTGAACCGATTCAACCAGCTAGTCCGGTCTGATTTTTAAAACAATGCTACCATCAAACAAAACCTCGAAAAGTTACTCTTAAATGATGTTTTGTTACTTTTAAATGACACATTTTAAAAAATTACTATTCAATGATAACAAAGTCACTGCAAAATGGTACTATATTTTCCTATTTCAAAACCTAAAAATTGGTAGTACTATACAACTAAAAGCCTTAAAATCCTGTTCTGGAGATCTATTTTGAATTTTGAATTATTATTATTTTATTTTTTGGGCAAGTCTCCTCACACATTTATCATCTTGGTGTTTACGGTAACTTATACTTAAATCTTCTGCAGTAGTGAAAGAATTAAGTTAATTAGTCAACAAATTATGTTCTTTAATTAATTCTCTCTCTCTTTACAGCCTACACTATGGTTAAAACTCATATTGTATTCATCCATGACACTTATTATTATTTTTTTTTGGTAACTGTGGGTGTCCGGGCCAGCTTGCGCGCACCTCGACTAATCTCACGAGGCCAAGGGCATCCGGGTGAATCACCTGTGGTCACTTCCTTGAGATTCAAACTTGAGACCTCAGGGTATAATACCCAGAGACTTTGCCATCGGACCACAAAGAAAGTGGTTAATCATCCATGACACTTCAGTACTTGAGTACAAATTTTTGTTATTTTGTGTAGCGGCGTGTTAGAGACGCAAATAGTTAGAGTGAGACACAAGAAGAGGAAGGGAAAAAAAAAATGTGTATATCATGTAACTAGTGCAAAAAAGTACAAACAAACCGACAAAAAGCCACCAAAACAAAATTCCTACCACACGTACAAAGTGAGATCCCACAAAGGAAAACTCCAACGCACTCTCTCATTACCCTGTGTCGGATTGCTTGAATTCTACTACTACTACTACTACTACTTTGGAGTTGGACAGCAAAGGATGCCAGCAACATGTGTTTTGTGTTTATAATAAATTTTAAAAGTTGATTCATTATGCATAAATAAAGATAATTGAAGGGATATGTTCAGAATTACTGTAATTAATTTGCCAACGAACCGTGAAGGTGACTCCCTGTCCCTGCACCTCTCCACTTGCAGAGCTAGGAATATCAAACACCCAAATTTAAGACACCCCAACATTCACCTGTAATCAAATTAACTCTTACTCTAGCAATAAATTATGTGTAAATCTACTCAATGATCTACCGAAGTACTATATATATATATATATATATATGAATCATTTCTGCAAAAAATCTAATGTTGGGAAAAAAAAAAAAAAGGTCAATCTGTTGTGGCATTGACTGAGAATAATAGAAAAAAGCCAATGTCAGACTAATAAGAAGAAAGAAAGCAACTAAACACCTAAACTTATGATTTCAGATTAGCTGATAATGCCTGATGATATTTTACACAAATTGCTTTCAAACATGACTTTTGCTTGCAAGATGCAAACAAACTGTACAAAAATTTCCACTGATAATCTGAAATCAAGAAAATGATAAACTAACCTACCTTTATAGATAGATAAGATAGATAGATAGATACCTAGTACCTACCAACTACTAGTTCAGAAATTTATCAAAGGTCAGTTTATTCTTTGCAACATAATACATTACTCCAGGGGTCAGCTTGAACCATCCACTACCATTACACCCAAAGCAATAATCAACCTCAGAGAAAGAAATATCAAATAGATTGTTATTAGGCCCAGACCCAACATCTTGCTAGGGCGCATATCATTTCGCGGCAACACAATGAGCGACCAAACAAGCCCTAGCATGAGAAATCCCAAGGTAAAATACAAGCTACCATCCCGTGGAACAATGTACGCCGCTGGTCTCTTTGAACAAGCCCCAATCACCAATGAGATCCCCAAACCAACAAGTGTATTGAACATAGGCCCCGCATAGCATCCCGACATGGCAATCTGCACACCATCTCCACCGTTGGTCGCCAGAGCAACATTTGACATCAAATCACCCATAGAGTTTCCCCAGGCCAATACGGTTAACCCTAGAATTGATGGTTTGACTCCAAGTATTACACCTAATCCCACCAGCAGAGCAACAAGCTCATTGGCAACGATGTAAAACCAAATGATGCTCATAAAAAATCCCCCCAAAACCCAAGGAAATAAGAACTTGCTCGGAGGCTGATCGACTCTGGTGTATATAAAGGCAAGTATGCCAAGTACACCACCAACTACCGCACCAATAAGGTACGCAATTTCTCCACTCAGAAAATGCAAATTCCCTTGCGTGTTCCAAAGGAATGCCAGAAGCATCGGTGCTAGTGAAGCACTGGCCACAGCATAGCCCTTTGACCACCGGTCCTCCTCAACTATAGGAATTGTCAACCGTCTTGGAAGCGATAAGGGAAGTTCCAGCAAAGCGCACAACTTAGAACAGGAGGAGAAAGAGGAGCTCTCATGCACAGTGTCTTCATCATTCCATCCCCACAAAGGCTTTGGATTAACTTCCAATCTAGCCTTCAGAGTCTCGTTCGAATAAATTGCTACATTTGAAGCCCACATCCAATGAGGCACCTTAGTTTGGAGAAGAGGAACACCATTCAAATGCTCAGAATCAAACTCAAGCAGAGAGGCGGATATAGATTCATCCTCTTCATTATTTCCACCGTTGTTATTTAACAAATTAGTAAAACCCGTGGTGACAGGTAGTAAAGGAGTGATAGGGTCCAACTTTAATAATCTCCGAGTACCCCTTTTTCTCAAAATCTCATTTGCAGCAACAGAGATTGCATAAACCACATAAATAGAAAGAAAAGCAATTGAACCTCCAATGCTCAATTTACCAACAATCAAAATAACAAGAAGGGATATAAGACTAAAGAGAAAGAAACATACGTCTCTGGTAAAACACCTCCTGTCAATCTGAACCCTTTGATCAGCCACGCAAAGAGAAACAGTCCCAGCAACAATACAAGTAACAAACACAGCTCCACCCAAAACACTATTAAGACCCACCTCGCCAGCATCGCTCCCCACAAAAGCGGCGATGCTGGAGAACACATCTGGGGCCCCGTTCCCGAAAGGCAGCAGTGTAACCCCAGCAACAGTCGGCGGCAATTTCAAGAGGATGGAAAGCTTCTCAAGACTACAACAAAAGTAATCGGCGGCAGTATTGCCCAATAGATAAAACAGAGCACACAGCCAAATACCCAGAACTAAATACCCAAATAAACTAGCAGTATAATTCTCACAATCGCAGTAAAAGAAAAATATGTAATTGAAAAACCCACCGGAGGTGCACTGGGGATTAGCTATCACGTAGTCACACTGGCTCCCATAACCTTCATGTTCATATAACCCAGAGCAAACCACCATGGGAGTACTTTTTAGTACATTCAAGTTAGTGTGAACAAATGACCCATAATTGGAATTGGATGACGACGAATTAACACTAAGTTGGGCAATTTTCCGGCGAATAATCTCAACTTGGTCAATTTGATCATCAGATCCCGAAACCCACTTATTATTAACCACTGGAGGTGAATTTGGACTTGTGAGAATGGTACCAGTACCACCTTGCTCCCGAAAGAAGAATAGGAGAAACAATCCCACCAGCGTACAGATTCCGTTAAAAACTCCTCTGAACCTTGGATAGTAAATTCCGTTCATATCTTCCAATTACAATTACACCCTCTTGGGTATAGGGTTTCAAATTGATTCAATAGAGAACCTGACCAGAGATCAAAAGGGGGACAAAGTTAAGAGGGGGAGGAAGGGGGGATCGAATTTACCTCAAAATCAAATTCAGAACAGCTAAAATCAAATACTGTATGTAGTAGGATGAAAAAAAAAAAAAGGATATTTTCACAAGGCCAATGAAATGAAATAGTGAGACTGGTGGAGGTGTGATGTGTAACTGAAACTTTGGAAGTGGGTGGTCAGATTCTTTGGATTTTCATGTGCAATGAATATAATTTTTTTTTTTTTTTTTTAAATTGATGGGAATGCAGTCACATTTCTTGACTTTGGGTGGCAAACCGTGTCCGTCTACGCGCGGGAGATTTGCGGAATGTATCGTACGACGACGCGTAGCACTTTTGCTCCATTGAGTCCATTGTTTGGTGGATGGTCCCTCTCTCTCTCTCTCTCTCTCTCTCTCTCTCTCTCTGGGCATTCGTTGGTTTTCGATTGGCTCAAATCTTCTGGGAGGTTGTTTACTTTGGTTTGGCCTTTTGGGCTTCAATGACACGTATATCACTATCATCACCACTTCAATTTTTTTTTTTTTGTAATTTTTTTTTTAAAATACAGTAAATATATATACATATATATATATATATATATCATGTTAGAATTTTAAATTTTTTACTCGTATTATTATTACACTTTCTTAAATGACAAGTAAGAGAGTTTAATATCACAAGGGGTATCCATACTGACTTTTTCTTTTTCGGAAGAAAATATCTGCAGACCAGAGCCCATCATTAATCTAAATACTCCAGTAAGTACCACTGTAGTAGTTTAGAATATGGATTGAGTAAGAATTGAAGTTTACAGTTCAATTGATACCATTATGTCCCCTCAGAAAAAGACATCATTATCTAAAAATTTGGGTAAGGATTCAACGTTTTGGCCTTTAAAGAAGAAATGGACGCAAAGCAGAAGAATACAATAGCAAAAGGATTATATCTCCCACTTGATACACTATACCTCATCCATATATCTTAGGATTTTATTCCTATATCACACCATACCTCATCCATATAATCCAAATGTTGGGAAAATAATGGAACCAAAATTGATACTTTAAAAAAATACGAACAAAAAATATATTGACAGATCAAGGCTTACAAGTGCAATGTCCTAAAGACATAATGTTGCCCTGCACACATGGATGTATCCAGGGGGGGGCGGTCACCCCTCTCAAGATTTAAAAAAAAAAAAAAAAAAAAAAAAAACCTTACAATTATACTAGGATTTTACAAAAATTTGCTTTTAAAAAAGCATACTCTCCCTCTAATTTTTTTGAAAATTATTAGACTAGCCCCCCCTTAACTTGCTACCCCTAAACTTACTTCCCCTAAACTTAATTCCTGGATCTAGCCCTACCCGCACAACGTTGCTTGCACATCTAGAGCAACTGTCTAAGGCTTAGTTTGGCCCCCATGTGGCGCTTCTCCTTTTTTAAAGCACAATTTAATGTTAATTCATTTGATAACTAGTTTATGAGCTTTACAGAAATTGAACTTAGGGCTTTTTTTTAGGGAGCTTTTAAAAGCTCTAAAATGGTGCTTTTAAAAGCCCAAGGTTGCTTTTTGATTTCATGATGTCTTTTTGAAAAGTAGTGTGCCACTTGTATAAAATTATCAAAGAACTTAGTAATAAATTTCATAAGCTCCTTTTAAAAAGCCACATGGGGCCAAACTAAGCCTAAGTGGAGACAACAATCTTAATCAGAAATGAAACGACAAACCAAATCTCATTCTGGCAAACTTTGTGTGTTTAAATCACTCCAAAATAAAAACCAAAAATTAAATTCGAAACTGTGAGAAAACCGCAATTTATAAGCATCAGAAACGAAAAATAGAGTCTGTAAAATATGGAAATATCAAACTGATTCAATTCGGAAACTGTTTATGTATGTGTATTGGGTACTTCACTTATATAACCGTATATGCTATATATATATATATATATATATACACGAATCAGACATGGGGAAGGGTTATGACTAATCATATTCACGTCATGACTGTCCAAATCAATTGAACCAATGCAGCTCTTCATTGTAAGGGCTTGTTTGGACCATTGCAGCCAATTGTGCACTTTGTCACATTCTGTGGCTGTGTTGCCAATCAACACTTTTATGTGTTGCCAAGTCAATATACTTTTATGGATACAAACTGATGTGTTCTTGCACCAATTGAGTTCAGGGGTGGACTCAGGATTTTTGGTCAGGGGGGCTTAAATTTATACGGGGGTTCGGGGGCAGCGCCCCCGAGGCGAATTTTTTTAGATCTACTTATACACAATTATGTGTAAAACTGTAAAATTGGTTTAACACCCCTAGTTTGGGAGTAAATCATGTAATTTTAGGGGGCCTATTTCTAAAACCTGTAATATATAACATATAAATTTAGAATTTTCAAAAGTCTAGGGGGGCCCGTGTCTAAAACCTATAAAATATTGTATGTAAATCTAGAATGTTTAAAGGTTCAGGAGGGACCTGTGTAAATTTTAGGAGAGCCTATTTATAAAATTTGTAAAATATTACATGTAATTATGTAATTTTTAAAAGTTCAGGGGGGGCCTGTGCCACCCCTGGGGTACACTTCGGTCCGCCCCTGATTGAGTTAACTTGGAACTAACTTTCATCCCATCATGGTTCAAGGTCGCGGTATCGGTCGCGGTCGCTGAGGTCGCGGAGACGACTCGGTCGCGGCGCCGCGGACTGGTATCGAGCGATACGCAAAGATACGATAAATTTAAGGTTCAAAAAATATGAAAAAATAATGAAAATTTCTAAAATAATTAGAATAACAAATTTGGCCTAATAGATTGTCACAATACACAATGTACCAATTATAAAAATTGCATAATATCCAATACACGCACTGCGGACTGAGTATTTGATAACACTACATACATAATTAGGTAAATATTGTTCAATTACTACCATATCAATGCACATGGAGTGTCATGGGAGCTGAAAATCATAGTCATATAGCATAGTATATTATATTATACTATAATATAGCATTTTTGTTTTTATTTTTGACAAGATAATAAAGCCTATTAAGTATTATGTAATCTAAAATATAAATTAAAATTAAGGCTTTATATATTATAGTAAGTATAATATAGTGTATTATCAAAAAATAAAATAGTACTCTATCAAAAAAAAAATTAGTATATTATCACAATATGACACATGATATGATAATAAAAAAATATCACATTATGATATAATAAAAAAAAAATATATATATATATATATATAACACATGATATGTCATAGTGTGGAGAGATATAGAGACCCCGTAATAAAGTATATTAGATAGTAGATGCTATATATACTTAATAGCTTAATAAGTAAACATAAAAAATCAAAACCCTAAGTGTATTTACCTCAGCCGCAGCCTCCAGGGTCAGAAGTGGAGAGATCAGCCACCGGCCCACCACAGAGATCAGCCGCAACCACCACCTAGTACCATGACACGCACAAGGAGAGAAATGGAGAGAGAGACCACGACACTCTCAGAGACACCACGACACACAGAGATCGTTGGACAGAGAGAGATACGAAGAGATCTATGCGAAGGAAGAGGGAAGAAGATGGATTTGGTTCGAGATCTCACCTCGTGGAGACTGACGAAGCCTCTCGACTTCAGATCTGTGAAGATGATGCAGAAAAGGTAAGGTTCGTCTCGCCATCTCGGGCGAAATCTCGCACGATACGGCACCATCTCGGGCGATACGGTGCGATACAGCCGAGACCACCATTGAGACTGTGTGGTTTTGATTTAAATATGTATCGTCTGTAGATCTCGGATCGTTGGGCTTCGAAACCGAGTCAACTCGGCCGAGACGACTCGGTATCGGCCGAGACTTCGAACCATGCATCCCATACTTCACAACACATCTAACTATACTAAAAGAAGAGGCTCTTCTTACTGTTCATTACTATTCATTTAGCATTGACATTACAATTTTGCCCTTGAATATTTTTCTTTTGCTTGTTCCAATGCTGGTATTTGACTTATAATTGCAGGGTTTTTCGTCCTCTCAAAGTACATAAAAAATAAGAGGTTCTAAGAGATTCTTCATACTGTTCTTCTTCTTAGTGTTCATTACTATTCATTTAGCATTGACATTATAATTGTTATTCCTAATAGACAATCTGTATAAATAAACTGTAATTTATATCAAATTCACAGTAATTAAGATGAACAGAAAGAAAATTTGAGAAAGAATCCGAGCCCATCACTAAGGTAACCCTTTCCTACATACATCTCATTCTTAGTGAATACAAACTTGTCGGAAACAAATACCAATTTAAAGCCATTCTTGCTAAGCAATGACCCCGAAACCAAATTGTTGCGGATATCGGGCACATGAAGCACATCATTGAGAGTTAGTTCTTTGCCCGAGGTCATTTTCATAATCACTTTCCCATGTCCTTCTACCTTAGAGCTTGAAGCATTGCCCATATAGAGTTGTTCTTCGTGAGTCACAGGCTTGTAAGTAGAGAACATCCATTTGTTGGAACAAATATGGCGCGTAGCCCCAGTATCCACCCACCATTCTTTGGTATTACCAATTAACTAGATTGCATTTGGAAACAATTGCAGAGAGGTTGATGTCGGAAACGTCATTGGAAAGTGTCTCCACCTAGGCCACATTAGCTTGTTGATTTGGCTTCCTTTTTGGCTTACGACAGTCCTTCGCACGATGTCCATTTTTGCCACAGTTATAGCACTTGTCTTTAAACTTCTTAGGACCATGAGTTCCTTGACTTGGACCTCCGCCATCATGCTTCCTTTTCTTTGGACTTGTTCCACAACATTGGCCTTTGCTCCAAGAGAGGAACTTATACTCTTCTTTTCCGAACTACGATTATCTTCTTCAATCCTTAGTCTCACAATTAACTCTTCAAGATTTATCTCTTTGCGTTTATACTTGAGATAATTCTTGAAGTCTTTCCAAGTAGGTGGCAATTTTTCAATAATCGCAGCCACTTGGAAAGAGTCACTTAGAGACATCCATTCGGCATGAATATCATGTAGGATTACTTGAAGATCTTGAATTTGGCTAATCACAGATTTTGCATCTATCATCTTATAGTCAAGAAATTTACCAACTATGAATTTCTTCATGCCGGTGTCCTCGATTTTATATTTCTTATCTAAAGAATCCCAAAGTGCCTTTGCTGATTTCATTTTATAGTATACATTGTAAAGAGTATTATCTAATCCATTTAGAATATAGCTTCGACACAACAAATCAGAATTCTTCCATGAATCAACAGCTGCACTATTGGTTCCTCCTTCTACGAGTTCTGGAGGATCCTCGCGAAGACACTTAGCCAAATGCAATGTGGTTAAATAAAAAAGCATTTTTTGTTGCCAACGTTTGAAATCAGTTCCATTGAACTTTTTCGGTTTTTTCCCATGAGACAGATTCACGCTAGGAACAGGAATAGATGAAGTAGTTGCCATTCTGAAAGTTTTAAAGAGATTTGTTTGTTTATTATCACAAACTTAAGAAAGATCAATTTAATATCTAATTTGGAAATGCGAAACAGTTTGATAAAGACAGTTTTAATAAACAAATTATTAAAACAATTTAATCAAATGGACAATAAAACAGTTTTAATTAAATTAAAATTAAAACAGTTCGTAAAAAATTTAATCAAAACAAATTTTATATATATATATATATATAGCATATTTCGAAAATACAGATTAAAAGAATTTATTAAAACAGTTTCTACAAAATAACAGTTTTAATAATCAAACAGGATTGAAATAGATTTAATTGAAAACACAGTTTCAGAATTTAAAAAAAAAAAAAAACAATTTACAAAGCAGATTAACAAAAGGAAAACAGAACAACAAATTCGTCTTAAGATTGTTATTCCTAATAGACAATATGTATAAATAAACTGTAATTAAATCAAACTCACATTAAGATGAACAGAAAGAAAATTTGAGAAAGAATTCGAGCCCAGCGAACTATTTTCTTAAGACGAATTTGCTTCCTCTCGGTGCACAAGGTTGATGAACAATCGTCTCCCAAGATCGAACGGATTTTCAATTCTACAGAAGTTGCACTCCAATCTCTAGAATACAGCGAACACAAACCAGTATTAATACCCGAACAACTATGATATGATATGCAGTGAGAGTGAGAGAGAGAGAGAGAGAGAGAGAGAGATTAATTTCGTGCTGATGAAATGAAACCAGAGGAGAATATATAGACAGTCTGGTGACTGTTCGAATCAACACATTCAAACAGAGCATTGTAACTGTTGGAGTGGTGACTGTACGAAAAAACACATCCAAACAGGGCCTTATTATTCTGGAAGGACATGACTGTTTGGAAAAAAAAAACTGGAGGAAAATTCAAATGAATTTTTTCCAAAAATATTAATTAATTTCAAACAAGCCCAAGCTCAAGCCCAGCCGGTCGGCGGCGGCGGCGCTCGTGTGTGGGATAAATCCCACAAATGCCTAGGTCCTCCCCCTTTAACAAAATTGGGTACCCCAAAGGGGCATGCCCCTTAGGAAACTTTCCTCTTAAATATACCCTTAAGTTCTTTGTTGTTTTTCCTATGTGGGACAACCAAAGTTTCCCACATTTTCTTCTTTCACCAATGTTTTACATGGGCCACTTTGGATGACAATTTCTAATTCATCCTTTATTGGATTTCAACATGTAAATATACTACGTTCATCTCCTCGCGGAGGAGAACGCATTCCAATGAGGTCTCACCCCAAAGAACGTGTAGGACCCTCTTTAAATTGGAGTCAAAGTTTACTTAAAACTAGTTATCTAAAATCCAATTTTCCAACAATAATTTTGCCCTTGAATAATTTTCTTTTGCTTGTTCCAATGCTGGTATTTGACTTATAATTGATGGGGTTCTCGTCCCTCAAAGTACATAAAAAAGAAGAGGTTCTAAGAGGTTCTTCGTACTGTTCATTTAGCATTGACATTACAATTTTGCCCTTAAATATTTTTTTTTGCTTGTTCCAATGCTGGTATTTGGCTTATTATTACTGGGTTTTTTGTCCTCTCAAAGTATATAAAAAAAGAAGAGGTTCTTCTTACTGTTCATTATTATTTATTTAGCATTGACATTACAATTTTGCCCCTGAATATTTTTCTTTTGCTTTTTTCAATGCTAGTACTTGACTTATATTTGTTGAGTTTTTCGTCCTCTCTAATTATATAAACGAAGATGTATGAGTTCATTGAGTTGTGTCTTTCAAACTATCTCTCGCTGCTGACCAAAAAAAAAAGATGACAATTGTAATGACTGCAATTTCATTGCTATCTTTAAATTTCGTTGGTAAAAATTTAGAACCCAACAATAATTTTTATTACAAGTCTAAAAAAAATTAAAAAAAAGGAGGAAACAATACAATTTTCTAGAATTTGACTACGTAGGCAAATACATGCATTTAACAGTGCACAGATGTCATACCCCAATTTTCAGACAATTAAATATTAGTCAAGGGAAAATCCCTAAACCAATATCCAGTTGTCCGATTATTAGAGGTGATCGCAATAAAACAAACATCACACAGTTTGTACAGGACAAAACTTAACTCCCAAACGCAATATACCAGTAAAATATCCAATCAATAAGGATCAAAACCTAATGTTCCAAAATCATAATTAATCTCTAAAAAAAAATCATTCAAACAATGTATGATAAAGTTAAATTGTGAGACCCGAACCAGAAAAGAATATTAAAATAATAAATCATTTACTTTATTAAGCTGAACTGAGTTGTTTAAAATTTAAATTTCTGTGATTTAATTATTTAAGCTGAATTGTTATTAAATTTTTTTTATGCTGAGCTGTTAACTATTAAATAATTATGTGTTGGGTTAGAACTGAAAAATTCTATTTTTTTGGAATTTTGAGTTAGGAAATAACTCTTTTTGGGGGTACTAAGATGATATGGGAAAATTTAGGGAAGTTTGAGAACTCAAGTGCTTATTTTAAAGAAAGTTGGGGTGTTAAACATAATTTTTAAAAAAAGTTGGAAAATAAATTTTAGGGAGATACGTTAGTCTCCTTGACTGTATAGTTGAGAGAGTTACAGTGAAGAAGAAGAGAAGAGAAAGAGAGGAAGAGGAGAAGAAGAAGAAGAAAAAGAAGAAGACTAAAGGGAAGAAGACATAGAAATTGGGAAGAAATGGAGGAATATTCATCTTCTACATCCTAGGTAAGTGAAATTTGTTGAAATTGTGAATTGGGGCTTTTGAATTCTTTTCTTAGAATATGAAATTAAGGGATTAAAGTTGTAAATTTATGTTGTAGAACTTGTTTACATGATCCTTGATATGTATATATGATGTGGTATGAAGATTTTTATGTAAAACTTGAGTTTTGGGCAAATTTGGAACATGTATTTTTAAGGTTTGGTATAAATCCGAAAATTGAATATTTTAGATTCAAATTTGAAGTTTGATTTGGTTGATTTTGATAGTGAATATGTGTTCTATATGCCTTAGGTGATATGTATATCATGTATGGCAATTTTTGCTTGAATATAGTTGATTTTGGAAGTGTTGGGGTGTTGAAATTTAAGGGTTTTCAATAAATCCGAAAATTGCATTTTATTTTGGGTTTTGATTTTAATGTTGTTGGTGTTGGGAGTATATTATTAATGTCTTGAAATATTATTAGTTCAAGTCTTGAAAAGATTGATTTGGGTTTGACCATAGATGAAATTTGGATTTGGGTTTGAGGTGGTAGCCACCATTGATGAACTTTGAAGCTTTTGAGTGTTATTGGTTCTTGAAAATTATTGTTTCAAATCTATATGTTGGTTGATTTTTGTTGTTATAACGACATTTTTAATGCTTTGGATTACTCTTACAAGAAACTTTGAAAGAGTTGAGTTGGGAAGAGAAGTAAAGATTGGTATGTGTTCATGGTGTAGTGTGTGTTCTTGGTGTAGTGTGTGTTTTTAAAATACTCTAACTTATGGGTATTACTTAATTTGGAAAAATTGTTGATTATGTATTGATATTTAAATTTGATAGTTGCAACAACAACAATATATATATATATATATATATTGGAGAAGTATATAGAAATATTAGAATTGGGTTATGATTTGGGTAAAACACCATTGAAGATGTTCTTGAGCCTTTGAAGTGGGTTCTTGATTTTTTATTTGATGGTTGTGGTGAACAATATTATATGTGGATTTTTTTAATGCATTATGAATATTATTGGAACTTGAAAGCCTCCATGAAAGAGTTGTTAGTTTTTTTTTATAAACCTTGATTGGGGTAGAGAGAGAGAAAGTTAGAAATTAGCTATTTGGGTATGATTTTGGGAATTTGGGTTGTTTCAAATGAAAACTTGAACTTCTTACATTTTTATTTCTTATAAAAGTTGTTTCTCCTTAAATGTTTTCTTATAGAAGTTGCTTATTTTTACATTATTATTTATAATAGAAGTTGTTTATTTTTACTTACTAATTATGAAATTGAAGATTGAGAAATATGATTTTTTTATTAATTGGAAAGCCTGAGTTGTTAACTTTTTGCTATTATAAGATTTGTTTTGTTATGAAATCTAATTTTTAAGATTTCAGGGACCGAGGCTAGTACTAGTGGACCCAAGGAGGTGACCGAGAAGCAAGCAGAAAGGTGAATTTTATTCACTTACCGGATTTGAGGTGGGTCTTCTAGATATAATTTTATTGCTGTTTATGTTATATACATAGCTGGCATAACATGAATGTTATGCAATATTGCTGAGCTGTATGATGTATGATTTTAACTTCATTACTAGCATGACATAAACTGTATGTTGTGCACTTGCATTGCTGAGCTGTTAAACCAAGTAGCTGAAAACTTGGTAAATTAGCCAAAAGAGGCTAAAGCTGATGGGCCCGGGTGTGTGAGTCATGGCATGTATGAGATTGCATTGTAGGTATGCGTTAAGCTGTGTTTGTGCTGTGCTGAGCTATATATATGCTTAAATTCGCATATCTTTATATCTAGTTGTTCGTGAGCCGTGGTTTGCTCACGCCCACACAGATTTTCTTGTGCAGGTACAATGATCTCTTGGGTTATAGGATTGCACTGCCATGGGTCTAGGTTCGCTGTGGATGGCCATATAAAAGTGGTATTTTGTCGGAAGTGTAAAATACAGTCTAGTTTATAACTTTTGTTAGACATTGTAAAAATTTAAACTTTTAAGTTCAGTAGTGTGGACTAGTTTAATGTATAATAGTTTGAATTGTGGATGACAGAAAACTTTGAATATGTGTAAACACTTTAAATTTTGTGATATAATGTTATGTGGGATTTAGTGTAAATCCTGCTAAATAGATGTGGTTTCAATATTAAGTCTATTAGTCACAAGTGGAATTAGTTTGTTTGGGCTAGGTTAGTCGTTGTAAATTATTTGTAATATATTTGGATTTTCAAAATAATTGAGCATGTTTTTTTTAAGTTGTTCAATACAGGTTGGATTATCCAAATTTGAGCCGTTATATAGCTGATTTGTTTTAAAACTATTAGTTTCAAGATTAATTAATGGTCTTTGCTGTTAGCTGAGCTGTTTAGTAGGCATTCTGACCTCGCCGGGTCGGGGCGCCACATAAATGGTCCATAATGCCAAAATATAAAATATTAAAACTCTCAAATAAAAAATTTAAAAGCTAATAAGGACTTCACACTTCTCCTATTATCAGATGCCACGAACTTCTCACTATCCCTGAAAATTCCGATCGGCTACGCTCCATAAAGAACGCACCCGCGAGAAAAAAATTCAACGGGTCAGTCACATGACTGGTATGAGTTAAATAAAACTAATCACACACAGTCTTAGGGATCGCTCACAATCCCTTACACCAACACAACAATAATAAATAAAAGATCGAGTAGGAAAGTAGTTCCGCTCACATAATGGGACAGGGGTAGTTTCCCTTTTATGTGATGGCAATATAATTCCTACCCGAACTAGACTGAATAAATACTTACCCTTCTTAGCTATGGTAGGCCAATACCTGCAAACACATTAGTGGGCCTACCATTCTGCATAAATAGATGTTAGTAAAAAATCAAAAATCATTCTTTAAATGTTATTTTAAAAAATGAATTTATCTCCAAGAAGGAGTTGAAATTGGACAAAACTTAAAACATGAAAGATATTCAGAATTAAATTTCCAAGGGAATCTTCGCGTCCCCGTTCATTAATTCTAAACACGTAAGTCAGAAATTAATTATTAAACTTCAGCTCATAAACACGCGATATTCAGCAGATTCTAAAATTAAATCAAAACGGTGTCAAGATGACGTTTTTAGGAAAAGTATAAAACACGAAAGTCGCTCAGATTGTCGTTTTACTTCAGGTTACGCGAAACGACCTTGAATTATGAAGTTAAGTGATCTAATTATCTAATTTACTAACATGATCCTATTTATTATTAAATCACAACGTTCCCGAAGATATTATGGTACACATACAAGACTACATTTAAACTAACGGATATCCACATAAGTTGGTTTGATATGACAAGGATTCGACTAGAACAAAATATAACGAACTACAATACAACGGATAGCAGCAATCTAAGCACCAATTGTGTTTTAATTAATTAAACCTTATGTTCACCACTCCGGCCACCCATCCATGGTTCAGCCTACACATATATCCCATGTGTCTCCTAACGTAATACTAACTCCCACTCCGGTCCCAACTCCCATGGGGTATCACTGGGATTTGAGTCTACACCGAAAGGCTAGTCCTTACGTTTTTGACGTCAATAAACAATGTCTAAATACACATGAAATAGACCAACAAGCCGGGCATAAGGCTTAAAAATGAAGAGACGGGTCATCCACGTAGTCGCCGTCTAATCACACAAGACGGGTCATCTACGAAGTCGCCGCCTAAACTCATAAGGAGTAGTGGTGAACATTCAAAGATTTCCTTTTATTAATTTCTATAAAAAAAATCTTCATACATATGGTCTCACATTCACAAGTTTATGAAACCCAACATTAGATGAGAATGCTTACATCTCAACAAAATTTCACGTTATATCATAATAACGAAACACGAGTTCATCCCGACACATAAATCAACTTAAACAATCAACACGTTTTTAACCTTCTAAAAACTGCTACTGAAATTTAAATCTACAGCCCAAACGGTGCAGAATCAGGGAAAACTCAAAACACAAAAAGTGTGCAGAATCGCGTTTTACACAGGACACGCAGACAGAATGTTAAAATTCAAAGTCACGACTGCACAATATTTTTTGGAAGTTTTCAGCAATTGTTAAAATAATAAAAACGAATTTTTACATAGCTTTTCGATATTTATCAAGGGTATTCCACGTATGTGTTCGTCAAATTATCTGTACGCATAACAATCACTAATATACCAAAGTCGTGATCACAAGGTCACCAAAAAAAATATCTAAGTTAATTCGAAAACAACAATATTGTGTATCCAATACAAAATTGAATTCCAACAATTAACTTAAACATATAAATATTTGGTTTACTCGCATATACATATATATATATACGTGTATATATATACACGGATACACCCATTTAACTCACCTAGGTCGCGATTAAGCACTTGAAAAACATGGTGTTGAACGGACTATGAACGCGATTCTGGATCCGAATACCCCGCGCCCTACCCTTCCTTCCTTTCTTCTTCTTCTTCTTCTTCTTCTTCTCTCTCTCTCTCTCTCTCTCTCTCTCTCTCTCTCTCTCTCTCTCTCTCTCTGTTTAGAAGTGTATTGGGGGCTAGGGTCTATTTTTTTCTCCTAAAGGTGGATACATATAACTCTTAATGATATAATTAAAGTAATTCCCGAGTTTAGGCTTGTGGGCTCCCAAAAGACACACATATGACCCCGAAATGCATTTTAAAATACTTAAACAACTAGTCCAAAGGGTACCCATACCCCGGGCACTAAATTTTCATGTTAAATTCACTACTTAACTTACTTGTGGGCCCCGAAACA
Organism: Hydrangea macrophylla; assembly: GCA_033977485.1. Lineage (NCBI taxonomy): Eukaryota > Viridiplantae > Streptophyta > Magnoliopsida > Cornales > Hydrangeaceae > Hydrangea > Hydrangea macrophylla. Next base: position 147,990,564 of record CM066988.1, read on the forward strand.
CTACCCGACACTAAACTCATCATTCTATAAAAATTGTAACTCGGTCAGACAATAATCTATCATACAATTTAATTAAAGCTCGAAATCTCTTATCATGATAATAATGAAACATTAGAAATTTGAATACAAAAACAACCGAAGAAATATTACTGGTATTATTAATAATTTAAATATGCTTACTAGCAAATTTAATTCACGGGTTCTCCAAACTTAAAATTTTTAGACACGTGTATTACCTAGGCATACCCATATAATATTGCTAACTAAGAATAATTATTTACAGAATTAGAAATTTTAGGGTTGTTATAACAGATCATGATCTAAGTTCCTCACATCATTGGAGAAGTCAGTTTGTCACTTCAATTTGTCATGAGTGTCATCACCAAATTTCTAATTGAACTAGACTACCCTAACTATGTAAGTAATGTTGCTGCAAATTAACTCTAGCACAACTTTTCATCCCCAAACAGATGGACAGACCGAGCGAGTCAATCAAGTCATGGAAGATATGTTGCGAGCATGTGTTCTAGAATTTGACATGTCATGGGAAATTCATTTACCACTAATTGAGTTTGCATACAATAATAGTTACCACTCTAGTATCGGTATGGCACCATTTGAAGCACTCTATGGTAGACCCTGTCGATCGCCCATATGTTGGGCCGAAGTTGGCGATAGAGAATTACTTGGACCAGATTTAATCCGTGAAACTACGGAAAAGTAACAATTATCCGGGATCGAATACATACTGCTCAAAGCAGACAGAGGAGTTACGCCGATCAATGAAGAAAAGAGTTGGAGTTTGAAGTAGGTGATCATGTAATATTAAAAGTATCTCCAATTCGTGGGGTGGTGCAATTTGGACAGAAGAAAGGGAAGTTATTGCCAAGGTATATTGGACCTTTCCAGATCTTAGAACGAATAGGCAAAGTGGCATATCGACTTGCACTTCCACCAAAATTGTCTGGGATTCATAATGTCTTTCACATCTGCATGCTAAGAAAATATGTCCAAGATGCCTTTCACGTGATCAACTACGGTGATATAGAACTAAATATAAGCACGACATAGGAAGAAAGGCCTGTACGAATTCTCGATCAAAGAATAAAGCAGTTGAGGACGAAGGAGATTGCCTTAGTCAAAATTCAATGGAATCATCATAACGAAAATGAGGCCTCCTGGGAATTAGAATCAGAATTGCGTAAGAAATGTCCTCAAATCTTCGATTAATGGGGTAAGTAATTTCGAGGACAAAATTTATTTAAGAAAGGTAGAATGTAATGACTGCAATTTCATTGCTATCTTTAAATTTAGTTAGTAAAAATTTAGAACCCAATAGTAATTTTTATTACAAGTCTAAAAAAAAAAAAAAAAAAAGAGGCAACAATATAGTTTTCTAGAATTTGACTACGTAGGCAAATTCATGCATTTATCAATGCACAGATCATGATCTAAGTTCCTCACATCATTGGAGACGTCAGTTTGTCATGAGTATCATCACCAATTTGCTAATTGAACTAGACTACCCTAACTATGTAAGTAATGTTACTGTAAACTAACTCTAGCACCTAATACTAAGGCTTATGGTCATCATAGGTATTTTACTATAAATAGGAGTAGTAAATAAGCAGTTAACACACACTTGTCATTGTTAATGAAAGCTCAAAAGTACCATGGTCAATTGTTGGTAATAGCTGACAAGTATATATAGGAGTGGGCAGTGGACTACCTTTTTTGCCCAACAAACTTCACACGTAGAAGCTTACAGTTAAGGCCTTGTTTGGTGGTGCAAAAGTGCTCACAAACATTCAAAAGAGGATCACCCACCAACGCTTGGTTTAGGTGAGAACTCTATTTCCACTTTTTATATAAATTTTAAGTATTATATGGTCCCCAAATAATACCCAAATATTAAGTCAAAAAAAAAACCCCCTCTTTCCAAGCTTTCATGGTAGGTTAAATGTTTTTTTTCCCCTATTTCATCATGTATATATATAAGTGATAATAATAATAACTTGGGGACTTTCCTTTCAGTACGATTTAAAAGGGGTCCTATTTTGATCAAAGAAAGCAAACAAGGACCTAAACTACTGGGTATAAGTAAATTCCCACCTATAGAGAGTTAACATGGGCATCAATTGGTTCTATTTCTTTTAGTTATTTTTGGCATGTGTAAAGTTAAGCCTTCATGTGTTAACACATGTAAAGTTCAAAACTAACTTTTGTACAAACCCAACTCATAAGGAGGCAACTAGTAAGTTAAATATATATATATATATATGTGTGCATGAATTGCTAGAACCTTATATATATATATACTTAATTAGTTTAAACTTTGAGAGTTGTCCTTTCAAGATACTTAACATGGATTTGGTTAAAGAAATAGAGGAATTCAGGCAGATTTTACCTTTCTGAATCTGAAATATGTCTATATATATATATATATATATATATCTCTTTAAGCAACTATGTTGAGGGTAATGGGTATATTTATTAGATTTGGAAATATGTTATGCCTCAATATTACCATAGCTCATGCTAAGAATATTTAAGACCTGACTAAAGTAATGAAAATATTGTCACTCATGTTTTATAAAATCCACAATTTACATAACTAGTTTGATCTTCTGTTTTATTAAAATAAATGGTGGTATCATTGGGACCTTCTCAAATTCTATTGAATTAAGAAACCCATAGGTCCTTGAAAGCTTATAATCAGATTGTCTATGACCTTTATTATGAAGATTTTTTTTTTGATACATCAAGTCATGAAATGATGATTAGTTGAGCTTGGGGTAGACAGTTGAGGCTCATGCCAAGAGACTTGAACCCTCAATAGACTGAGATAGTCTAATATATGACTGGAACGGAGAGTGTCCTATAGTGAGTGCACTCATATACCACGTCGGTACAAGCTCGGATGGTGATTGGTATACACCTTGCTAGCAAGTAAGCTGGGGTGTTGTGGTCAAATGCGCCTAATCATTTCAAGTTAGGCTACTAATGTGTTTAATATTTTGTAACTATATGGTTGAAATATGGCACAGACAATGCAGTACAATACAGGTAAAAGTATAAATTTCATTACTCATCCCTGTTATGTATATAATATAGAAGTGGGAAATTTAATTGAAAACTGCCAGACTACTAACATTATTGATAATTTTATTATATTTAGAAGAAGAAAAAAAAGGTTTAGGGGGGGTGGGGGCGTTTAATCGGAAATCACCTCTAGTACTTGTCTTTTGTATAAACCTTGGAATATATTGAGACCCTCACCAGTTATAATGACGGATGTTGTATCCACTCTTTCAGGTAATGAAGTTAAAGGAAGAGAACTAGAGTCTGAGGAATACATAAATCTTCTATTTTAAAGTTTCCTTATATGAAATGTCTGTAATAATAATATCACACCTGTCCCGGAAAATCTTTTATTTAAAAGGCATAAATGTTTCAAATAGAATTATTAACGTGGTTTAATAATTGTGGATGAGGTTGACCGTGAGTCAATGGTAGGTGTCAAGCGAGGACACGGGAACATAGAAATCATGTTGCATTGGCATAACTAAATGATATTTATGTGATTTAAATGTTATATAACTTATCTGGTATTTTATGAATAGTAAATTTACATGTGTAGAGTAAATTATGGTAATCTTGATACTGTTAGATACCATTTTGAGAACTGTGGTGAGAACGTGAATGTCATGTTATATAAAAGGTAGGTTGTGTAGAGATTCCACAGAATTTAGTTTTCGGACGTAATCTTGGACCCAAACGAGACTTAGTCAAAAACTTTTGTAAGTTAATGATTTTCACCCGTAAAGTTATAAAATGGACGTGTGCGAAGTTTCAGGAATTAACAAGGTGTTTGAGAAACTCGCAGGGAAGTAAACGCAATTTCTGGAAAGTTTGTCTATAAATAGCAAGGGTGAGAATTTCATTTTGCCAAAACGTTACAAAATATCGTTAGAGAGGAGAAAGAAAAGGGAGATTGTTGCCACGGGCTTTGCGACGATGATCGGCGACCTTTCGTCAATCTGTTTTCAACCAAACTTCATATTTGAACTCCCCAAGGTAAGGGCTACGTTTTGATACCTATTAGGCCATGTTTGGCTAACATTTTATAAAATTCTAATTCTATAAATTTGGGGAAAACGCGTATAAACTCGTAGGTTTTGCGTAGGATCGAAGATTCGGCGTTTAGTCAGGCTTCTAGTCGTTCCCTCAAAGTTATACGACGATAGCTCGAGGTATGAATTTCTAGCCTATGTTATATAGGTGAAATACATGTTTTATATTTCGATGACGAAATTGTGATCCGGGCGAAATTCATGTGTTAATCTTAGGCCCATTAATTATGTACGCGATTAAAAGTGAAAATCATGCCTACTTTTATGCGAGCACGTTGAGTTGTCTATGTGGGTCAAAGGGGGGGCTTATACAAATTCATGCCAGAGTGAGCTTCTCGATGTTTGAGAATTTAGTAGCGACAGTTACTGTGCATGGTTTAAGGCTTGGACTTGCCAGGGCACTTGGGGATGTAATGGTTGTAGACTTGGACTAGCCATTGACATCGCGATTTAAGGCTTAGACTTGCCGCTACCGGATGAATGCGTATTTTTCTCCCTAGAGACTATTTGATATGATTTATGAGGTTAAAGCATGATTTATCATATATGCATATGTTAGAAATTGTGCACTCAGCATGTAGCTGAGCAATGGAGATTTAATCCATTGCAGGTATGAAGATAGGCACGAAGAAGCGTGAAGAGTGAGGCCGTGGGAATGCCGGAGATTACCTTTGTTCATGCTTTTGTTTCCTTTCCATATGTTATAATAATGAAATTGTGGTACTAACCATGTTTTGGTTGAATTAGAAACCTTGGAAGGATTTTGGAAATATTGTAATATGTAATTAAACTCTTATAGTTAGTTTTGAATTCGTCCGAACTCGTAAGTTCGTGTTTTGTAAACTTAATTTGTTAAATTCGGATTTGAAGGATTGTGGCTAGAGTTTTGTGAATAGAGCCAAACAAGCCTTAGCTTGTCCCGCTATTGTTTCTTTTCATGGATTAGTAATGTTTACACTTTGTTTTTTGATAGCATGTATTAGCTTGTGAAGTTTGGAATTAGTCATGCATGTTTGGAGTGGTGTAGAAGTGAAGGTTGGATTGACTCATTAACAAAATTCTACTGCTAGAAGGAATTCTGCTAAAGGGTCATTCGACCGGTCGAAGGGGGTCGTTGAACAACATTCTTTCCTCAAATGGCTATTAGATTTGTTGAACAACATTCTTTCCTCAAATAATGTACATCCATTTTGGTTTTCTTTATCTTTGAACACAATTTGACACATGCACTTTTTTTTTTTTTTTGCATTCCATGTGTTTGAGAATATTCATTAGAAAGGGCAGGTGTATAATTCCATGAATTTTTGGTTAGATTTGTCGAATAACATTCTTTTCTCAAATCATTTACATGCATTTTGGTTTTCTTCAGCTTTGAACACAAATTAACACATGCATATATATATATATATATATTTTGCATTCCATGTGTTTGAAGTCTCATATTTCATGTATGCCGATTGTGACAATACACAAGTGTGTGTGGCAACTTGTAACAAAATGGTGACTTGTGACAACTTTGACAATGCATCGAACTTTATGTGGTTTGGTACAAAATAAAGAGGGATGTTGCTTTCAGCAAGTTTAATAATTACATAAGCAGAAAAGTGACAAAACTTTGAATCCAGCTTTAATAATGAAGAAAAGGCCAGGTGCAGTTCAAATTAGTGGGTTTTGTTTCAATTGATGTTTGGGTTGTATCTATTCCCTTGCCAATAGAAGCAATTTTTTTTTGGATTTAACAGTTTTCCTCCACCAAATTTGGTTTTTTTTTTTTTTTTTTTTTTTTTTTGTTGAGTGTCTTTTATATGTCTAGGTGTTTTATCAATGAACAAGTAGTTTCATGTACATGTACAACAAGTGTTTGTTAAATTTATCACAAGAGCATAATGCATGTGATGCTCCCGAGATAAAATTCTTTTATTATTGTTCTTAATTGGTTTTGTTGTTTTGCAGTGATCTCTTCCCTAGGATAAGGCTCAATTGAGGTACTTTATGGATCTTAAATGACATTATACAATGCTTTAAAGTCGCCACATGTTCTTTGGGGCACTTTATGTTTTTTAATTACTTGACAATTATTCACAATATAGTATACTACTACTAATAGACTATGTGAAGGAAAATTAATTATTTGCACAATCAAGAGTGTAAACAAAATAATAGACATGCTGTAACACCCGCTCCCGTAATTAACTATTAATTACGATTTAGCATGCGTTAGCATAATTAATTGGTGTTTATTAACACATGTTTAAGTGAGTTTTAACTCACTAGTTGATTATGGGTGTCCAGTTTGGGAACCCAATGTTGGCCAATGTGGCAGTCCTAAATTAGGGCATGATTTGAGAAAGTTCTATTGTGATGGGACAAAGTTGTGGAATGACCCTTATGTGCTTAAATATTTATTAAGGCATATGTGAAATATTTATATGTTGTTTATAATATATTGTTTATTGTTAGGGACCAATTACATGGTCATTTAGAATACCTTGGTAAGGACGAAATGAACACGTTATATAATTAGTAGGCTAATTAGCAACTTTATAAAATTATGTGGGACCATTTATGAGACCCACGCGGGACATAGACAAACACTTATTTAAGTTTGGGATAGTTTTAATAAGTTTATAACTAGCAGGAGTATAACTACAAAACTAGCAAAGCTTAGGGAGGTCATAATAAAAATCACAAAATTAGGACTCATCACTTTAAGTCATCTTTATCCTTAGTGAGTTAGGGAGTTACAGAGAAATTGGATTCGTGCGAAATCGGCGACGGAAATTCGACGATGCTCATGACGTCAATCGACGCACCGTTCGACACCCAATTTCAATTCCGAGACCGGATTCGAACTCGTAGAGGTGAGTTCTACATTTTGGTACTGATTTAATTGAGTATAATCATTGTATTTCTTGTGACTCATTTCGGAGCAATAATCCGTAGTTTGCCAAATTCATGTAGGATTTAAAATCGGAGTAGATTTGAGATTCAATTTCACAACTAGGAACGAATTACAAAGAGGTGAGTGGTTTCAATCTTGTGTTTTGGATGAGATTCATTGTTATGTTCTTTGGGTGTTATTAACATGCCTATTTAGCTTAAATTACTCAAGTTTAGCTATGATTTTATGAAAAGCATGGTGATATGTTTATGTGAGCATGTTTAGTTGTCTATATGGGTCAAATGAAAGCTTGTATGAATCTGCCATGAGATTGTTCCGTGGTGATGACCACTTGTTACCGACAACGGCATTAGACCGTACATGTGTGGCGTGGGTCATTGGCTTGTGCCGTGGACTATTGGGGGAGTTGCGGACATGCGGGTAGTGGTGGAAGAAATATTTGCTTATCCGGAGATCATTTTATATGTTGAGTTGAATATAAACATTGATATGTCATCCGTGTGCTTGATTGATATCTTTCACTAAGCATATAACTTATATATTGTAGTGGTATTGATAACCATTGTAGGTGAGCACGGCGGCGAGAATCCGGGGAGATGATCATGGGGTTCGTAGTGGAGAGGAAGCTTGTAAATATAGTAGCTTATATCTATAGTTATTTTGAGTAAACTTGTAGTTTGTAATAGCTAACTTTGGTTTGTACTAAAACTTAGTGGATTATGTTAATTTTGGTTTAATCGGTCCAAGTCTCGTGTAAATCATGTAACCGGAGCTTAAAATATTGTTGGTATCTTTCATGCCTTGTTAATATAGTTTGGAGCATGTTTGAGTGGAGTTTTAGTTTAAGAAACTTGTTTTGATTAATCATGAGAGATTTGGGAGTATTTGAGAGAGATTTGGGAGAGTATTTGGGAGAGATTTGGGAGTATTTGGGAGAGATTGCATTGCACATCTTGTTCATGGTTTTAAATCATGTTGAGACTTTTCAAACTCTTGTTTTTATGGTTTGGATATGTTGGTTGTGAATTTGGATCAAGACTTATGTACTTTGGATGGTTTTATGAAAATTAGAGAAGATTCAAGTATTGTAACATTTGTAGATCTTGTATAATGTTTAAGAACATGTTAATATATTTTGAGAATGATTCAAAATGGTTTTAGAATGATTTTGAAATGATTTTAGAAAGTTTCATGAAGTTTGGTTTAGGTTTGGAGGTGTTTGGATGTGTTTTGGGTCTGCAAAACAAGGAAAACTACTGTCAAAATGAGTGTTGCAGAATCCGGATCGATCCGACACTTCTGGAGGGCCAAAAATGAAGTTCCGTCAAAACCGGATCGATCCGGTTTTGGGGCGGATCGATCTGTATGTCATTTTGCTGCACTGTCGACTTTTACATAAATGGACATAACTCTCTCTAAAAAACTCGGATTCGTGCGCCGTTTTTTTGCGTTGGAACCGGGACTCAAAAACCTATCTTTTGGTATAACATTTGCTATACCTCATTAATGACCATTTTGCCCTTGGACTTGATTTGTCTAACTTAATGGTATAAAAATGCTTGTTTTCCTTTCTTTTCATTCTTAATTTGGTGTTTGAAGGCCTTGGTGGTGTGCCACGTGTCCTAGGTTCACATGCGTGGATCCGGGGCGTGACACATGCTTTATTCCTAGCAGAAACAGAGAGAAGAAAAAACCAAATAGCTTTTTCACAATGTTGTATTTTTGTCCTGTAAGCTCTGGAATACGGGGTTGTGGTGTTGGTTTATTGGATGCATCTTAAGTGTTTGTGCATTGTTCTCACTGGATTTCTTGTGGGCTGGAGCTTTAAGGGTGGGATGGTTTTGTTGGGGGGGTTTATTGTTTGTTCTCTGTGGGAGTATTCCTTTGCTATCTTTCCGTTTAATTATCAATGAAACATTTTCTTTGTTGTTAAAAAAAAAAAAAAAATTCCCCAAATGTAGCAACCAATGCTCAAAGACAATCTGTTATGAATTGATTGGAGAACCAAAGTGATATGAACAACAAATACTATGATATAATAGGTTGAAAATGGAATCATTGTTTCCAGCCCAAGTTGCAAGTGGTGTACAACTCTTTACCATAAAAATCGTAGACATCTTTTCTTGAAATTTCTCGCAATTGTCCGTTAAGTTGCACACTAAATAAGATGTCCAGGAAATAAGCTTCTAAGATATTGTAACATGGCTTAGCTTACTGGTGATGTTGCAATGGTGCCAACATGCCTCTAGGCAACTTTTAACATTTTTTAGCTATTCTAATGACTAAATGATAGAGACACCACTTAATTCTGGTTGGAAATGGTGCAATTAGTTTTTAAGAACAAAAAGAGCATTGTAATGTCTCTCACAATCTATCTATATATGCTTGCGACATTACCATATTTGTGTATTATTTTCCCCTATAATAACAAATGATTTAGTTTTTTGGAAATATAGATGTGGGAGTTGCTCAATTTTACATGTTGACCTTTGTTATAAATATGTTCATATTTAACTCCTTGCATATCAGTTATAACTTTTATGTGTAAAATCATAAATTGTTGATCTAACTAATATATAAGTAGGTTTGATTTGTGAATTGCTCTTATGTGCAGAGAGGAGATACTCATTTTGAGTTTCCTTTGTTTCGGTTCAGAGAGACTACAAGAATGTTGAATTTACAAATATTCTTTTCTCTTCTTGAATCTTGCTTACAGTTATAGATCAAACTGCAAGGGCTTTGGTTAAGGAGTTGGAACCTTGGGTCTCTTGGAATTTGTGGAAAATCTCAAGGTAAATTTTTTGTAGAATAGAGACATCAATAATTTAAGTGACTATAGAGGATTGAACAATATCGTGTTTAACATCTAGCTTTGTTGCTTTGTTGTATGCCCATTTAGAATTAATCTTCGAATTGTTTTTTTAGCTCGATTACTATATGACTTAGCATGGCTTTTTTTTGGTGAGGATTTTACTTGTACTGAACTGAATGATTCTAATTATTTCGTTTTGCTTATTTTCTATTTGTTTATTGCTTTAGTTTGGTAATCTACTATTGTACTAATGAACATTGCATTATAACTTCCCTCTCGTGCTTCAGATATTTAATTCATCTAATTGTGTTTGAAAATTAGCTGGTATGTAACATTTACCAACTCTTTTAAGAAGTGCATTGCCTTATTCTTCCTTTTAAACGCAGCTTTTACATCTCCTACTTACGTGCCACATGTAATGAATGAGGAATCGCTGTCACACTGCGTTTCTTTCAACATCTGGATTTCCCCACACCATTGATATTTGTTTCTTGAGGTTTTAACCCTTTGATATGGATTTTTCCTTTCCGCTAGAATGCTTATCGTTCTACTTACAGATCCTTATGCAGAAGCTGTTCAATCTTCACCTGCTTCCCCTAAGAGGCAAAGGGAATAAATGAGGTTGGAAGTAGTAGCATGGGTAGCTTCACCAATGATAACTCTCTTGAATTTTCTACCCAAAATTCTATGTTTCCAGAACCCTGTCCCTTAGGAGGTTTGGAGTCCCTTTCCTTTCTAGGATGGTTTTATGGTCTTCTACACTTCCTTCTTTAATCTTTATCAATTTTTTCCCTTCTGTGTGCTTTTTGAAAACCATTCATTGATTACCAAACATAATTGATTTGGAGGGAAGACAGGTGCATTCACAGGATACAATTGACAATGCTGGTTATGATGTTGCTTCTCTGCCAGATTCAATTTTTCCCCTTACAACTAGTAGGGTTGAAAATTTGTTCAAAATTGATTCATCGTTTGATATTTAAAAATCAACTAGACCCTTTTCTAAATTAATTTCGAATTCCTTTTAGAGTTTCATTTTTTTCCTTCCCTTTAAAACGTTTCTTAATTTTACATTCTTCAGAATTCGAAGAGAACTCATTTCAAAATAGTGAAGTTTCTAGGTCCAATGTTACAGGTATTGTTGGATGCTTGTTTTGTTCTTGTTCTTCATGTTAACTCTCTACACAAGGGTGACCTTATGCAGTATTTGATATTTTTCCATTTCATGTTGTTCGTAATAGTTTCTGGAAGTTCTATTTGTCGACATTCTAGGTCTTCCCATGGCATATCTATCCTTGAAAACATAGCTAGTCAAGCTGTTGTACTGCCAGAAACTCAATCTTGTTCATTTTGCCAAGCAAAACGCTTCCACCTTGAACCTAAGGGGTTTTGTTGCTCAGATGGAGGGGTCTTGCATGCAAGTAATGATGCACCTGCCCCATTGTGGGACCTATTTAGTGGTTCCTCTGATCTTGCGAAAGATATAGGAAATGTGTGCGCACTTACAACAATACATTCGCATTTACGTCTTTTTGTGTTATGTACAACAAGGACTGGTGTAGAAGGAATTGTGGTGTATACACATTTCGAGTGCAAGGTCAAGTTTATCATTTTCTCAATAAGCTTCTCCCTTTAAATGACCACCCTTCATATCTTCAACTTTACTTCTTTGATACATACCAACAAATAAAGCATCACATTGAATCATGTGATCGTTTAAATCGTGACATTGTATGCATTCTCGTTCAACTTATGAATGATAATCCATATTCCAAATTTTTTCGCTCCCTTTATAACATTCCCGATATTCGTGATCGCCCTATCATCATTAACGATAATACTCAACTCAATCAACGTGTGTATAATGCATCTCTTGTCTCTCAAGATGCTGCCATTTGGGTTGAGCAATCATGCGAAGATTTATCAACTACACGTCATATTACTGTTTATAGCACGCCCAGATTCATTCATCGTGTGCAGTATTTTTACGCATGCTATGACCGTCTACAGTACCCGCTATTGTTTCCTAAGGAAGGAATTCAGGTGGCACGAGGGAATTGAGAGAAATAGAACTCGTGGAGTTCAACGGCTTCCCCATGGGCATCCTTTTGACTTGAATCAAATTCAATCTGCAGAACAACTATTGAGCCAAGAAGCATCATGTGGGTAACTTTTTCACCCTCTAATTCAAAACCTTTTACTTGTTTTCAAACAATTTCTAATACATATGCATGATGTAGTGCTGAAACATGGACGAAAAAAACATCACCATTTGATTTCTTGTCGAGAGTACTATGCTTATAAGTTGCAAATAAGACCAAATTCCCAGTCCATTCTTTTGTACAGTGGTCATCTTCTTCAGCAGTATGTAGTCGACATGTATATTAAATTGGAAAGTTCTAGACTAGATTACATTGATTTAATCAAGATCAATTAAGAGCTGAAATCTATCAAAATATTATTGATTGTGTTTTTGTTGGTGAACGGAACGGAGCACGAGTGGGGAAAAAGTTGTGTTGCCCGCATCTTTTATTGACGGACCTCGTGATATGTTGACGCAATGGCTTTGTGTTGCCCGCGTCGAAGATATGTTGACGCAATGGCTTTGGTTCAGCAATATGGGAAGCCAGACATATTCTTGACCATGACATGCAATCCTTCGTGGCCAGAAATAAAAGAATTATTATTTGGAGAAGAGGCTCAGAATAGGCCTGATTTATTGCTCGGGTTTTCAGAGCAAAATTAGAGGTCCTTAAACATGAGTTGTTTAAAAAACAAATTTTGGGAGCTGTTGCAGCATATGTATATGTCATCGAATTCCAAAAATATGGCATACCTCATGCCCACTTTCTAATAATCCTTAAAGAGGCATGCAAAATACGCTCTCTCGATTTATTTGATACTTATGTGTGTGCTGAAATTCCTGATAAAGCAAAATATCCTCATCTATACCAAGCTGTTTGGAAACACATGTTACATGGACCTTGTGTTGAGCTTAATCCTAATAACATTTGTATGAGAAAAACAGGAAAGTGAAAAAACCACTATCCCAAGCAAATTTGTGAATGCACAACACAGACCAATGATTCTTGTCCTATTTATAGGTGATGCAATAATGTTGAACCAATAAGGGTGCGTAACCATTTATTAGATAATCGATGGGTTATCCCTTATAACCCATATTTGTTTGCGAAGTTTGATTGTCATATGAATGTCAAAATTTGCTCTATGATTAAAGCAGTTAAGTATCTTTACAAGTATATATACAAAGGACATGATCGCGTTGCATTTCATTTGGCAACAGAAATAGAGGCTGGAGTATGAGATTGAAAGGTACCAATTAGCTAGATGGGTTTCACCTCCTGAGGCAGCTTGGCGTATATATAGGTTCCCTCTAAATGACATTTTTCCCCCCGTCATCAATCTACTTCTACATTTAGAGAATTTTCAGAGTGTGACATTCTCTAAAAGTGCAGATCTTCAAAATGTCAACGCATTTACTTCTTCTGTCAAGACAATGCTTACTGAATATTTCACTGCTAATCGAACAAATCTTGAGGCTAGAAAGTATCTCGATAAAGAATTTGCCCAGTACTTTATTTGGAATGAACAAAAGAACATGGCGCAAGCGGAAGCAAGGATTTTCAATAGGCCGTATTGTAACAGCAAGCCCTCAAGAAGGTGAGAGATACTATTTGAGGTTGTTGCTAAACCACGTAAGGGGAGCAACCTCTTTTGATGATCTTAAGTTGGTTAGAGGTGTATAGGCTGCTTCATTTCGTGAAGCTGCATTGCTTCATGGACTTTTAAAAGCAGACAATAGCGTTCAACACCTATCAATACGTACAATATTTAAGGATGGTTCTCTATTCTTCGTAGTTATTTTTCAAAACCCACATAAAAATTGGGGTGATTGCATGTAATTCAGTTGTATACATACTCGCTTCAGCATAAAATGGGCTTGTTTATACAATGACTTGGAATGGAAAAAATGTATATCAACTTTCTAGCATACTATCTACAGCCACAATGATGCTTCATTAAATCCGATTAGAACTTTATTTATAATATTCCTTTATGATAGGTGTTGCCAAGTTTAGCCTTTATTATTTAAAACTCGCCCAACTTTTCATTTGAAGTGACCGTGAAATTTCAAATGAAGGAAAAGTTAAAAAAATTTATTCTAATTACCTACTTCACAATGCATTAAGCCATTGCATCAACAACATTTGCAAATTTTAAGATTTGATCGTTTGCAATATTCAAAGTCTTATTTGCCAATGTACATCTCCTTGTTATAGCTTGAAGCCCATCATTGTTAGTCTGTGGAATCATTTTCTGAACAACGAGGCCACCATATTGGCACAAGTCATAACAACAAAACCCGTGATTGTTGCCCGAAGGCTACAAGTTGTTTCGTTCAACAGTAAGAAATAAAAAATTGTTTGGCTGCTCTAAACAACCCAAATCCTTACAAGTTTGTTTCTGTCTAAACTTCCACAGGAATTTCATTGCAAACTAGGAACCAATGGTCGATTGCAATTAACCCCAACACTGATGAAGCCCATAAAGTGAAGACATGGTAATTGAAAAAGTTCTAATATTACCTATTGATGTTGTACAAATTTTACAACAAATTTCTCACTCGTAGGTTGTCTGCCAACGCTACTGCAATTAATGAATTTATGGCATCAAAAACCTTCCAATCTTTCGGTTGTACTTCCAGAAACCATACACCTGCTGAAACTACTTTGATTGAATCATTGACCAATCTACCTAACAACGGATTTCAAACACTAATTATAGCTTCCCTTAGTGTCCATCATAAAATTGAACATGAACAGTTCAAGCTTATTAGATTGTTCATGCTTGTTATTTCAGAGAAACTACTCTCTCAGGTGTACTTTGAAAGTAACTGATTTCAATCAATCATTCTACTATAATACTTGTTTTGCCTGTCGTGGAGCAAATTTTACCTATTTCATGGAAAATTTTCGTTGTAACCATTGCAAACGTGATGATGTACATGCAGTTCCAAGGTACACATTAGGAAAATAATCATGTAAAGCCAAAAAAACAATGACTGATAAACTTACTTCATTCTTAACTTTGGATAAATCCACAGGTGCGTCCTGCATGTGATGGCAACTGATTCAACTGGGACAATTACTGCAACAATGTTCGGAGAAGATGCCAAAAATTTCCTGGCATGCGACGCAGTGACTATAATGAAAAGCCTAACTGAGGTAATATTACGAACTCTATATAGTGATATGGAATACTTGCTTGATATCACTGATACTAACTCTATATAGTGATCTTCAATACTTGTTTGATATAATTGATGTTGTGTATACTCTCAGGATTCAAACAAGGAACTATCATCAGTCATCAAATGTGAGAGTGATGGAGACATCCATATTATAGTATGGCCGTATGAGAACGAGTACGTACACAAAGGGATAACAACGAGAAACTTCAGTCTCTTTTACCAGGATGAAACTACCACTCCTACAAACACAGCAACTTGTCCATCTAACCCTACAATGGCAACCGAATCTGAATATGTCGATCCTGGAGACCGTACTGATTAGTCACAATGGCATTACTTTTTTTGGTGAAGCACTAGATACTACAATATCATAGGCTTCAAACTACAAAACTCTCTTTTGTTTCATAATCATGATGTTTTATTCCTTAAACCAAACTAAAACTATCTTCTGATATCAACTCAGCCTCGACCACAGGTTTGCTTACTACTCCAACAATTTGAAGATTATTACTTCCCATTTCTATCAGCTTATAAACCCATTCTTTTGATACAGGAATTAGCTGTCAGCAAAAAAACAATATCAAGACTTTAGGTGAGATCCGATTTCTGTCTTTTTACCCCAAAACTTTACAGATGCTCAGATAATGCACAATTATTGCACAGGTGCTATTTTTAACAGTTTTTTGCTTTTGACTGCCATGCTTTTTGGCTACTTTTTGCCCTATTCTTTCATCTAATTTCAAAAGAATCGTGTCTTAAATTTGAATGTGCGAGATATCAACTTCGTCCTCAATTTTGTGTTATCTTTTATGTCCCAGGTCACATGCTTTTGACACAAAGACTGGAATAGAATTGCAACTCTACGAGACTTAAATTGAATACTCGTTTGACGTACTTATATTTTGAATTTTAGTTTGGTGGAAATGGAAGACTTGTAATATTATATCCTTGGATTCTCATTTCAGACAGCCTTGTGTATATGTACATAACCTCATTATGTTTGCTTCGGAGCTATATATTAGTTGTATGCTAAATATATTCTCTATATGTTTGCTAGCAAGAAGTTGTATTCTCCATGTATTTCTCTGCAAATACAGTTTTCACAAATTGTCCAAAACAAGCAACCACACGTGTTACGCCTAGTCATAACTAACAAAAGTATACATCAAAAATGCTAAGCACACAACACGTTCCACAACAGGACTTTAAATGCGTTGTACCTGTGTTGTTTGAATCTTTCACACTTTTCTATGCACCACTTGCACAGCATAGGGTATATGCATTGGGTAATTCTTGGGACACAACTTTCATACAACTTTCCTACAATCTTCTTAAAAGATGTATCTTGTGATGTCACTGGACCCCACAATGACACAAGAGAGAGATAGACACATCTTTTAGAAGGTTGTGTGAAAGTTGTATGAAAGTTGTGTCTCAAAAATTACTCATATGCATTTAAAATCATATTATAAAATATGTTGTGTGCCTAACATTATTGATACTTTATTATTCCGACACCAAACTCTATGAAATTTGGATTACCAAGTTTGGGTGGAAAGCCCACATCTATTAATCCAATCAAAACCACCAACCCCCACTCTGCTGAGAAGGAGAGACAAGACAACTACTAGCCCATCTCTGAGGCCCAACTTGATTGCAGCTGTAACTTCGAGACAGCAGTAAGCTTTTGGGTCTACAGGGCCTTCATGTTTTTTGGAGTCTCATTGAGCTCATTATCACGTATTGTTGCCGCTTGCCGAGCTATTTTTCTTATCGAATGAGATAAATAAAATCTGCGCACATTTGATCAACTTCTTCAACGTTGTACTTGTATCGTAACTAGTTTTATATTTATCCTAAAAGAGTAATCGTGTGAGCAGTAGAGAGACCGAGTATGGGTAGATCCTACAGTGCCACCTAAGAAAGAAAGAGATAGATAGAGTGTGTTTGTATAAAGTGTTTGTGCCCCAAATATAGGGGGGGAAAAAAATCCCGTTCAACTATACTTAATTATTTTGTGGGAAAGATTATTCAATACCTCCTTGTGTAAGTAGAGAGAGTTTAATTCAACCCCTGGGGGAGGGTGTGTGTGTGTGTGTGTTCATTTCTTTAAAGCGTATACGCACATCTATATATAGAGACTAATTCTATATAGATTGAGTGAGCCATTCATTTCCTATCTCATCTTCCAAATAGCTAGAAATTAACAGCGTCCCCCTTTCCCCCCACTCTGCCCGGCCCAACCCCAACCCACTCACACACTCGACTTAAAAACAGAATTTTGCAGTCTATATTATATATGGATTCCAAATGTTACATAACAGGATATTGTTTAAGCTTTGTATTAGCTTGTTTACTTGCAATCAGCCTTCAACTCTTTTTCTTCTCCCCAATCTCTCCAGACCCACTTCAACTCCCACCACCCTCTTCTGCTTCCTTCCTTCCCACCAACAATCACTTACAGGTATATGTATATGCATTTATATATACATATATATATATATATATATGGCTCTTTGCTATACTAATTAAGATTATAGTATACTAGCATTTTGTACACTTTTAAATGGACAAGAACCACCTCCATCGTCACCTTAATGTGGCGGGCGTTAAGTTAATTTTACAATGAGGACATAATTAAAGTGATTAATTTTTTGATCCTCCAAAAACTTACATTATATATACAGACCCAGCCCGGCCTCATTTTTACAAGGTAATTAAAGACCTCTTTGTCCACTAATTAATTAAAAACGTGTATTTAATTTATGGTAATCAAGCAATATTTCTCTCTTATACATATTTTAGATGTGTGTTTATATATATATATATATATATCCTCGATCGATATGTAGGTACGATGATTATTTAGTAATTATATATATATATATATATATGAGATTATTTATATAATTTTGTAGAGTGTGATAAAGGTTGGAGAAGGAAATTTGAAGAAGCCGGAAGACGTATGTGTGGATAAAGAGGGAGTAGTGTACACAGCTACAAGAGACGGTTGGATCAAAAGACTCCATAAGAATGGATCATTGGAAAATTGGAGGATGTTAGAGGGTGATACTTTGCTTGGCATCACATTCACTGCTACCGGAGATCTCATTGTGTGCGACTCCGACAAGGTATACGTTATTAATTAATTAATTAGACCCTCAAGCCGCTCGCTATATAATATATATGTATATATATATATATATATTGTGGTCTTAATTAATTTATTTTGTAGCTAGGGCAAGTATAATATTACTCTCTGAGTTTAGGTTTTTTTTTTTTTTTTTCGTAAATGGTGTTATATAAGTATGGCCTGTAGCTGCCGCTCAGTTAATTTTTGCAATAACTACGTATAGAAATTATTAAAAATCAGTCAACTTTTGTTTGGCATTTTAAAGGACAGTCGGTTACTTTTTCAAAATGAAAAAAAAATCCAATTAAAATTAAAAATTTAAAAATTCATCAACTTTTTTATTTTTAAAAAAAAAATTATATTTACCTCCCCATCTTCTTCCTCACTACCATCTCCATCACCTACCACCAACATGGTTGGCCACCACACCTCGACCACCACCACTACCAACCACCACCACCCCAACCTCTCTCTATCTCTTCTCTCTCTTTTCACCACCTCCACTGCCTTGCCAAACAAAAAGTTGCAGGTTGGAGCTACTGTCAAAACAGCAGTAGCAACTCACCAACTTATTCATCAAACATAAGGAGCAACTCACCAAACGGAAAGAATAATGTTGCTCCTTACGTTTGGTGAGTTGCTCCCGATACGTTTGGTAAGTTGCTCCTTCTGTTTGGACAATTGCTCCAAAAACCTACACTTTTTTTTTTCTTCTGTAGTGGCGATAGTGGATGAGCGAGGTGTCCTGTGATAGTCGTGGCTATGAGAAGAGAGAAAGAAGAGATAGAGAGGTTGGGGTGGGGGTGGTGGTGGTGGGGGTGGAGCAAGCTGTAGATTTTTAGAGCAATTATCCAAACAGAAGGAATAACTCACAAAACGTATCGGGGGCAACTCACTAAACGTAAGGAGCAACTTTACTCTTTTCGTTTGGTGAGTTGCTCTTTACGTTTGGTGAGTTGCTCCTACCGTTTGGACAGTTGCTTCAATTTGCAACATCTTTTTTTCTTTTTCTTTTTTTGCAGTGACAGGAGTAGATGAGGGGAGGCCCGTGCTACTGGTGGTGGTGAGAAGAGAGAGAAGAGATAGAGAGAGGTTGGGGTGATGGTGGCCATATTATATATATATATATATATAGAGAGAGAGAGAGAGAGAGAGGTTGTGGTGGTGGTGGTGGTGGTCGTATTGGTGGCTGGTGGTGTGGTGGTGGTTGGTAATGGTGGTCAACGTGTGGTGGCCAGCCATGGTGGTGGCAGCTAATGGAGATGGTGGTGAGGAAGATGGGGGAAGTAAATGTAATTTTTTTATTTTTTTATTTAAAAAAAATTAAAAAGTCATGTTTTTAAAATTTTAATTTTAATTTGATTTCCTTTTATTTTGAAAAATTAGTTGACTGGCCTTTAAAATTTTTTAAAAAAAATTGACTGATTTTTAATAATACCCTACATATACTCACATATTTGACTAGTTAGTTAATTAACAACTTAATATGCATGTGCAGGGTTTGCTTAAGGTTGGTGAAAATGGGGTAACTGTTCTTGCATCACATGTTAATGGCACCAAGATAATGTAAGTCTTATATATGTCATGGCTTATGCTATATATATATATATATACAAAAATTTTTTGAGAGAGAGTACCCTCTCTTTATTAAAGAGAAAGAGAAGGCCATTTTTTATTAAACAAAGGCCCTCTCTTTAATAAAGAGAGAGAATTATCTTTAGAGCCTGACTATATATATATATATATATATGCCTTGTTTTTAGGGGTATATATATGGCTCCATTGTCAATCGCACCAAAATAATTTATATTCTGTTAAAAAAAAAACTTTATGCAAGAACACACACCCATACAATTCTATGAATTAGGATTTATCAACGTAAGCTCATACACACTTGAGCGTACGGATCAAGATGGGAAAAAAAATCCCTTAAAAATTACTCTCTCTAAGGAAAATGAAATCCTCAACCTCCCATTTAAAGAAGGATGAATGATACCGCTAGACCACAAGTGTGTTGACCCACCTAAATAATCAAGTGTATGATTCTTGAATAATTAAGTGGAATATCTTCGCGCGGACCCACAAGTATAGTGGTCACAACTATATAGCTAGTACACGACGGGCCGGTGGTGTTGATTTGTGAGGTTAATGCAGAGTCACATATCATTGTACCAATTTGGCAGGAAGGAAGAGACTGGGCGTACTGTCTCATTTTTATGTGTCGTTCTAATTTGGGGAAATTAAAATTTTAAGAGAACATAACGATTATACTTCACACAGATATAAAATATAATTTTTTTATTTTTAGAGTTGCCCTTAGTTGCTTAAGAAAGTAGTTTAATGTGTTAAACTACTAAGGATAGTTTTGAAAAATAGTTAAAAATTGATGATTTAATATTGTAAATGGACAATAGTTTTAGAACGGCCCAAAATAGAAAGATAAACTCATAAAATGAGATTGAAGGAGTATAAGTGACATGTGAGCAAGCCCGTGATCACTTATACAAGCCACATGAAGCCATGCCTGCAGGACTACCAAGCGAGATTAGTCTAATTGATATGACCTCTCTTTTTTCAGTAGGGAGATTGAAGGTTCGAATCCCCTTAATTAGGGGGATTAATTTGCTTGTCCCCTATTGTTCGTCAATTAAAATGATTGGTCCTTGTTGAATAGGTATATATGTGTATGTCGTGCTATAATGTAGATAATTATTCTTTTTAAAAATAATAATAATAATAAAAGCCATGCAGTACTACTATTACTTTTATGATGACGTAGAACAATTGGCCATATCCATCGCGTGGCACTTGATAAAATAAGGGAATCTTTTTCTACTGGGACCTATTAACTACAGATGATGTATTATGGTTTGGTGGTATATATCAAAAGTCAAGCAAAATATGGCTGTTGTTTGTTTGTACAATAATGAGAATATATATGGGGGTAAATTTCTTGCTATGGTGTATGGTCTTAATTTGCTTGTTGTATTTAAGCCTTTTTCTATCATATATCAATCCTCTACAATTTATGGAGTATTATATAGTGACAGGCAAATTAAAACATATATATATATATATATATACTAGGATACTAGTACGTGTGTTGCACGTGTCAATCCCCTTTTATTAGCTCATTTGTTTTCTTTTTTCCCCATTTTGAATTTTGATATCAATGGTATATAAATTATAAACAAATGAAAGATATTATATTTTCTCAAATTATATTCATTTCCTTTGAAGAAAGCAATACAATATTTTTATGACTTATTTTTATCTCCATATATTCAAAGTTCCGTAGTAGACAATATTTCTGAAATAGTAGTTGATATGTGTGTGTAATAAAATTGAATTTATATCCATGTGTTAAAATAAGTAAAATCTCTATTTGGTACATACATCTGCAATTGTTATACTGAAATCAACTATTCTTTTTTGAAAGGTATAAGTACACTATTTTTATGGATTTGAGTATAAGATTTGAATAGTGTTGTTTCAATTTGGTTTGAGATTTATGGTTCTAGAATTACAAAGCAAAAATGTATTCATTTTTTATGAGTTGATTTAATCTCCATTATTTAAAGTTCTGTAATGGACTATAGTTTTGGAACGGTAAATGACACATATTAGGTATGTGTGTCTAATTAAAAAGGAGTTATAAGCATGTGTATAAATTAAATTTATAGCTATGTGTGTGTACCATAAAATTCAATTTTAAAATAAAAGGGAAAAGGGAAAGGAGAGAAGTCACAGTATATCTAATAAAAAAAATAATTATAAGCATGTGTATAAAAGGGAAAGGGGAGAAGCCACAATATGTGGTTAAAAAACCCACAATATATTAATCCTAAATTTTAGGACAAAAGTTTACCAAAATGTAAATATTATAGACCAATATATAGTTAGGCATTATTATTGACTTTTTGTTGAAGTGAATGATAATTATGTCAATGTAATTATACATAACGGAGTATTACAACATATAAATCATAAATTCGAGAGCAGAAGTTGACCAAAATTTAAATTTAGCCACTTGTTTTTTTACTTTTTTAAGTGAATAGTAATTACACATATTACAATATGTAAATCCTAAATTTGAGGGAAGAAGTTGACCAAAATATAAATATGAGTGACCAATTTGTAAATAGACACCAAAATAGCCACTTTTGTTGACTTTTTTTAAGTACATAATAAATATCCCAGAATTTGTTGACCCAAATGTAATTACACAAAATTTTGTTGATTGAAATCTCATTATTATATTAAATAAAATTACAAAAACTGACCTAAACCTAATTACCTTATTTTGACATGACCAAATTATCCTATCACAAATCAATGTATCCTTATGATGGGTACAGATGCATGATTAAATTAATATGGTATAGTAGAGGGGGCAAAATGGACCTAAAGAAAGGTTGTAAAACTTGGATGATAACGTACACTTTTTTGGCACAAATATACCGGAAAAACCATCTAAATTAGAACAAAAGTCAGATAAAAAACTAATGGATAAGGGAATAGATGCACTAAAAATGGGTAAAATGGCATTTCAACTCACGAACTGGGTGAACTATTGTCACTAAGGCTCTTATATAGATGGTATAAAAAAGGGTAAAATGGTATTTCAACTTACGAACTGGGTGAACTATTGTCACTAAGGGTCTTATCTAGAGGGAATAAAAAAGGGTTAAATGGTATTTCAACTTACGAACTGGATGAACTATTGTCACTAAGGGTGTGTTTAATAACCTAATTAAGTGGTGAAAATGAAAATTTTCAGCACTTAATTTTTTTTCAGTATGTTTGATAATGTACCACTTAATTGAAAAAGCAGTCAAAAATCCACTGAAAATGTTAAGTGAAAATTTTTTACTGAAAATAATCACTGAATGCAGTCTATTTTATTTCTTGAATCACTGTTTTCAGGATTGCAAATACAAATTACTTGAAATTTTCGGTGCTTAAATTCAGCACTTAATTTTCAGTACTTAATTTTCAGTTTTATCAAACGCACCCTAAGGCTCTTAGATATATATATATATATCTACTACTATATAATAAGAAGACATCCCCATTAAGCAAGCACGTCAAAAAATATGAACTTCCTCTTTTGTCCTTCACTACATCATAATTACTCATATATCTATCTATACATCGTAAAGATATATTGATTTGTGTGATGGTAAATCTGTCATTTTGGACAAATAATTACATTCAAGTCAGCTTTTGAAATTTTATTTAATATAATAATGAGGTTTTAATCAACAATCTTGTGTCTAATTACATTTGGGTCAACAATTTTTGGGAGATTTATTATTGACTTCAAAAAAAGTCAACAAAAGTGGCTATTTAGGAATTGGTCACTGACTCACTAATATTTACAATTTGGTCAACTTCTTCTCTCAAATGAGGTTTCAATCAACAATTTGTGTCTAATTACATTTGGATCAATAATTTTTGGGATATTTATTATTCACTTCATAAAAAGTAAAAAAAATGGCTATTTTAGTGGGTATTTAGGAATTGGTCACTAATATTTCCAATTTGCTTAACTTCTTTTCTCAAATTTAGGATTCATATATTGTAATATGTGTAATTGCATTTAGGTCAGCAAGTTTTGGGATATTTATTATTCACATTAAAAAAAGTTTTAAAAAGTGGCTATTTAGGAATTGGTCACTAATTTCACATTTTCGTCAACTTCTTCTCTAAAAATTAAGTTCTTGTATATCTAAATTGTCAAATAAAGTGGTTATTTTACTAGCTATTATGAATTGATCACTAATATTTACATTTTGGTCAACTTCTTCCCTCAAATTCAGGATTTATAGATTGTATTCGAATATCAATTAAGGCCTACAAACACATTCATGCCCCTTTTTTTAGAGGAAATACTCTACTTGTGTCATATATTTTTAGTGGCGCTTTATAAGGTACATTTACTACTCATTTATAAGATAGTCATAATTATCAATTTCTTCCGTAAGAAGAGTTTTAGATTAAATAGTTACATTTACAGTTTCCTATTCAAGTGTTTTAACATCTTATTATACACATTTAACAACCACTTAACCATACAAAATAACGCAATTAAATTTCTTGCGCAACGCGCAGGACTCCAACTAGTATATGTATATATATATATATATATAGGGTATAGATATGTATGTCTATGGTTAATATTGCATATAGATAAAAAGAAAATAATTGACTTCTTGTCTTTACGTGAATGACTGATAAGGTTTGCGGATGATGTGATTGAAGCATCAGATGGTAGTTTGTACTTCAGTGTTGCAAGCACCAAATTTGGACTTCACAATTGGTACCTTGATGTGCTTGAAGCAAAGCCTCACGGGCAGCTTCTTAAGTACGATCCATCATCAAATGAGACCTCAATAGTGCTTGATGGTCTTTGTTTTGCCAATGGCGTCGCAGTCTCTAAGGACCAACAGTATCTGGTGGTCTGTGAATCATGGAAGTAAGTGAATTTCATGTCTTAATTGGACGAGACTCTTAAGTATATTTCTTTTTGTCCATTTTATATTGTTTCATGATGTTACTAGTCCAAGCGGGGGAAATAAAATGTAAGCCTCAGACCACGCACATCTTAAAGCAGTATGGAATGAATCCAAAAAAGTGTATCAAATGTATTCTTACATTATCTTATGACCAGGTCAACCACATTTATGGATGAAGCTAGTATAACCATAATCCTTTTGACTTTATGTTCTACTGTTTTACACTCCCTCTATGTAGCAAATCATTCCTACATTATCTTATGGCCAGGTCAACCACATTTTTGGATGAAGCTAGTATAACATAATCCTTTTGACTTTATGTTCTACTGTTTTACACTCCCTCTATGTAGCAAATCAAGGGGTCCTTTTTGAATAATTCAACTTGTTCATTATTACCATTATTTTAAGTGTAAAATTGCAACACCGCATGAGAAGGCAAATTAACAGTGTTTTAAAAGGTTATAAGTTTGGAAAGTACATAATAAAAGTACATTGACCATTAAAACTGGCCTATTAAATTGGGATATTCTTAATGAAATAAAAGACTCTTAAATTGGGATAAAGAGAGCGAGTATTTTTGTTGTTGGGTCAGATTTAGATGCCTCAAATACTGGATGAAGGGGGAAAACAAAGGGAAAACAGAGATTTTTGTTGAAAACCTTCCTGGTGGACCTGATAATATTAATCTTGCTCCTGATGGCTCATTTTGGATTGCTCTATTGCAGGTCGGTATTTTTAAACCCACATATATATATATATATATATATACACGATAAATTACAAGTTGATTATTGTTCCTTTGGTTCTGTCCCTGAATATTGTTATTGGTTCGAATATTGTTTACATAAACAACACTTAGGCATTCAAAAAGGACCTTATAACAAACAACACCCAAGTGTTATCCTTTAATTAGAGCTAATTAACAAGTTGGTATATATGTGTGTGGCATGCATGCAGTTAACATCTCCTGGATTAGAGTTTGTGCACAGTTCCAAGGCATCAAAACACTTGGTGGCAACATTTCCGAGATTGATAGAGCAAGTGAATAGCTTGCGTAAGAAAGCAGTGGTAGTAAAGGTGACGAATGATGGCAAGATAATTAAAAAGTTTGAGGATCCAAATGGAAAAATTATGTCCTTTGTGACTTCAGCCCTCGAGTTTGAGGACCATCTCTACTTGGGAAGTCTCAACTCTGACTTTCTTGGCAAATTACCTCTAAACACTGTGTAATCATCCAATTTATGACCTATTGTTTTGCACGAAAATGGCCATTCTAGTATGGTCTGAATATATCACATCATGTAACATGGAGCACTCTACTTGTTGCATCCAATTCCACAAGTTATAACTTTTTTCTCAAATTGAAATTGATAACCCCTAAACATGAAGTACTACCAGCAATTTCGGTCATCCTAATTCCTAGTTAATCAGGGAATATGTGATGTAAGAATGGTTCGCACAATAAAGAAAGACAAAAATTGTTGCAATATGATACTTATAACCAAAAATTAAATTAACCATGTTCCATTCTGCAAAAATTCAACGCCATATACACACTGGCAAGCGGCGACAATCAAATAAACAAGAAAACAAAGTTGATAGTGCCTGTGCAGATTACTAACATCCAATATAGAGAACAAAATCTACTGCAGTTTCATCCTCTTCTCTGGTTTCTTAGGGACTCCGCTAGGTAACGGCCTTTTTGAGAATAAATTGATGTCCTCAGTTTTTCTGCTGTTAACAAACTCGGAAAAGGATGGAATTGGCGGCAGCCTTGTTTCCTGGGAAATGCTTTTCGATCCAGCCATAGGATTTTCTGATCCATCCCCACTATGGATCTCTTCATTTCTAATTTCTATTGGTCCCTGATCTACGAAAGACGAAATTGTTGGAGAAACATTTGCTTTTGAGTTTATGTTTACAGAAGTAGAGCTGGTTCTGGCACCGAGCCTATTTGTCAATTCGGTGGACTTTGCAGTTGATAGCCATCTCACTGTACTTGCTACTTGTGAATAATAGAATGATTTGCCAGTCTTCCCATATTTCTGGTAGCACTCATTTTCAAGGAACGTGGCTGCTGTTTCTAAGTCTATCCTGCAAAACAGAGGGTAAAGAACGAGATGCTTCGGTAAGAAAATGGCACACAAGAATCTCTCTTTCATTTCCTTTTCTTACGGTGGGCAGACTAAATTAAGTTACAAATGATCAATAGATTGATAGAATTCAGAATAAACCCCCTCCCAAATTAGAAAAAGAGAAGGGAAAGGGATTTTACGGAAGGGAAAATAGGTATAATATGGTGCATACTGTAAGTTGCCAAGCCGCAGTTGGGTTTCCTTTATCGCATTTAATAGTCTTTGTTTGCTTGCTTCTCTGAGTGTTTCAGATATGGCATTTTTGTCCAGCTTATTAGTCTGTTAGCAGATCAAAAGGTTAGTGGGTGTGCACGAAAAAGTAGTTCGCAGTGGCTAAAACTACAAAAGTACAGAGAAGTAGAGGACAACATATACCTCGTGAACCAACTCACACTCCAACAATCATGTTTATTTTAAAACAAATAAATTGCAATATAGCGAGAGTACAAACTATTAAGTCTTTAACGAGAGCACTTTAATATAGTACCATTTAGTCCTGCAAGAAATGAATTGTGAATCTCGTATCAAATGTTGGTTTGATCAAGGTCAGCCAAAGAATATTACTCCCTCCGTCCCATATTAGAGACTACCTTTGGGAAGCCAACTTATTAAGGAAACATCATCATTAGATTCAGGGACGGATCTAGGAATTTGGAGTTGGGGGGTGCTTGGAAGGGTGAAAGGGGTAGTGAGTTTACGGGGGGTTCCCCCGAGACTATATTTTTTGGGTCTATTCATACATAAGGAATTAGAAAAGTTAATACTGATTGGCACTAAAGGTACAATAAAATGACACCTTATTACTACAAATTAGGACCAAGAAGTTGAATGTTTCATACTTCAGAGGGGGGCTTAAGCGTAAAATAGAGAATTTTATAGTTTGGGAGGGGGGCTTAAGTGTAAAAATATACTTTTTTTTAGGGTATATATGGTATTTTTCAAAAATCAAGGGTGGGGGGGTATCGAGTCCCCCATTGCCCCTACTTATGCCCGTCCCTGATTAGATTCATTACACAAAATTTTAGCACAAAAAAAAAACATCATTACACAAAAGATGGAATGTTTCCTCCAAAATTGCCCCTTGTTGAAGACCTTTCATCTAGGTAGAGAGGATAAAGTGGGAAAAGTAAGAAAAAATATGCATGGACTTTTCAAAGGTAGACATAATTTTGGGACATCCTACAGGACTCTAAATATGGGACTGAGGGAGTACCATGTTATGAAATGCACATTTTCTGAACCAATTCCCTAAAACAATCCAGAAGGTCTAGAAAAAGCCGGATTTGGTAGGTTTAAAAATCATCAACAAAACTGCCCTTCCATATAGATCGTCGTGGCAAGAACTCATTCTGCCTTGCCCCACAGACAATGATGAAGATCTGAATGAATATTGTTTCTACAATCAAGGTCATAATTTTGCCACTCCATAGCTTATAATTTATAAAATCACAAAGAATAGGTAGTTCAATTAATTGATATATCCCACTGGTCAAAAGAGTGATGGTTAGATTAAGAAGTGTGAACTATCTTGCCACTTTTATGAAAGAAGAATTGGAGAAAATAAGTAACTTGAAGCAAGAAAACAATTTTCTTTTCCTTCTACGCACTTATTTTTCAAAAGCTTACTTCCTCCACTATCATCATAATCATTTTGCCTTCAATTTAAAAACTAATGGACAAACCCTAAAGCTATCCTCATTCCTAGAGATTGTATTTTGAAAATTCTCTTCTGCACGCTACTTTCCAAATGAATGGCAAAATTTGGTGACTTATCCAAGAGCTGCACTGAACAAAAGAATGAGAAAACCAACCTGTTTGTCGGAGATTTTATTCTGGTAATAATTCTCTTCTGCACGCTCCAACAACTCAATCTTCTTATTTAAACTTGATTTTGATGGTAACTTTGACTGGGCTAGGCTCCTTGCTATGTCAATACCATCTGGCAGATGGACGACTCAATTAATGAAAACAATAAATGGATGGAAAACAAACTGTTACAGTTCCAAGCCACTCTATAGTATAGTCTATACACGAGCATTCACACATACACTTTTTCAATGAGACGCTTAAAAAGAGTTTGTCTTTCAACGAAATTCGGAAAAAGAAAGAAATCAATATACCATCGGAATCAGATATATCTTCCTCTGGCCGACTTGCTTCGTCGTCACGATTCCAAAATTCCGAGCACTGCTCTTCATCTAATGAGGAGCTGGCAATGGAAGGAATCGACAATTCAGGAATAAAATCAATACCGAGATCAACATCTTGTATGCTCATTAAGCCTTGTTTAAGAATACAAGCAACTTGCCTCTATGGACCTATTCGGTAATGCATAAAATAGGATCAGGTTCAATCCCCCTCTCATTTTCCATCTGGTTTTGATGCTTACGAAAATTAGTATCATGTTCTTTTGATAAGGAACCGGTTTTTTAAGAGTGACTTTAGACCTGGTGCGGACTCATGTGCAATAGAAGGGCAATTACCAGCACTTGAATATTTACAGTCAGTTCACTAAACACAAAACCGGTCATTAACCTTCCCAAACAAACCCTATATCTTCAAAACTATTATTTATGAACAGACGTTGTGGAAGAAATATTCAACATCTGTGTCTAGCTCCGAAGTCAGTGTGCAAAGTCTCTCGGTTCAAGCTAACGAAATGCATCTTAAACTTCAAGAATTAAAAAATAAAATAAAATTTTAAAAGAAAAGGAAGAGTATCAATCACAGTGAGTTTTCAAAACATACCAAATTTATTAAACAAGTAAAAAAGAATCAGCCGGACAGCCACATCATATATAAGCAAGTAACTGGGGAGGTGCCTATGTCAGTTCGTTGAACTATTTGCAACTTAAAAAAAATGAGAGCGTATAAAAGCACATTTCAACTTACGAACTAACAAAAACTGAGCAAGTATAAACCTACACTACTGTCACTACATTAACTATCTGGCATCCTTCTCAACAAAGTTCTTATTTCAAGGTGTCACAATCTTCCCATCTTCACCAAAACAAAAAAGAGCTCCACAGCGCTTAGAAGCACAAACCGAGGACGGGAGTGGGGGCGGGAGCGAGGAAACGTTAATCTTTAAGAGGTTCAAAGGTTGGGAGGGGGGAGCGTTTAAGCGTCCAAATAGTTGATATAGATATATTCTATATCTAATTATTGCCGAGGAATTTAGATTGACATAATATATGCTGATTGTAAATTTTGTTTTTGAAAGTCTTAAGCCATATGTTCCGACATAAAAATATTTCTTCGGTAAAAAATTTGAGTAAAATAAGTATTTTGAGATTTGATTGCGTTGGGAGCGGGGTGGGAGCAAGGTTCTAATATGAGGGGAGCGAGGTTCCAACAAGCTTCTTAGTAAGAAGCGCGGAATCGAGAGTCTGAGGAGGGAGCGTGACCAATTTAGAAGGTTCCTGCTTCTATGCCGCAGCGAATTTTCCTAAAAGCATGAAGCCAAACTGATTTCTGATACACTAATTCCAGTCCTTAATCTTTTCTCTGTAATTCCAAATACTTACAACCAGAATTCCATTGGTTTTCTTCCTTCCTTTGGAAAGCATTTTTCTTTTCAAAGAAAAAGAACTTAGGGTGTGTTTGAATCTGATCAAGTGGTGAAAATGAAAATTTTCAGCACTTAATTATTTTCAGTGCGTTTGATAACATACCACTTAATTGAAAAACTAACCAAAAACTTGCTCAAAACTTTAAGTGAAAAATTTCTACTGAAAATAATCACTGAATGAATTCCATTTCAGTACTTGAAATATTGTTTTAAGTATTGCAAATTCAATCACTTAAAATTTTCAGTACTTAAAAATCAGCACTTAATTTTTGGTACTTAATTTTCAGTTTTATCAAACGGCGCCTTTGTAGGATAATATAATCAACTCAGATTACACTATGAAATAGGATTTGCAAAGGGAGAGATGAAAACCAGTCGAGGTTCAATTAGAACTTGTAATTATAAATAATCTAATATATTTAGCCTCTGGAGAACCAATTGATCAAATAAGCCAACCATGATAAAGAATTTTGTACCCTTTTTTCTACTCTTTTTGATAATTCATGCAACAATAAATTTGTCTAAATTCTTTCATGCCATTTACTTGGGAACAGCAATGAGCCTATATCAAAAGCCACAATATCTATTGATGAGAATTCTCAAGCATAAGTTTCCAATACAGCACTAACATTCAGGTAATAGGCTTAGGGAACAAAGTACCTGCTTATATAAATTCGAGAGGATCCATTTCTATGGTGAAAATCACTAGTAGTTGTGAGTTCCTCCAAATACTTGGCAATTAGATTTGGATGTTTGCAAGCGTCACAGGACTTACTACACAGTGATGCAAATACCTACTTGAGAACAAGACAACATAAGTGGCATCACTTTAGCCTTGATATAACATCCTACTAATACAGGATCTTGAAAGACCACAGTTTACCTGTTCCCCGAAGCTCTCAAGAATTTTTTTCCTACGGCAACCAGAACCTTCACAGTATTCTACCATCTGCATGTGTAGTGCACTCAAGCTCCACAACATCAACGAAAAAGGAGTTACATGAACTTTAGGGGCAGGCTTACAATGATACCTGGTTGAAGTCAATTAAGGACTTTTTCGATGACCCATCGGGCAAATTCGAAGTTTGCAACTTCTTACTCCCAGCATTCCTCAGAATAAATTCCTGCACGGTATTTTTTAGTTTTTCAGGCCAAATTATACCTACATCTTGCAAACAAAAGAATAAGAGACAGATTTAAGTTAGCAATTCAACCATTCTTTTACGGTCGTCCACTCCATAGTACAACAGACTCCTAGAGGGCAATTGATCACGGCCAGCTCTACCTGACTCTTGATAGAAGGCTTCCATAGACTTGGGAATATTAAAGTGGCAAACAATTCTGACATCCTTTCGATCTATACCCTATAAACATTGTGCAAGAAATGTAAGTTAAAAAAGTGATCTGCTTAATAACATCCCCAGATAGAGAAACTTGAAAGAACTTTTGTCCAGAGTTGGTTGAAATAAATATGATAGTTACATACCATCCTGAAGGATTACCAGTTGGTCAGTGACAGTGCATGCACAAGAGTTCCTCCACCAAGAAACCAAGTAAAAGAAACAATGTTTATCACAATCTCATGTTAATCATGACCTTTATGCAATGAAATAAAACCAAAGATAGCAGCAAGGACAACAAACAAAGATATGCTAAAACCACACCGGAAGGCAGAATTACTTCTGAAAAATCAATCAGTAATCGTACCCAAAGGCAACTGTTGCAACTACTACTTGTGTCTTTGAAGAAATCCAATCATCCAAAACAGAACTCCGCAGTTTATTGTTCAAGCCCGCATGATATGCTGAAACCATACCAGAAGCCAGAAAAAGTTCCTATTAAGAGGTCCAAAACTTATAGAGGTTACAGGTGCCAAGGGAAAGAGAACCATCTGCTTACCAGCACAGGAAATACCATTCCTTAAAAGATGAGCAGCAAGGTTATCACAAGTAGTACGTTCAAGGCAGTAAACAATTGCACAAACATCCCCACAAGATTTGAGTAGATTAGTTAAATCACTATCTGGGTTGTCCAAAAGATCTTTGTATCGAACTGCAGTATAAAGAAAGTCTAGTCAGGTACACATATACAGTGAATGTAGTTGTTATTAAAAAATAAATTTTACAAGTACGTGAGACAATAATCCACCTCCAGAACGAGCATTGGGTAATAGTATCTATATGCATGAAAACTTTGAGATCCTATGAGAAGGGGGAAAAAAAAAAGTATCCACAGGCTATGTAGCACGGATACGGATACGTGACACGAAGATGACACGGCACGGAGACGGCAATACGGCAAATTCAAAAAATGTAGGATACGGAGACGGCTAGGAAACGTCGAATAAACAAATATTTCTAAAGAATATAATTTAGTTTGAAGTAAAAGAAGAAGAAGCGAGGATTAAATATCAACATTACATTACATATTCTGATATTCACCCATAGAAAATAGGCAAATAGCAACTTACAATATATGCTCATAAAATGATTACAAAACATAACAATTTAACAGGATACAGACACAGTATGATACAATCATACAACGATTAAATCATTATACTTTGAATTAAATATACAATTTGCAGTTCTATCTCCACTCATGTGTTTATAATTTTCAAATAAACCAATTGCTTATCCCCAATTTTACAATATTAAGATTATTGCCTCAAAGCTTTAAAACGCATTTCTAATGAGAGGCCACCATGTTGCATTCACTTGTGTGTCCGGCCATGTCAGCTGCGTGTCCGATACGTGATCAAGGTGTGTCCGATGTTAAAATATTTAAGACACGTTTTATTGTGTGTTTGACACGTGGTGATGCGTGTCCAACGAGTGTCGGTGTCTGACACGGACACGATACGGAGACGGCACCCAAAGTGAAGTGTCCGTGCTACATAGTCCACGGGAAAAGAAGACATACAATAGATCTTAGGGTGTATTTGGACTATCATCTTTGGAATGCGTTCTCACCCATTGTAATTACACTACCTCTTAATTTTCAACTTATTTTTAAGATGCATTTTATTACATTTCTTATTTTTCAAAAAAGTTGCGTTGGAGATGGTGGTTTGCATACGATGACATAAGTTGGGGGTTGACGGAACCCCATAGCGCCCCAACTTCTACAATCCATAAATCACTCTATCCTCTTTGTAACTTCATATCTACCACTCTTTTGTTTTTCTTCTTTCTATATATAGAGGGGTTAGGTGCTTAGTCAATTTAAATTCACTAAAAACGAATTAAAATTTATTTCTTACATCAACAAAAAAGAGTTATTTGCCATGATAGACCTTCCTTGAGGTATGTGAACGATGATACATCTACTATACAGGGGTAGATCTAGAAAATCAATCCAAGGGGGGCTTGATAGAGAAATTTTTTTTGGGACCTATTTATACATATGTTGTGTACATTTTGTGTAGATGATATAAGTTAATGATATAAAAATCATCACAAAAACATAAGAGGGGGGGACTTTTATACAATTAGCATAAAAATATAAGAGAGATGGGGACTTAATATGATAAATTTATAATGTCAGGGGGGGCTTAACTTAACTATAAAAATATTTTTTCTTCTAGGGTAAATCTGATAGACTGATATTTTTCAAAAACCTAGGGGGGGCTCCCTCCCCCTTGTCCCTTGATCAGTCCGCCCCTGCTACTAGAGAAAAAAAAAAAAAAGAGTTACTTCCGTCCCATATGCAGCATAATGTAGGTCAGTATTGACACAGGTACCATGACCAAAAAAGTTATTCCTTACCAAATGGAGCATTATATTACTTTCCATTTTTTACTGGGTGAGTGAGGAACAATTCACTTGGATAGAATTATCTTGTGTGCTATCAAAGACCTTGAAAAAGTTCGATCATTGAACATCATTTACCAGTGCTTTCTCCTTTCAGAATCAGTTCTCTCACTGTGGACGTGTTGAAAAAGGACAAAAAACTGGCGAAGTAGGGTAGGCCAGTGAAAAGGGTTACAATGCAACATGTTTCAAAATATTGTACTGATAAGAATGTTCTACTCTGTTTTAAGCATTACCCAAGAATATTCCAATCCAAGTAAACATCACCACAAGATTATGTTGCTGAGAAAAGCACAGCACACATGTTATCCAGCTAAGGATAAACGAAAAACAATCAAGTTGTAGGATCCAACACCCAAGAGGCAGTATAGCAAAAGTGATTGCATAAATAAAGGTATAAGAAACTACCTTCATAAAATATATTTGGGCGATTAAATGATGATTTCAGGACTAAAGGATTTTGCAGGCATAAAGACTCTATAACATCCTTCTGAACTCTGCAGAACAAAGAGAAACAGGGGTGAATATTGCAGCACTTCTTATAAACATTGGATATATTAGGAAAAGAAATTGCAGTAAGTCTCGCATAACCTCAATCACTATGGAATTCCTAATTACTTGTATAATCCTCGAACAAACATCACACGAACTACAATGCTCCCAATACGACATTGTTCGCAAGCAAGGTAATAGTACACCTGCTTCTCCGATCGACGAATCAATAACACTCGGCTTTCAGAAAGGTACATTGTCCCAGAACCAATGTTCTAAAAATTGCTAGGCACTAGTCGGGCGGTGGAGGGGGGGCCTAGCGCCTAGGAGCCTAGGCGAAATTTTTTTTATTAATAAAAATAATAACATAGTGGATATGTATACATGTTATGTGGAGTTATTTAGAAATAATTATAGATTTGGGGTTCAAAGAATAGATAGATATGACAGTTATGTGGTGTTGTTTGAAAATAAGTAATGATTGAAGAAGATTTTTAATATTTGTAAAACTATATGGGATGTATTAATAATTTCCATAAACCTCAAGTGAATATATACACATTTTACATTTAGAAAATCTCAGTCAACACAACACACAGAGACACACAACACACTCACTGCGACACACGACACGCACACCCACACACACACACATACACACACACACACTCGACGACACACACTCACACACACTCGACGAACACATAAACATACCACCGGAGCAGTGGAGTAGAACAGATCTAAAGAGAGAGAAGATACAAGGAAACCCCCAATTTCAAAACCCTAATTTGATTTTGATCATTTGAGAAATCAAAAATTAGAAACCCTAATTCAGAAGGTATGTACCTCTTTCTCTTTCTTCTTCTTCTTCTTCTTCTTCTTCTTGACAGTCGACGAATTCTTCCTCTCTCTCCCTTTTTTCTCTTTTATTTTACTAAAATGACACTCTTACCCAACCCCGCCCAGCCCCGCCTAACTCCCGACTAATCTCCTGGCTGATTTTAGCAAACGAATAGGGGAAAGTCGCAGCGGCCGCGCACTGCCTAGCGCCTAGGCGGCCGCCTAGGCCGATTTTTAGAACACTGCCCAGAACATGGCTTTACATATTGTACAACTCTTGCAAAAAACAAGTATGATTTGCCCCAAGATCTACAGCCTTTGAAAGGAGGAAATATAGGCGGTCGAGGAACATCGCTAATACAAAGGTTTGAAATTCACAATTTGTAAATTCTTAAGTGAATCAAAAGGCTCACTTAGGAACAGCAGTAGCCGTCAAAGCCAATATTGGTATATTTGGCAGGTTGTCCCTCAAAGAAGAGAGCTTCCGGTAGCTAGGCCTGTTTTACATGGAGAAGAAAGGTGATCATCATAAAAATGTTAAAAAGAAAACCTAGGCCAGTTTAAGATGGAGAAGAAAGAGGATCATCGTAAAATGTTAGAAAAAAAGTTTCAATAGCGACCTAATTTCTATGTGAGTAACCACGAATTCGGCCACTGATTCTAAATATCACCATATGCACCTTATAAATACATACTTCGTTAGCAGCTAATATAATATGGGGTACTGGTAAATTATATGATTAAGTAAATTTTTTCTGCATGTGTGTGAGAAAGCATCTATGAGACGGACCAATAATTGAATGAGCAGCCGCTAAGATTGATTTTTTTTTTTTTGGTTTTTTTTTTTTTTGGTGGGGTGGGGATTTGGAATACAGCCAGTTGCTACAGGGAGAATCAAGTGTAGTTGAATGAAAAAATAGAAAAAAGTGATTCTCAGAATTACAATGATAAAGACACCTACAAAAGAGTCGTAACCAGCATAAGAATTACACATCCATATTCCCACATTCCTTAAATAACAAAAAAACTAAATCTGATACAAGAGGAGTAAATGTCTTAAAAACTTAAAATTCAAGAAATGTATGCATCAAAACTAATTCCTAAATGTCATCTTCCATTGTTTAAACTCAATTGATAGCATACTGTTACAAAAGTATAGGCCAAGTGGAGTCAAATGGCATAACAAGATTTTTGTCTTGACGAACCCAGATAATTGAGAGGTCTTTGTTGAGGTGAGATGAACAGAAGGGTGTAAAACTGTAAATTATATGCAAGAACATCTCCATATGAGCGTGAGACTTGCCTGAAATCGTGACCCCATGTTGAGATGCAAT
Organism: Hydrangea macrophylla; assembly: GCA_033977485.1. Classification (NCBI taxonomy): domain Eukaryota; kingdom Viridiplantae; phylum Streptophyta; class Magnoliopsida; order Cornales; family Hydrangeaceae; genus Hydrangea; species Hydrangea macrophylla. Next base: position 148,027,518 of record CM066988.1, read on the forward strand.
GTGCCTGAAAATTTTAATGAAAGAGGTGGAATGAATACTACGATCTGAAACTTCTAGCCGAAAGCAATTAAGTACCATATTCATTAGTGTAGGCATCACAAAATCCAAACCTCATCAATAGCAATCAGATTCAACAATCCTCTAGCGTGAATCTTTGTTAGCTTTTTCATAAATAATGGAGTTGCAATCAACTCAGGTGTTACATACAGCAACCTCAAGGATGGCTTTCCAGATTCAAGTTCTTCATAAATCTAAAAATGTAGAAGGAAAAATGTCACAAGATATGCAAAATTTATTCATCAGAAAATCACTTACATTCTCTATTGTGAAAGGCGCGCCCGAGACGCAGGCAGGCACAAGGCATGAGCCTCGCCTAAGGCTAGGCGCAGCGCATGCTATTAGGCGCAATCGAGGCGCGCCTAGGCTAGAGGCGCAGGGCTCATGAGGCACACGCCTACTTCGAAGCGAGGTCCAATCTGTATTTTTACCCCCAAATCAGTTTGCATTGAAAAAAAATAAAGGAAGAACCAAGTCGCGACTTGAAGAGAGGAGAGAAAAAAGCCCTAGACCAGTCGGAAGTTCAGAACCAGAGTTGAAGCAGCCCTAAACCAATCGGATCCAGGTATCTTCTTAATTCTTTCTTCTTCTTCTTCTTCTTCTTCGTCGCGATTGTCTTCTTCGAACCAGTCGCTGCGACTTCTTTTTTTTTTTCTTTCTTTTTTCTTTTTTCTTTTTTTTCCCTTCTTCTTCTTGCCTTCTTCTTCTTCTTCTTCTTCTTCTTCTTCTTCTTTGCAGCGACTTTTTTTTTTCCCTTCTTCTTCTGCGAAAACAAAGTGACAGTCTTTTCTTTTTCTTTTTCTTTTTCTTTTTCCTTTATAGTTGTTTCTTACTTTCATCTTCTTTAAAAAAAAAAATTTGTGTTCTTTCTTCTTCTTTTTTTTTTGGTTCTGCTCTGTCTGTTTCATTTTTATTTTTTTTTGGGTACTATTCTTTTTTGTTTTAATCTATGGACTATGGATGATTTAATCTCTTTAACTTGTATATAATAATGTAAAATTAGATCATAATCATCTAAAATCATATTTTAGATATGCTATTTACATGTAAAATTATGTAAAAAAAAAAAAATCATGTAAAAGTGCGCCTCGCTTTGCTCAGGCGCGCGCCTCGGATTGCGCCACGCACCTAGGCTCCAGGTGAACTTTGCGCCTTGCGCATTAAATAACTTGGTAGTTACATTGTATCTAGAACTTAGATATGGATCCTTGGAGTGGAATTGAAATAAAATCAATTAGAAATCTGAACTTGTTCTTCTCCAATTCCAACTCTAATTCTGAGGCCACAATTCCAAGATTCCAAATGCAGCATTAGTACAATTCATGCAAGACAAAAATGTGCCAATGCATTTTCATGTTACAGAACATATCAACATACAACCAACCACATCTATGAAGAAATTTGATTCAAATCATGACATTTGGGTTGAGGATAGTGATTGTGCCATGAAACTAAAATGAGAATGAGACAACCACATCTATGAAGAAATTTGATTCAAATCATGACATTTGGGTTGAGGACAATGATTGTGCCATGAAACTAAAATGAGAATGAGACAAGGTACGTAGATCTCCAATATGCTAGGGTAATCGTGAGCAAATCAAGATCAACATGTTCTAGAGCCAAAAGTAATCAAAGAAGAGCATTCAATGACCAAAAAGTCATATATGAGACAACAGTACAAAACTTGGATTACAAATACAATTACAACTACTTATTTTATCTCAACCTTTGTCAAGAAAATAGTGAACTGCAAAAGGCATTGACTAATTCAGCTAAATTCAGTGATGAACCTTCTTAGGCTTAGTTTGGCCACCACGTGGCTTTTTAAAAGTAGCTATGAAACTTATTATTAAATTGTTTGATAATTTAGTATAAGTGACACCTTACTCTTTACAAAAACATCTTGAAACCAAAAGGCAACCTTGGGCTTTTAAAAGCTCCATTCTAGAGCTTTTAAAAGCTCCCCCAAAATAGCCCTAAGTTCAATTTTTGCAAAGCTCATAAACTAGTTACCAAATGAATTAACATGAAATTGTGCTTTACAAAAGGAGAAGCACCAAAATTGGGGCCAAACTAAGCCATAGTATAATGCCGGAGAATAAACAATGAGAAGCCTTATTGCAATGGTAAGTAGAGGCAAGGTAACCAACTAATACACATGAGAGCATTCAAATAACGCCTATTTACGTTGCCACAGATAAGGATTGCCTTAAGAGCTCCCCATGGGATGTGATATGTCATTTCACGGTAGTGACATCATGGAAAAGGAAACCACTTGTAGTAGGATTATAAAGACATGATTTAGTGAGAAAATAAGATCTAAAACATTAAAGCAAAAATACAATCAATCATAGCGCTGAAAAATTATGCCAATGATCTATAAATTTAAGATGTTAGACAACCACTTATCCTAAACGCTTAAGAGTCCCTTTGGGTTATAGCTTTAAAACAATTACTATTTGGGATAAGAGAATTTTGTACGGGATCTACTTTGGTAAAATCAGTCAATTTGGTTGTATCATACAAACACTATTAGTTAAATCTCCTTGGGACTTGGTTACTATACAATATAACCAATTATTACTACCAGATGGCACCTTAAAACGTTACTATCAAATGACACATTGTTACTACCTAATAGCACCTTAAAATGTTACTAATCATAGGCACCAAGTTACAATAAATGCCAGTGTTAGTACAAACTGGGACCTAACAAATTTTTGTACTATACAACCAAAAGTAGGGATGGCAATTTTCCCGATTACAACAGGTCGCCACCCCGTCCCGTCCCATCCCGCCCCTCCCCTAATGGAACGGGTTTGGGAAGCACTTAAATTGGGTAGGGGCGGGTTTGGGGAAGAGAGCTTATACTCTTCCCGGGTCCGAGGTGGGTTCGGTATTGAAGGACCAAACTCGGTATAACCCGATCGATATTTTATAACCCACTCACGAGTTCATTTGTCTATAAAAAGAAATTTTAAGTGATGGAGAAGCAACTTATAAGTTCTAATAAAAACCACGTGTTGATGGTGAACAAACATTGGTGCTTGTGCATGAAAGTTGTGCACATTTATAGTTTTTAAACTCCTAATAGATAGTCCAACCTTTTGGACTTCTCTAGAATGCTAAAGTTAACACATGGCATACGAAAAAACCACATGCATGTATTCAAGCAAAAGGTTATCTCAGGAGTCAGGAGTGATTTCGGGGCGGGGGCGGGGCAGAAACAGGATTCAATTTGGTAGGCGGGATCAGGGATGGGTAACATGCACTTCCAAACGGGGCAAGGGTGGGGGAAGAGCTTTGTTAGGCGGGGCGGGGACGGGATATGGTCACCCCGTCCCATACCCGCCCCGTTGCCATTCCTAGCCAAAAGTGCATACATGTACCGAAGAATTTTCCTTCTTCAAAAGCTACAAATTGGAGCTTCTTGATAAAGTTGTGTTCTAGCTTTAAAAAGGGATTAGATTTCTTAAAAGCTAGGAAAAGGCTAATTCCAATGGTCACAACTTTTTAAACAGTGATTGTGGCCTCAAAATAGCCATTCCAAACTGCCTCTAAGAAGTTAGGAATAAGCCAATCAACGTATCAAGCTCTCACATACAGGGAGCACATCTTAGAATATGGCTATATGAGTTAAAGCTATCTTGTAATCCTTAAAGAAACATCAGTTTCATCTATTACTCTGATGGTTTTACTATCCGGTGTTCCATTTGCAGTCGACCTTTGAAGTCAGGATGCTCAAGTTACTCGATGTTGTCCTATCATCGTGACAAAGGCTTTTCAAATGTAGAGGGGCTCATGCAAGTGCACCCCCTTGGCTTTGCTCTTGAGATCAACATGTCTAGTCTGGCGTCTGTAATTATCTACGTCTATCTTCCACAAGAAAATCAATTTTCTTTCTCAACTCCTTCACTACCAAAAACATTGGCTTATACGGTGTTATCGCTTGAGAATGGTGATAGCCACGGTTCTTTACAGTTGAGTTGGTTGAAGTCACTATGAATAATGGAACCACATTATTCTAGCAAAAGAAATAATTATTCCCATAATTACCTTCGCCCTGACTTGGGATGTTTGGGTCGATGAAATATATTCAGCAGCAATCCCTTTCTCCTTCAAAACCATCACTTGGTTTTCCTGATTAGAAAATTGAAGAGGAAAGGGGGGCAAAAAATGTCAAGGCTAACCATATCAAACCCCAATAATAGCTAATATCTGAACAAAAGATGTAGGAAATATAGACATGCGTACCATCAAGGCTGATAGTGAGATTAGGCAAACAACAGTAGCAATGAGTGTCGGGTCCTAGCATTGGACAACCAGCCAAAATCTTATGTAGCTTTAGTTTTATATGTAATGTGAAATTAAAGAAGAGAAACACCATTCACCTATTAAAGGACAAACAACTAGCACAATTCCTTTTTTTGAGAGTGCAGGGATCTGAAAACAAATCGACTTCCCTCCTCCAGTTGGCATCAGACAAAAACAATCTCTTCCTTTGTGGGAGAAAACATAATGAGAACCAAAAATTACGAGGGATGAGAAGGGTATATACCGGAGTAATGTAATACTGATATAATAAAAATGAAAAACCCATTTGGGATATAGCTTTTTTGGGGCCAAAAATCAGTTATAGTGCTTGTACTTACACTTGTATCCATGTACATTAGCTTTATTACAACCTTTAAAAACATCTGATTTCTTTCTAGAGCTAAGAAACAATTTTTACAATCAATTTTGGGTGGCATGCTTTTAAAATGATCTGTTTTTTCCAAAAGGTGAATATTTTAAATGCTGACCCAGACGGGCTCTTGGTCTACTCTAATAAGATCCGCCGCCGATAAATATATATATATATATATGCATTTGAAGAAGGTAATATGAAAATGAAAAGTACTTCACCTGATATAGCTGCTTCAATAGCTTCCAACTGCTTCCCTCGGAATTCGGAATGCCCAAAATGCCATCTCAAAAGTTTAACTAAAGCTTCCTTCCCACATAACTGCTGCTTCTCAGAACCAAATACATTTTGCACTGGCAATGGAGCCTTCTTCATTTTCTACTGTTCTGAAATACAATACAAACAAAGCAATCAAGAAAAACGACCAGAAAAAATTGAATGCTAGAAATCTAACTACACAGCTAAGAGATGCACTAGCAAGAGTGAAAAAATAGGAGCATTTATTTATTTATTTAAATTCATGCATAAATAACAGTATAACCTTTTACCTAATTGAATTGTGAAAAACTGTGATGGAACTGCATTAGTTAAAGGGGAATAAATATAGTATGATACATACAGATGTTTGTGTACACACACTATTTACCCCAAATAAAAACAGCATTGGATTAATTTATGACATAATAGCAATTCTACACCTAGCGTTCAAAAACGTTCTTCTTTTTTTTTTTTTAAATAACAGATTGAAAATCTCTAAGGCAAAAATTACAAATTATAGGTGTGAAAACCCAAATAAAGTATGAGATGAAATGAGGGGATATACTATGGAGAGAGCAACAGAAACCGCAGCAGGAGGGATTCGTATTTGAGACGAGATGAGGAAAGTGCAGAAAGGGGATTGGATTGGATTGGATTGGATTGATTTAGACGGGCAGTCGTGGTAGGAAATGGGAGATCTTCTCCAACAAAGCGCTTTGTATGGAAGACTAGGGCTAGGGCCTAGGGCGAGTCCAACTCTTCCGCTCACCACCGGAGAGAAGAGAGTAAGGTGATGGGTAATACGTGGGAAACAACTTTCATGCAATTTTTATACAATTCTACTAAAAATGTGTCTATTTCTTTCCTTTTCTGTGTCATTGTGGCTACAGTGATATCACAATACAGAGATAGTGTTTGGTTGGAAAATTTTATAAGTGTGTGCGGGCATACCAGGCAAGCAAATTGCCAATGTGTAAATGTGAATATCCAAACTGCGCCTCACCAAGCGAATTGTGGTGACGTTCGATGCCTTAATTAAAAGGACTTTTATCGTGTGAGATGAACTAGAAAACTAAAAGAAGAAGAAGAAAAGGAAAAGAGTTCGAAGGCTACCTTCGAAGTGGTTAAACTATGTTATAACTACTCCTACTCCTAGGAATTGCATTAAAGGAAAGGAAATGAAAAGAACTTGGTAATACAAGTAAAGTAAAGTAAATTAACTAAACTAAACTAGAAAATGGCCATGGCCGAATGAAAGTAAGAAATGCTACATAATGTATTGATTTGTTTGTTGGTCAAGGACCATTACAAAGGAACACATAACAACATATTTATAGATGAACAACATAACTAACTATTTGAATTTAAACATTTCCCTCCTATTAAATTAACTACCAATTTCAAATTCATACAACTACCAATTAGTGGGAGATAATCCTATGATGACAAGTGTCTCCAAACAACTTCCATCTTCATCATCACCATTGATCTTCAAGTAACCAATCTTGATCTCCCCTTGAAATGCCAAGTGTCCTCCAAATAAAGCTACTAAATGGCTTCCAAGACAAGCCAAATAGTTTACAATAATAATAAAAATATTATTATTATATAGTAATATAGTAATATGATATTTTATGGTATAAACATAAGCCCCCCTGGTTCTTTGAAAATGAAGTATGCATAATTTTTGAAGAACCAATTTCTTGATTTCCATAAAATACTGTAATTTGCTTCGAAGCCAATACAACAACTTTGAACATGAAATATGGCTTTAAAAATAGCATTTGTGGCTAAAATAATAACTTCAATCACAAAGTAAATGGCTTAAAAAATTGCCTCGAAGCCAATCTAATAATTTCGAACATAAAATAAATATGTTTATACTTGCTTCGAAGCCTATGTAATAACTTCGAACACAGTATGAACTGTTTTTAATTAGTTAAAAACCAATAGACTAACTTAGAATGCCAAAAAATGGCTTTATACTCCTTTCGAAGCCAAAACAATAACTTCGACACAAAATGGATGGCTTTAAACTTGCTTCAAAGCCAATATTAAGACTTCGAACACAAAACAATGGCTTCAAAGTTGCTTCAAAGCCAATGAAAAGGATTTGATCATAGAATGATGGCTTAAAACTGTATTCGAAGTAAATAAAGGGGGTTCGAACACAAATAAAGGACTTTAATTTTGCTTCGAAGCCAAACTAAAAGCCTTGAACACAATGTAAATTATTTTATACTTGATTCAAAGTCAATACTATAACTTTGAATCACAAAAAATGGCTTTAAACATTGCTTCAAAACCAATATAATTGCTTCGCATACAAAAAACTTGATTTGAAACCAATATAATGGTATTGAACAAAAATGATGACTTTAAACATGTTCGAAGCCAATGTATTAGCCTCGAATACGAAACAATGGCTTTTAAATTTGATTCGAAGCCCAAATAAGGCTTTAAACATCAACTAACTTGTTTCGAGGCCAAAATAATAACTTCGAACACTTTTATAAACTTTTTTTTTTAAAAAAAATCGGTTTGAAACCAATAAACTAACTTTGAACACCAAAAAATGGCTTTTAAGTTAATTTCGAAGCCAATAAAAGTATCTAAAAATATCATCATATAACCGATCACCATTGGTATATAAATTACCAATTAAAGACCAAAGAACTACTAACGTTACATATATATATATATATATTAAAACACAACTTTCAATTCCATGGTTCTAATATTGAACCCACTTTACACAAGTATTTCAAGTGAAAAGCCAAATGTGAGTCATGTGACCTCATAAAAAGATACCCCTGGGGATATAAGACTTCGAATCCCCACCAAACAATCAATTCGGTTCACTAATAGCCAAAAGAAAAAAAAAAAGCAACCCATCAAAGTTCGAAGGTGTTCAATTTCATGATTGCCCAAAAGTATCCAAAGCACGAACCGCTTTTTAAATACCAATCGCAGAGACCTAACCACGGCAGACACCGGCGCCTTTGGGAAACAATTCATGCAATCATCATCAGTGACACAAAAACAAAAGCCAGCAGTGCCACGAAACTGATCCTCAACCGAATGGAGCCAAATTTAGAAACATGTTCGATATGTATGAAAGCTTGTGTGTGTACTGGCCTTAAAATTTGGGCCAAATTTTAGCCTCGACACTTCTCAGGTTGAGGCCCACCATAAATGCTTCTGATCCATTCGATGTTTAAGATGTTATCATAATTTTGGTACAATTCATGAACCAATACTGACCATTACAAAGAGTATCAATTCTTGATACTGTACTTCGAAGTCTCCCATGTGGTTGATGCAAATACATGACACTCAATTTGGGGCCCACCGATCATTGTCTTGAAACTTCATCAGTGTTTAATATAGTGGCTGAATTTGCTTCGAAATTCAGTCAGTCATTTCCGTTTTCCTTGCAAAATTCTTGCCATAGAAAAAGCCACATGGTCATAATCTCCTTTTGATGAGCCCCACAAAGCCAAAGTGGGTGTTGACCAATTAAAGCCATAATTGGCTTAAATAATTCATAGATTTCAACACTTTGTATAGAAATGTTGAAAAACTTGAATTCATGAATAAAAGTTTGTTCATGATTCTCAACCAAAGTTGGTTGAAAAATACACCCCTCGGGTACATTTTCATCACTAGTATTTAGTTGATTAACCAATATGGGTGATGAGAAAGTTGGTGATTTTTTTATTTCCACCATTAAAGGATCTTGAAGATTCTTCATAATTAATTTATTTTTTCCCTTTGGCCCATTCTTTTGAACAATAGTTGATACCCCTCGAGCCACTTCATACATTTTAGTTTTTAAACTAAATGCTTGATCCTTTAATTTTTCCAACAATGGAACTAAATCATTGATCCATTTTTCACCACCATAGTTTGGTGTTGATGGTGGTGAAGCATACAACACTTCAAAATTGTTGTCACCAAGATTTGGTGTTAATGGGGGTGACACATACGCCCATTCATAATTGCTACTACCAAATTTTGGCGTTGATGAGGGTACAATATACCACCCTTCAAAATTTCTATAACCAAAGTTTGGTGTTAGTGAGGGTACATATAACCCTTCAAAATTCATCTTGACACTTGGGTCCCACCGGGCGTGCCAAAAATGTTTGGTTGGAAAATTTTATAAGTGTGTGCGGGCGTGCCAGGCAAGCAAATTGCCAATGTGTAAATGTGAATATCCAAACTGCGCCTCACCAAGCGAATTGTGGTGACGTTCGATGCCTTAATTAAAAGGACTTTTATCGTGTGAGATGAACTAGAAAACTAAAAGAAGAAGAAGAAAAGGAAAAGAGTTCGAAGGCTACCTTCGAAGTGGTTAAACTATGTTATAACTACTCCTACTCCTAGGAATTGCATTAAAGGAAAGGAAATGAAAAGAACTTGGTAATACAAGTAAAGTAAAGTAAATTAACTAAACTAAACTAGAAAATGGCCATAGCCGAATGAAAGTAAGAAATGCTACATAATGTATTGATTTGTTTGTTGGTCAAGGACCATTACAAAGGAGCACATAATAACATATTTATAGATGAACAACATAACTAACTATTTGAATTTAAACATTTCCCTCCTATTAAATTAACTACCAATTTCAAATTCATACAACTACCAATTAGTGGGAGATAATCCTATGATGACAAGTGTCTCCAAACAACTTCCATCTTCATCATCACCATTGATCTTCAAGTAACCAATCTTGATCTCCCCTTGAAATGCCAAGTGTCCTCCAAGTAAAGCTACTAAATGGCTTCCAAGACAAGCCAAATAGTTTACAATAATAATAAAAATATTATTATTATATAGTAATATAGTAATATGATATTTTATGGTATAAACAGATAGACACATCTTTTAAGAAGATTGTATGAAAGTTATATGAAGGTTGTGTCCCAAATATTACTCAGAAGGTAATAGTGCTTCACCAATTGGTTGTCCTGTAGTATCACTTTTCATTTTCTCCTCAATTTTGATTAATAAAAAGAGGAGTGGGTGGGGGGAATAATAAGTACTACACGCTTTATGCTACAGTCCATAAAAAAAAAATTAAATAAATAAATACTAACACTTCGTTTGGATTGAGAGAAATGGAGAGAAGAGAAGAGAAAGAGTACCACTTTCTCTCCAGTTATCTCGTTTGGTAATTTAAGTGGGGAGAGAAGAGAAGAGAAATGGAGAGAAAGCGGGGAGAAAGTGGAGAGAAAAGAGCCCAATTTTGTTTCTCTCCAAATCGGAGAGATTCCGGAGAGAAAAGAAGAGAAACTTAATTAAATAATGTGTAAAAGACAAATACGCCCCAATATATTATTATTCCATCTAACATGTATCCCTATTAGAGGACAAAAAAGTAAATTGGTTATAAGTACTTTCTTTTCTTTTCTCTTATGAAAGTTATCCAAACGAGAAAAAGTTATGTTTCTTTTCTTTTCTCTTCTCTCCTCTATTGTCTATCCAAACATGATGGAGAAAACTCAACTTTCTCTTCTCTTCTCTTCTCTTCTCTTCTATTCTCTTGATAAGTTTCTTTTCTCTTCTCTCCACATCTCTCAATCCAAACGAAGTGTAAAGAAAGAATAGAAACCTATCATTTGTTCTTTAGATATCCATTTAATATAAAATTGGTCCGTCTGAAATTGAAATCAATCTTTTATATTGCTAAAATTTAAAATTTAGTTATTTTCCCTAAATTTATGAACGAAATTGCCTTGATACATTAACTATCCCAAGACAGAAATAGAATAAAAATATGAAATACTTCTTTTATGTTTTTCATTATAAAACTTTAAAAGAAAAAGGATGGAATGTCCACCCTTTCCTCTCCTAAATTTCCTCCAACAAAAAAAATAGGAACCAAATTTCATTTTTCAAACTCCCTTACCAAATATTATATATTTGGGTGACTCTATCCGTACCTACCGTATTTAGTCACTACACTCACTTACTCTTCACACCCATAATTCCTATTAAAATTAAAATAACATACTTTCTACACTCACCCTCTATTCCCAAAATACCCTTAATACACCCTCCTTTTTATCTCCCATTTCATTTACTCTCTACACCCACCATATTCATCTGTCATTTTCCCTTTTTAATTTGCAACCAAACCCTAAGTAAATATACCAAAAATTTACGGCAATGATTGGCAACTTTCAAGAAGCCAGGGTGGTGTGATTCTCACTTGAAAGAAGACTCCTCCAAATTCTCACTTGACATCGATGATCGTCAGAAGCTTTCTCACAATGGTTAGAAGCTTTCCTATTTTGATTTAGAGTAATGCTCTAGTTGATAAGTGGGGAATAATCACGACTTGTTCGATGGATATTGGTGGAAGAATTATCAAATGTTCTAGTAGATTAGGTGGAACAATTTGGATTTATTATGTGGTACATAGTGGAAAATTATAAATATGTTCGGTGGTATTTGGTGGAACATTGAAAATTTGTTCTTTTCGAAGATCCGAATACTACCGATTTTTTCAATGTTCAAAGTTCGAAAAAAATGTTTTAAAATACCCAAAAAAAAAAAAAAAAAAAAAAAAAAAACAACAACAACAACATGAAAAAGGGTTACAAATCATACATCTTGCTCTATATTTTCCTCCAAGGTATTCGAATGATGCTCCATGATAAATATATGAATCAAACTAACTAAAATACTATCAAGGGTTTGTTGATATTGGTGGGTGTTTATAAAGGTTTTTTTTTTTAATAATTCTTTTGATATTGATTAGAGGTGGGTGTAAAGAGTATTTATCTTAAAGTCTATTTTAATAACTTGTCATTTTTGGTCATTGTGTAAGGGGTTATGTTAGGAAGATGAAATGTTCATTAAAAGGTGGGTGCAGTGAGTAAACAAGGTGGGTGCGAATAGAATCACTCTATATATTTAGAACAAATGACAAAAAAAAAACCCGCAACTACCCTCGCCCTACGAATGCGACCCCACGCGTGCCTTTCTCTATCAGACTGCTCGCACCGTGCGAGCATTGTACCGTGCCATACCATATCATACCAAATTTCGAAAAATATTTTAAATTTTAAACCTCTATAACTTGATCTACAACTCCATTTTTTACAAATTTTATATCGTTGGAATCGTGTCGACGAGAGCTACAAAATTAATATCATTGTAGATATGTTTTGAGCTTAAAAAAAATTCAAGTTTTTACATACATGAATAATATTAATAAGTAAAATTTCACTTGACATACATGAATATTCACTTGATATTCATAAACAGTGTTCAGTGAAATTCACTTAGTATTCACTTATTTAAGTATTCACACGGTGTGAGTGATTGGGGGTAGTATTTGCGCGCATGGGGCACGACTTGGGGGGGGGGGGGGGGGGGGGGGGGGGGGGGGTGGGAGTTTGACTGTTCTAAAATTTCTTTACGTCCCGTTTGGTTCACAGATTATTTTAGGTGGATTCAGATTACTAGGAATTATAATACCAGTAATCACTTTACCAGGAATCTGAATCTCTACACAAAATGTTTGTTTCAACAATAGAATTCTAGCTGGATTTAGAATCCAGTGTTTGGTTGGGTCAAGGAAAATGAAATGAAAATATTTTTAAATACTTAAGCTACCCTTGAAGGCTAAAAGAATGTATGAGTTAAAATCAAATTGTCAACCCTCTAAAAATGGAGGGTGATTAAAAAAAATAATGGTATAAATCAAAAAATCAATGACACATAAAAAATGAGATAAATAGAGTAATTAATACATGAACATGAGTCTAAACTATTACATGTAGTTAAAATATATTTGAATAATAACAAAAGATAAATTATATTTTTAAGCATAAAACATGTATAGATCTAACGTACAAATCACAATATGCCAAATATGTAATTATTGTAATATCATATAGACTTTTCAATCATTAACATTTAGCAACCAAAATTTGAATTCAGTCATTAAACTAACATCAAATATAATGTTTCAAGCATAATAAATCATCATAAACAATTTCATCTACCACTGTCTCCATTTTAGAAAATAATAATAATTATAATCATAAATTTCTTCTGATCACAATATTTGTTTGTTTAATAGTCTAATAAAGGCTAGTTTAGGCATTATGAAAATAATAAATCAAAACCCCAGTAATCCTTAGGAATACCACCCCCAAGCTAGGATTTAGAATCCACCCTATTTTCCACCTTTGGGTGGATTCTAAATCTAGTGGGACCCACAATTCATTAAATATTCCATGAACCAAACAAAGATATATTTTAAGATTACTAGTAATCTTCGGGTGGAATGAAAATCCACCCTAAGAATCCATGAACCAAACGGGCCGTGAAGGGTAGATTTGGCACTTCTCCTCTTTTGTCCTTTTCACAAAGAAAATGCTAGGAGTACAACTATTTTTTACAACTTATTTACAATTATCTCTCTCCCGATTGACATTGTGCGGTATAATTTCAATAGACCTCATGACCACTTAGGAGAGAGATAGAGATAGTTAAAAATGACTTGTAAAAAATAGTTACACCCCTACATTACTCTCACAAAATGGTAAAATCAACAGAGAGAGAGAGAGAGAGAGAGAGAGAGAGAGAGAGATGCTAATGGGCACTGTATTTTGGTCTGCTGACTTGTTGGATCGATGTCACATACAAGGCTGATAATTTTTAGCTGCGGTGAACTTGGCTAAAGTTGTCAGGTTCCATAGCAGGCTAGCTAGGTGACCTTGTTAATGCACCCATCAAAACACTTTTAACTACCCTGGTAGAGGAAGATGCGCTAACACCAATGCTCCGTGTTTGTTTATTACCTCAAATAAATACTGTACCACTACCAAAATGCAACAATCGCAGGAAAGCTAAAATACATGAGGCAGCCCATTTGGACAGATCGTTAATATGTGCACAATTGACAACTAAAATTCACGTTACAAGCCAAAACCCACAATTATTGTACATATAAGACAGATTTAGCATTAAGCAACAATCCATAAGGAATAGGTGGATGGATGCCTGCCTCTCCCGCTGAGTTGCACTATGCCTTCTCTGTGAAACCTTTTATGATCACTAACCGTCTTTGTTATGACACCCTGATCACAATAACAAACTGAAATTAAACCAATTATATATATTGAAAAAGTTTAGATCTTTTGGCAGTTGCATGTGCATGAGGACGCGTTTTGTGTGTGTGTGTGTGTGTGTGTGTGTGTGAGAGAGAGAGAGAGAGAGAGAGCTCCTCTGTTATGATACCACTTATTATACTAGCCGGTGTAACATCAAATGCTGGGTTCCAAACTGAGATGCCTGACGCAGAAACTTGTTCCCCAAGCCCTCCACGTGAGTTCAACAGTTCCTTTGCTGATCTTTCTTCTATAACAATTTCTTGTCCAGACTACAGAGATAAATCAATAGAAGTAAGGGGTGCAGCCACATAAAATGGAACTCCATGATGGAGTGCACACAAGGCAAGGCTCTAGGTTCCAATCTTATTAGCCGTATCACCTGCATTTGAATTCAGATTCATCCATCAAGCATGCATTTCTAGTATCGAAGTTCAAAAAATAGACAATTACTGAAATACCATTAGCAGCCACACGATCGGCTCCAACAATGACAGCATTCACTCGTCCAGCTTTCATTAATGCAGCCGCAGCCGAATCTGCTATAAGAGTAGCGGGAATATTATCGTGTACCAACTCAAAAGCTGTCAGTCTGGATCCCTGCAGTAGGTTGAAAAAATAAGTACATTACACAACCAATAAAGAAAAAAGCAAAAAAAACTGCTCAACTGCTATTAGAGTAATTATTGAATGTACAACTGAGATTCCAGCATTACGATGTCTCGCCTGAATGAATTAGTTGGTACTTGGTTAGAGTCCCTTTTACGGAAGTCATTGTAATTTCCCCAACACACGCACAAACACACAACACTTTGAACTTTCAGTTAGCCATAAAGCTAGATTAAACATATGAATTAACTGTCATACGCACATATATTACATAACCAACAAAAGAAGATAAAAGGGCTTTATGTTGGTTGTTCTGAGTAAACTGTTCCTTGAAAGGAGCAGGAACAGACAAGCACAAATAAATTCTTAGTAACTTGTGTTGATTCTAATCTTCAACTGTTTTAGAACTAAAGATCTCTAACTCGCTGGTTGGAAAATTAGCTGAGCACATTTGTCGTCATTTATGTATCAGTTGAGATATTACACGTACACTCCACTAACTTAAACTATCATAGCCATTCTCTCAACTTGAAATATTACACGTACACTCCACTAACTTAAACTATCATAGCCATTCTCTCAATTTTTGCTATATAGCGACAAACATCAACTGAAGATAACTTCTGAGCACTGCCAAAAATGGAAGCTTGTCCCATTTGTGTATTGGCACTTGATACATATAGATGGTTGATTATGGTTCACTTTGTCACTCCAATGGCAGGCAATTTGTAGGTTTTCCCTTTCTGGATGATAGGACCCATCTTTCAATTCAATATTCCTTGTTACTTTCACGTTAAATGGTAAAACCTATACTTGTAAAACACAATTCGTTTATGTTAAGATTGGATGGACAAGAATGAAGATTTAGTTTCTGCTTCATGTCAAGCTTCACCACAAATAATATGTGCATGATAACAAGTTTTTTGCAATGATGCTAAAGAAAAAAGAAATAAGTACAAATCTTATACTCACTTGGTTGAATGGACGTGTTTCTGTGCAATATGCCGTCTCTAGAATTCCTTCAGCATGAAGTGCACGGATCACTCCTAAAGCAGTACCATATCCAGCTGTAGCAAGACTGCCATAAAACTACGTAAACAATTAGATTTCTTTAGGTAATGTATAACTCACTTTCTGTCAGAATAAAACAATGTGTAAAAGACAAACAAATCGAATAATACCAGAGGAAATTATGAGAGACTGAAGGGGTACCTGCCCGTGTTACAATGGGTCAGAATAGAAAGCCTCTTTAACTCTTTCAGCTGGCACTGAGAAAACTAGCTCCATAAAACCCAATTGCTTCATTTGAAGCAACATCATCCTTTAGCATTATTTCAGCAGCTTCAATGTAAGTCTAGTTTGATGATAAAGTGCAAGTGTAACGGGAGATTACAACAACGGTATGCTTCAAATTCAAATGAATCCAATGTTAAGTATGTAGATTTTGTGCATTTCAAGATCCTACCATATTTTGTGTGATGAGCCCTAAAGGGGATTTACTAGTCAAAGCAATAGCCAATAGCACGTGGTTGAATCAAAGGTCAAAGCACAGCAAACGACGACAGATTCACTACCTGAAAGACAGTCCTGGCTTCTGAAGCACTGGCAACTGCCTTTAATACGACTTCTTTGAGTTTCGTTGCAGCGTCTGAAAGATTCACAGCAGTTGGTCGGCTGAAAAGGCATGCAATATGTCAGCTATATCTTGATAGATGAAGTTTCTACTTCAATATGAATAGCTTTAGTCACTGGTTAGTTCATGGATTCAGTGAGAGAAAAGAAAAGAGAACACTGAGCGTCATTAAGAAGCTGAGCAAAAAGGACAACAATTACCTAGACACAAGGTATTCCAACTTCTTGGAAAGGAAAGATGCTGCATCATCAGATGTCCCGTTAAAAGAATCCACGTTTCAAACTTCTACTGCCAGAGACAGGGCTGCAGCTATAGCAATTGCAGGTGCCCCACGGACCACCATATCCCTTATTGCAGACCTGAGGCAATACTTAGTGGAATTACTTTAGAACTCCAATATTCACATTAATTTACAAACCCTTCTAATAGAAAAGAAGAATAGTTTGAACAATGAGAAGAAATTTAAGATGGATCTCAAAATTTCAATCATAGCCCAACTACATAATCCAACTGCTGATGAATACAAAAACATTTTGCACAAAAAGGAGAAATCTGAGAATGGATTCTTTTGGGCTAGGTAGTAACACTAATAGACTAAATGGAAAACAAACAAAGAAACAAGTTTAGGATATTCTATGGACAAATTTCTTTTTTATTTGAATGGCCTGGAAAGTAAGCAAATGCACGAAATTTTATATTAGCTAAAATTAGAAAGTCATGCAAGAAACACAATACTCATTTAGACATGAAGACCTGTAAAAAAGAAAAAGAAAAAAGAAAAAAGAAGGCCAATTGGAGAAAATAAAGGAAATTACACCCAACTCTTGCATTTAATTATCTCGTGGGTTATGGTGCACCACAGTACTCCCTTGTAAAGTTGTACGTACCAGTTGCAGATAGTTTTGCAAACAAAGTACGTATTTGATCAACTGAAGATCACTTTATATACACCAATTCCCTCCTGAATATATAATCTAATGCTCTATGCTGCCTGTGAGGGGGGATTTCAGTTCACCAGGATGCTATTTTTCACAGTATACCTACGTAATTAGTCCACACCCCACCCCACCCCACCCCACCCCACCCTAGCCAACAAAAAAAAAAAAAAAAAAAAAAAAAAACTACAGAGGGCCAACTCCCGTGGAATAAAATAAAGCAAAACAATAGTACGTGATTTATGCAAGGACAGTGAAGAAAGAATTCAAACAAAGAAATCCCAAATATCCAAAAGTAGAAAGAATTCAAATATGCTGCCATCCATCGACGAATCACAAATATCCAAGTAGATGGTTTCAAGAGGAAGCTTCCTCTGTTCAACAAAAATGGTATTAGTATAAAGTATGAAAAATTAGCTGAAAATAAAATGATAAGCTATTAACTACCCAAAATGTCGCTATGATCAAACTCCACTACATAAGATGAAATTTTGATATTGGGCCAATAATTCCCAAACACCCCCAAACCCAGGAAAAAAAAAAAAGCGTGCTATTTTGATTGCGCGCGTTTCAAAGGAGAGATTTTGATTCTTGAGTGGAATGTTTTCTATGAATTCCGCTCTCAGAGTGCAAGATAATCACTTCCAGAATTGCAACAAAAAAAGTATATACTAAATGTTACCATGCCACCACAAAGACTCCATAAAAAATCACTACCTTAACCCCTCAAACAAATTAGAACAGGATACACGCGCGCGCGCGCGCGCTCGTGGAGAGAGAGAGAGGAAGAGAGAAAGAAACCTGATCTAGAAGCTGAAGTGAACCGCCTGCCAATATATGTTCGCTTGCCTACAGTAATTCACTTTTGGTTAATGCATTTTAACCTGTAATTTGACCATTGTTCAATTCACTCTACTGTAGTTTGAAATAGTTTGAAAAACTCCCCATGGAGTATAAACCAATTTGAACAAAAAAAAAATACTTTTGCTTATCTAAAAAGTAGTTCATGATGCACATCTAAGCATTTCATTGGCCAATTTAGGATTAAACAATTTAATTTTGGGTCCCACTACATTGGCCAATAGGATACTTGGGTGAGCATTGATTGTTTAATCTTTGGTCCCACTGTATTGGCAAATGAAATATGTTTAGGTGAGCATTGGTGAACCATTTTTTGGATGAGCAAAAATGCTCTCTTTGAACAAACGGAATCTGTTAAGAGTGAAAACAAAAAGACTAAATTACCCTTTTTTGGAACAAAAAGAAAAGCACAAAAATCAAGGAAAAAATTCTTTGACCTAGTTGTCCAAACCCATCATCACCAGATCAGCCACTATTTCGCCCTCTCTCTCTAACAGTTTGGTCAAAATTCAGAACCCGATCGCTCAAAACCCCAATTCGAATTTGCTAGCATAGGGTCACATGTCACAACTAATTTTGGTCGAAATTCCTTGCCTTCTTCTTCAACTGTAATCAAATTAGGTGACTATGAAACCTAGTTGCTTGATCTTGCCCATTTCTTCGACAATTCGGGTGAAGATTAATCGGATTGGGTTGTGGTGGGGTTTGAATTTTTGAGGTTTTGGTCTAGGTTTGGGGGGGGGGGGGGGGGGTTGGTGTTAAAGAAGGGAGAGAGAGAGAGAGAGAGAGAGAGAGAGAGAGAGAGAGAGAGAGAGAGAGAGAGAGAGGGTGGTTTGAGATTTGGGCAGTTGTTGTTGTCTCTCGGCCAGTGTGTGTATGTTTATGTTTGTGATAAAAATATCTAACCAATGTGGAAGTGACACGTGAGATTCGATGTGCCAGGGCAGTTGGTTAAAATGGATATGGCGCAGGAACAGTTATGAACAGTTTTGCTGACTCATTCTATTCAAAATAGTTAACTGCTAAGGGACACATGTTGATCATGGTGGAATAACTAAAAAGCAGGTGTCACTTCAAGGAAACGCCACGTATAGGAGCAGTTATCAGTTTGAAAAGAAGAGGGAACATTCAAATAAGACTGTTGGGAGGCCTCGACGTTTATAAATAGAAGGATTTTGTGTTCAAAGAGAGGATCCTTCGATTAACAACAACATATATCTTTCAATATGTTTACTGTATTTCTATCTAGGCATTTAGATTTAGAAGTAGAATACCTTTGAAGTCATCTTCAAGGTTAGATTGTAGTCTGTTTAATCTAATAAAGTAGTTTGTTACTTTATTGTTTTATTTACTGTTCTTACTTAGGAGTAGTTGTCCATTAGTAAGTTCGAAGTGCTTTAATTAGTTAAATCTTTACACGTTTGAGGTCCTTGTTAAGGCATCGAACGCCACCATAATTTGTCTGGTGAGGCGTAGTTTGGATCACATACATTGGCAATTTTCTTGCCTGGCACGCTCGCACACATATAAATTTTCCAACCAAACATTTTTGGCACGCCCGGTGGGACTCAAGTGTCAAAAGATGACAAACAGAAACCTTCGAAGCAATAAGTCTGTCAATAACACCAATGTTGGTGTTAATATCGTTGAAGCTGTTGGTTCTCCACCCCAAGATCCTCAAAGCAGCAATACTGGGAATCATATGACCAATGAAAACCCAGAAGTAAGAGTTAAGAGCTTGAATCCTATTCCAAATAATGGAAATATTGGCTCAGAAAATCAATATAACCTAGTGAGTCAATTGACACCAATATTCAACCATTTGGGAAACATAATCCAGAACGTTAATGTTCTGATCACCTCGATTAACAATAATATTCCACAGCTTGCACCAACAATGGTGCCGAATGGGAATCCTTCTGTTGTTCGACAGAATGAAATGGGGCATACTCATGGCTTATTTCAGCCAAATCCTATGATTTATGCAAATGGGCCTCCTTTTAGGCCTAATTCACAAGAAAGTTTCTATATGTATGTCCTTAATAATTCTCATCCAATATTCGAAGGGATCCAAGGGAATTCTATAGGACATGGTCAAGATCATGTCTATAGATATGTGAATGTTGAAGAACCTAGGCCCAGGGAAAATATAACAGGCCAAAACAGGAAAATATAACAATCCTATATTCGAACCAGACCCTACTAGAATAGGAGTGGGTCGAAGGAACGAAAATCCCAGAAGGGTGGATAATATCCCCCAACCACCTCCAATACCACCAATGTACCCTCCTTTGGGTCAACCAGGTCATCAATAACCACTTAATAATATGGTTGATAGAAATGACATGATTAACTTAATCCATGAGGTTTGTGGACCCATGGCTCGGGGGGTACAAACTCCAGTATACAGTAAACCTTACCCTGACTGGATAGATAGGATTGAATTTCTGAGGGGATTTAACTTCCCCACATTTGCTATGTTTGCTAGAGATGGGAGTCAATCCATAGTTGAACATGTAGCAAAATTCATCAGTCAGTGTGCTGATACAGGAAATAATGAATACCTTAGGCTTCGTTTATTACCTAGTTCATGAACAGATAATGCATTCACTTGGTTTATTAATTTGGCCCCTAATTCGATCCATAATTGGACACAGATGGAAGAATCCTTCCATATTTAGTTTTTTCAGACAGAACCAGAGGTGTCTATGGCTGATTTGGCCAGACTTTGCCAAAAACCTGATAAAAAGGCTACTCAATTCATTAATAAGTTTAAGAGGGCTAGAACAAAATGTAAAATCATCTTACCAGAGCCTGAATTTGTCAAATTGGCTCAAAATGGTCTCGAATTTAGACTTCGAAAGAAATTTGATGCGCTAGAGATCAGAGATCTTATTGAATTGACTGCTCGAGTCTCTTGATATGAAGCTTTGTTAGAAGAAGAAAATGAAAGGATTGCTTCTTCATTGAAGACATACTACAAAGATCCCAATTATGAAATAGATGCTGCAGAAATAATAGGAAAGGAACCTTTCACGTGTAAAAGTCTTGTGAAGAAAAATGTTTCTGCTAAAGTATATAAATCTAAAGGATCATTCAAAAAATATTCATTCGATGTCTATAAATTAGATGAAATATTTGATCACCTGTTAGAAGGAAAAATCATCAAGTTGTCTGATGGGACAAAATTACCTTCTAATGATGATTTAAAGGGTAAAAAATACTGCAAATGGCATAATTCTTTGACTCATTCAACTAATAATTGTACTGTTTTTCGAGACAGGATTCAAGATCTGATCAAAAAAGGGAAATTGAAATTCCCTGAAAAACATATGGGGGTTGATGAAGATCCATTCCTAGCAGTGCAAGAGGTGTCCATCAATGTCCACGACATTTCCCTCGAAGCTCTAGTCAAGGAAAGGAAAATGCAGAGATAGAGGACCAGAAAAAAGGTTCAAAGAAATAACAAAGAAAAATCTTGAATCATCAGTTTTCAACCAGGAGTATGCAAAGAATTTATGCATTGGTTGTGGGAAAAGATATGATAAAATCTATGATAAAAGGGTTGGGGCCAAAACAGGCTAAAGAAACAAACAATCCTCGTTTGAACATAAAAGGGTGAGTATTTCATATGAACCTCCATTTCAGCCAATCATGAATGTTGGAAGAGGGCAGTTTAGAGGACCAATTTATCAAGCCTCAACATATGTTGGACCGACAACGGCCAGTTATGTTCTGAGATCAATGGCTCCTTTTAAAGCCAGTTTTTTAAGGAATTTTCATACTGGTAACTATGTTCGACCACCAAGGAACATGCAGTATGTAAGGCCAGGTTTTTCTCATACACCAAAGAAACATTATGTGGTGTAGAAAGAAAGACAAACTTAATTCATGCCATCAAAATTGGTACCATCACATGTGGTACAAGCCGAGATGGATATGGGAACATTGATTAAATCACCAAAAGTTGGTGAGACATTACAATCAAGTGAATCTGCATTGGTGCCAGGAGTGCCAAATTGGTTTGTTTTGCAAGATGATAGAGTCAAAAATCTAATGGAACAATAAGGCTCTCAAAATAAGAATAGGATGATCAAACCTCTTCATGTTGAAAAAAATACATGGTATGTGCTTCAACATCCTAAGGAAAAGGACCAAAAGATGATTCCTGTGATAAATAGGACACAGCAAAGGAGACTTCAGAGAAAGTTTACTATGTGGAAGGAATTTTCAAACATGCAGAATCAAGATCAAGAATTAAAAAATGAGATCGAGAAGGCTTTCAGTGATATTTCGAGACCTAACCACCCCAGGTTCGATCGAAATATGAAAAGTGATAATGATACTATGTCTGAAGAAAGTACCATTAAAGCTAATTAAAGTTTTAGAATTGGAAAAGGCCATGAGCATTGACGAAGGAGATGAAGCAATGACAGTGGTAGAATCTCAAGCTTTGGGAAACACTTAGATGAAATTTAATGAGGAGATAGTCAAAAAGAAAGATGTACACATCCAATTTGGCACATTTCCAGAGCAAATAGAAGTCAACACTGCCACATTCATACTACCAAAGATCTTCGAAGCAGCAGAAGATTAACAGATATATGAAGAAATGGAAATGGAAGCATCTACTAAAGATGTCTCTGAGGTAAATCTTCTTGAATTCATTTTTAATGATTGTAATTTTGTTTATTCATTTGAAGAATCATCAACAGAAATGACTAAGCACCTTAAACCATTATATATAAAGGCTTGTTTAAATGGAGTTCTTTTAAACAAAGTACTGGTTGATAATGGTGCTGCTATTAGCATCATTCCCCAGAATGCTTTGAAAAAGATTAATAAACAAAAATCAAAGTTGATACAAACCCATATTATGATATCAGGTTTTACTAGTGATAAGAAAAACACCAAAAGAGTAATACCTATTGAAACCAAAGTAGGTTCGAACAAATCCAAAACTGCTTTCTTTATGGTAGATGCTAGTACCAGTTATCATGCCTTATTAGGAAGAGATTGGATTCATGCTAACCGATGTGTTCCTTCTTCAATGCATTAGAAATTGTTGCTTGTGAAGGAAAACTAGGAGATTGAAATAGTGAAGGCTGATACTCAGCCTTTTTATGCAAGTTCTAACTGTGTCGAAGCCCAGTTATATCAGGAGAATGTTAAACCAATTGATCTTAAAGAATCAGAAGATGAATCCCCAAAAGAAAATTGGGATATTTTGGCTGATATGCCATTTGGTTCTTTGGAACCATTAGATGATGACAAGGTGGTTTATTGGCTCACACACCCATAGAATTAGGAAATATAGAAGAGACCATTCGATTGGTCTTACAAAAGTTAATGATGGCAAATTTAGAATCAAGTATTGAGAAAGAATCGACCATAAATTGGTCAGATTATGTCTTTGAAGAAGATTCACAAGAATTAAAAGATGTTGGCAGGGAAGAATTATTAGTACTACCAGAGAATTCAATACAAGAAGTAGCACAAGATCCTCTATCAGAAATCAATTTAGGATCATATCAACAAAAGAGAATTACCTATCTAAGTTCAAAACTTGGGAAGTGTGACCAATATAAATTGGTTGAGTTATTGAAAGAATTTCGAGATTGCTTTGCTTGGGATTATGGCGAATTGCCAGGACTCGAAAGAGGTTTAGTAGAGCATAGACTGCCTATCAAAGTTGGTTATAAAGCAATAAAACAGTAACCTCGAAGGATGACTCCAGAAGTTACTATGAAGATTAAAGAAGAATCGAAAGGCTACTCAAGGCGAGATTCATTAGAACTGCCAGGTATGTTGAATGGTTTTCGAATGTTGTTCCAGTTATGAAGAAAAATGGTAAATTAAGAGTGTGTATCGATTATAGAAATCTTAATTTGGCCACACCTAAGGATGAGTATCCTATGCCAATAGTTGATTTATTAATTGATAGATCTGTTGAAAACACTATAATGTTTATGATGGATGGTCACTCAAGATATAATCAAATATGTATTGCTGAGGAAGACATTCATAAGACTGTGTTTAGGTGTCCAGGGAGTATAGGTACCTTCGAGTGGGTGCAAATGTCTTTTGGTTTGAAAAATGCATGAGCTACTTATCATAGGGCTATGAATGCTATTTCCCATGACATGATTGGAACATTTTAGAATGTTATATAGATGATATAATTGTTAAATCTAAAACATTTGATGATCACATCATGCATATGAAGTTAGCATTTGAAAGAATGAGATTTTTCAAACTCAAATTAAATCCATTAAAATATGCTTTTGGGGTCAGTACTGGAAACTTTCTAGGATATTTGGTGCATGAAAAAGGGATTCAAGTGGATAAGAATAAAGCTCAAGAAATTATTCAAAGTAAACCTCCCTCGACCAAAAAGGAGTTGTAGAGATTCCTAGGACATGTTAATTTTATTCGAAGATTTATTTCCAATACTGCTGGGAAAACTTTGATCTTTTCTCCTTTGTTAAAATTGAAGGATCATGAAGAGCTAAAGTGGGAAGATAAACATCAAACTGCCTTTCAAGCCTTGAAGGATTATTTGGTAAAGCCACCGGTGTTAATGCCTCCAAGGAAAGATAGGCCTATGAAGTTATATATCTCAACAGCAGAAGCATCAATTGGGGTCTTATTAGCCCAGGATAATGATGATAAGAATGAGCAAGCTATGTATTACCTTAGTAGGTTTTTAAATCTTGTTGAATGCAAGTATTCCTTTATAGAAAAAGCTATGTTTATCCTTGTATTTTACAGTAATGAAATTAAGATATTATCTTATTCCTACTGAAGTCTATGTAATTGCTAAGTTCGATTTAATCAAATATATGTTGACTCGACCCATTCTTAAGAATCGAATTGGTAAATGGATTTTGGCTTTGTCAGAATTTTGTTTATTTTATGTATCACAAAAAGCAGTAAAAGGGAAAGCCTTGGTAGATTTTCTGGCTAACCATCCAAATTGCCTCGAAATAGAGGAAAATTATGAAATTGGACACATGTCACGCCCCGGAGTAAGCCAAAAATAGGGAAAATAAAAATTTTCCTTTATGGGGTCCGTAGACACGTGACTAGTTTGATAACCGTCCTGTCCTTCTAACTCCGCAACATGCAATTGTAAGGGAAAAGCTAGGGCATAAGCATGATCTAAACTTATCAGAGTATATATATAGCAACGGAAAATAAACAAGGGTTACAATAACTTCAATCCTAATACAAGAGGCCATACTAAACAATTTACATAATCTTAAAACTTGAGAAACTGTCTATCAGGTTTTGGGCAAGGCTTTATTTTCCCTGGCTCCACGGCACAGCATCCTGAACTCTTCTATCTATCTCCAAACCTGCAACACTCTGGGCATACGAATGCCCAGGGCGTAACATGCCGTCAGCCTTGGAACAAGGCTGAGTGAGAGTCTCAACCGCACAATAATCAATAAATACATAACATCTCTCAACTCACGTCATAGTTTAGTACTTTTAGGTATGGTTATTCTCTTATCAAAAGACGCATTCTCACCACGGGCATAACAGAGGTCTCATCAAGACAGGAAATCAGATAAACATAATATCATAGAATACATTCTCCTTATTATAACTCGTGCGTGCAAATGCATGACCAATAAGACTCACTCCCAACTCTTTTCAAAGACACTTGCTTTTAAAACAGATACTTTTCAAAACCATTTTATTTTAAAACCAAAACTTCCAAACCAAATCATTTTGAATCATCAACTCAATCTCATCATTCGCCTTTTCGTTCTTATCCACTTGACAATACGTGGTATATCAAGGATGACAACATACTATCACAGCCAATTCTTACTTGTCCCTTGATAGGCCACCGGACGTCTTCACGGCGCACACTATCTGTAAACAATGAGACTGGCACATGGGACGTCTTCAACCATGTGTATACTCTCACCGGTCGTCTACACGGCTGAGAAGTATATTAGAGCACTAGCCGGACGTATTCAACGATACATGGGACGTCTTCAACCACGTATGCGCATCACCGGACGTCTTCAATGGCGAAAGGCGCGCTAGGAACCCTAACCGTTCATGTCCACCCGGCTCGTCAGCCGTTGATCCATAGGATCCACAAATCACATCTCTCTTCATTCATAATCTCATCAAACACCTCTCTTCCTTATGTAATGCATGCTAACACATGTCATGAAATGCACGCGTGTCCATTATCAGTACTCACATGCAATTCTACTTTTATTCCTCTTTATTATTAACATGGCATGCATTATCTATTCCAGTCGATCAACATCGTAAAACGTGCATTTAACCAATTAGCAGCAGAAATGTAACATATAGAGCATGGATCGCATAACATGGAATTGATACCGATAAACATATAGATAAAACATTTGACATGCTCACGTATGCGATAGCACTACCATAACATGCTTTTAAACATCTTATAATTATTGGAAATACACTTGACATCATAAATCAGCTTATCACTTCTACAAAATATCATACAGGTAGCTTTTAAACATCTTATATTCATCTTATTAGGATTAGAGTGAGGTTAGGAAACTCACCTCGAGTCACCGATCCTCGAAAAGCGGATAACCGTCAAGTTTTACAATAATAAATAGAATAAACAGTAATAACGTATGAGTACAGTTATAGGGGCAAAATGGTAATTTTATCAAATGAGGTCATAAATCTCAAGGTAGTGATCTACGTGTCATTCTAAGTCCAATGCCATTGACTAGACTCAAATCGGAGTCCGTCGCGTTTTACGAGGTAAAAGGTAGGGCTTACTATACTAATACGGGCCCTGAAAGATAGGCTGTATTTTCAACCGAGTCGAAAGGTCACCAAACTTTACGGAAATGTTTTAGACATTATTCTAAGACTCTGGGAACTGACCACGTAATTTTCGGAATCCTAGATTATTTATTATGAATTTTTAAAGATAGCATATACCAGAAAATACCTGAAGCGGGATTTAAATACATAAGTATAATTATACAAAAGAATCAGTATTTATAAGTATTTTTATTAAATACTAGATATTAAAATACACTACCAGTATTTATCTCATAATTTTCGGAGCTCGTTTGGTATTTTTAATAATTAATATACACATAAAATAGCTCCTTATTAATTATTAAAAATACTGGACTATAATATTATAGCTCTATAACTTACATTATGTAATAAAATAGTCCCAGGGTCATTACCCTAATTTTCTAGAATTTATGAATACATATAGGTATTTATTAACTATTTAAAACTGGTATTTATTATTTATATTAATTATATAAATAATAAATATATGATATATACAATATAATAATGATATACATAATATTAAAATAATATTATATAATATAAAACATTAACGGTATTAATTATAACCCATTTATAATTATTAAAATAATTTAAATCATTTTTAAACTAATTAAAACTTAATAATAATAATAATAATAATAATAATAATAATAATAATAATCTGAGACCCGACGGGTCAAACCCGAACCGACTCGACCTAAATGGGTAACCCGGATGTACTCACAAAGAAACCCAAAGGCATGACTCGTTGGGGCAAACCCGACCCGACCCAAGACTAAACGGATCAACCGTTTACACACACAATCTAAACCTACCCATTAACCCAAACCTGAACCCGAACTTGACCCATCTACAGACACAAACTAAACCTACCCGCTAACCCGAACCCTAACCAGACCCGAATCAAACCCTGACCCACACACAGACACAACACGACCTAAACCAAAACCCGAAACCCTACCCGAACAAGACCCGACGTCAAAACGATGTCGTGTCATTTAAAGGACCCACGGGTCCTACTCGATTCGAACCAAACCCAAACCCTTACCCATATGCACTCTCAGGCTGACCCACCCATAGCACAGCCCGACCCGAACTCCAACCCGACGCTCAAAACGGCGTCGTCCCACTTAAAAGACCCCCGGTTATTTTTAACCCGGCCCGCTACCCACTTCTACACCCAACCTGACCCACCCAAGACCTGACCCGAACCCGGGTCTTATAACCCGAAGACCCAAACGGGTCTCTTCATCTTCTCCGGCGACCCCGACGCCGCCGGTGACCCACGATTTGCCGGAAAACTTTCCAGGCTTATATCTCTCTCGTTTCTCAGTGAAAATTCACGAGACCAACGGGAAAGTGACCGGAACGGAGTCCTCTGTCACATACTAGGGGCTGGGGAGACGGTCTATTCGTTTAGGCCACCTACCAAGTGATTATTCTTTCGGCCAACACATACAATAATGGCCTGCATGGCCGGCCAAACATGTACCAAAACAAAACCTGCTATGAGGGGGTTCTAATGGGAGTAAGGGGGTCACAATGGTCTGGTTTAGAGGCCATTTGGTTGTGATTTGAAAATCAAACCTCCTAAGGGTGCTCTAATGGCCGCCAGAAAGTACAGAGAGCCTTAGGCTCTGCTGGGCTTGCATGCAAGGGTCCTAGGGGCTCCTGGATGACATGCAGAAGGTTAGAAATGCAATGGGGGGTGGGGTTTTACCTTTGGTTGCCTCAATCTTCTCTGATCTCTCTCTTACTTCGTTTTCTTCTTCTTTCTGCGTGTATGTGTGTGTGTGTATAGTGAGAGATGGGGAGAGCACAGGGAGGGAGTGTAGTATGTGTGTGCTGTGTATGTGGGTTTACAAGCCGAGAGTGGGGAAGGGGTTTGGATGATCTCTCCCTCAAGCTCTCTCTCGGGTTGCCCTCTACTCTCTCTCTCTAAAATCTGTACAGAACAGATTGTGAGGGTGAAATGGTGTGAGGGGGGGGGGGGGGTGTTGCATGTATATAAATGGAGATGGGGTTGACAAGTGTCATGCCATTGGTGCATGGCTTGACAAGTGGCGCACATGTATTGCCATGTGCTGAGGTGGTGTGCACAATGTGTAATCACATGTGTAAGTGGGTGTGTGTGCGTCCAAGGGTAGAATAAGTGGGGTCCATATGACTATCAAGGGGGGGGGGTATGTGGGTCCCATTCTCAGGTTGTGCATATGGGTGTGTTCCTGAGTCCCAAAGTATGTATATGTGCATGTTGTGTGTATCCTAGGGTAGATTATCAGGGTGGGGGGTCCACTTGGTTCTTAAATATAGTGTGGGTCCCACTCTCAGGTAGATACACTACTGACTATAAATGAGACTGAAAATGTAAACCTGTTACCAGGATATGCGGGTCCAAATGCAATTCTACTTAAGGTTCTACTATAGGAAGTATATATGCCGGGGTTACGACCATTCTAGTAGGCACTAGATTTAAATTGACGTAGTCATCGTCAAGACGATTACTAAGGGTTCTTAATAAGGACTCCTAATTATGGTCATCCTAATGGATCTTCTGTAACTGTATCTTGGGTGACGTCACCAATCTGATGTTCCTACGTGGAATTTGTAGAAAATTCTGGGTGCTACAACACATAACCATTAGTCCATGGAAACTATGGTTTGATGGTTCAAGAACTGAATTTGCTGCAGGTATTGGATTCATTATTGAGTTATCTGAAAAGATTAAAACTAAATACAGTTATAAACTTGATTCGAGTCAATGTACTAATAATCAAGTTGAATATGAAGCTCTAATAATGGGCCTCGAAACCCTGTTAGATTTCAAAGATACGTTTGCAGATGTATTTGGGGATTCTCAGTTGATTATAAATCATATGAATGGAATATACAAATGTATGAGTAATACATTGAAAATATATTATGACACCACAATGGATTTATTATCCAAATTTGATAATGTGAATCTTTTGCATATTCCTAGAAGTTTTAATGAAGAAGCCAATGATATGGCTCAGAAGGCATCTGGATTCAGAACAAATACGGAAGATGTTGAAATAGAACAAGTTACTTATAGGAAATTATTACCAATATTGGTAGATAGGTTACCTTTTGGTGATATTCAAACATAGAAGTTCATGATGATTAGAGAAAACCAATCATAGATTATCTTTCAGGATTGAATGAAAAGCCTAGTCTAAGCATAAGATTGAAATCTGTCAATTACATTATATATAATGAAAAATTGTTTAAAAGAGGAAGTGATGGGTTGTTGCTTGAATGTTTAAGTAATCTCGAAGGAATTGAGGCTATAGCTCAAATTCATGAAGGACTATGTGGGCTCATCAATCTGGGATTAAAATGAGGTGGTTACTTCTAAGGCATAGCATTTATTGGCCAACAATCTTAAAAGATTGTATCGAGTTTGCCAAAAGATGTCAAGAATGTCGGAAACATGGTCCTTTGAAGCATTTACCCACTGTTGATCTTCAATATATGGTAAAACCTTGGCCATTTAGAGGTTGGGCCATGGATGTGATAGGAAAAATCAATCCCCCTTCTTCGAAAGGCCATGGATTCATCAATATTCTAGCCACAGATTATTTTACTAAATGGGTAGAAGCAGAACCTATGCAGACTGTGACCCAAGCAACAGTCATCAAATTTCTTGAGAATATAGTTTACAGGTTTGGTATTCCTCAAACCATTGTATGTGACAATGCCTCTATACTTGAAGGGGATGTGATTGCTTTTGCAAATAAATTGGGAATCACAATATCAAAATCAACCCCGTATATACTCAATCTAATGGTCAGGCTGAAGACACCAATAAAATCATAAAAGAAAATATGGCTAAAGTTATAAAAAAAAATAATCCAAGGATATGGCATGAGATTCTGCCAGAAGTTTTATGGGCATATAGGACTTCGAAGCGAACAAGTACATGGGTGTCTCCTTATGCTTTAACTTTTGGTCATGAGGCAGTTCTGCCAATTGAGATAAAAGTTAATTCCCTTCGAATTATGAAGCAAAATCAATTATCTTTGAATGATTACCAAACATCAATGGCTATTGAATTGAAAGACATTGATGAAGAAAGAATCAAGGCTCTTAATAATATCCGGATACAGAAAAGAATAACAGTAAATGGGTATAATAAGAAAGTGCAACCAAGAACCTTTGATGAAGGAGATTTGGTTTGGAAAACAATATTGCCTATTGGATCTAAAGATCCAAAATATGGAAAATGGTCACTTAAATGGGAAGGTCCATTCCAAATTCACAAAGTTTTTAGGAGTGGATTTTACCATTTAAAAAACTTGAATGGATATGTTCACTTAAGGAAAATCAATGGTAGATTTCTTAAACAGTATTATCCCACTATTTGGGAAGCAAGAAATTTAGAATGAAAAATATAACATTCCAAAATAAAAACATACATTTCACATTAAAAAAAAGGGTGATACAAAAAAAACCAGATTTTGGTAAATTACAGGTTTATGTTGGTACAATCTTTCATACAAGTTTTGTTATGAATTGGGCCTTTAACCTAAAATTATTCCAAGACCTAGTGTACAGTTTTGACTAACTAAGGATGAATTTCTGCCTAGAAATTGATTCTTGGTTCTTCAGAGGCTTTGATTCAAACTCTGTCTTCAAAACCAAAAGTTTTGCTTCAGCACCTTCTTGCTTGATCTTCAGGTTGGCCAATTCAGTCTCTGCAAGCTTGAGCTCCTTTTTTAATTTGTCCACTTTGCCTGATAGCTTTTCAATGGCAGTGCTGGTTTCATCAAATTCTGTCAATGTTTGATCCATCTCGAGGGTCTTTTCTGCAGTATATTCCATGTCAACTTCCAGTTTTTTCCTTTCTTCGATGACATTTTCCAATAGAAAGCAATCAAAGTCGAAAGTTGACATGACTGCAGAGATAGTCTCCTTGTTTGGAACAGAGATGTCAGAGCTATCCAACATGAATTGGCACAGGGTCTTCATAGCTTTTTGTACTTCTTTGTCCTCAAAAATCTCAAATGAAACTTGACTGAAGAGGGTAGCAAGAGCAGCCACTGGGTCTATCGAGGGTACTTTTGGTTTGCTTCGACCTGTTATCTGTTGAAAGAATTCTTGGACATTGGTTGAAGTAGTGTCTCCCATCTTTAAAACATATTTCAGACTTTCTTTAAAGTATTTTGTTTCCTCAGGAGTCAGATTGGGAGGAAGAGGCATGTGAAATTCCTCAGAACTTGAGACACCTGGAACAGCTTAAGGATCAAACGAGGTTGATGCTGGAGCAACTTCAGGATCAGAGCATGTGCTAGGCTTCGAAGGACCAGTTTCAGTCTCAGGAATAGATTCAATCTAGTCAACAAAAGATAAATATTTATTTAGAATCTGTTTATGAAGAGAGATCAAACATTAGAGAAATTTTGAATGTTTTACCATTGGTTGGTATCGAGTAATAGAGGTTGAGTGCCCAGTGGAGGAGACTTCTGAGTTTCTGGAATATTAGGACTCTGAGATGATGGTTCTGGAATTGTTTGTGCTAACTCAGGTTCAGGTCCCACCTTCGATATAGGGACTGCTAGAATAGGAACTTCTTTGATGATCTCTGAACCATCAGGTGGTTTGGTTGTTGTTTTGGCCTTTTTCTTTCGAATCAATGATGAGATTGGACTAGTGTCTGCCTCTTCTTCAGATTCAATAGTCTCAGATGTAAGAGGAGAACTTTTTGAAGGAAGGATTAATTTTCTTTTGGGTTTCGAAGGTGGTGGAGCAGGGATTGGAACCTTTGAGGCCTTTGAAGAAATTGGAATGCTTAGTTTGGCTTTTGAAGCTCTAGTTGTTGGTGAAGAACCTTCACCAATTGATTTCCCCGTGTTGAATAATTCAAGACAACAATAAGTCAAGGTTTTTTTCATCTTTAAAGAGGAAAATGATTGAATTAGTAATTTGTTTACCTTTTGACTTCGAATTAATGTACCTCAGGAGTTGGCACTTGTCCATCTGCACTGACATCAAGTTTTTCCACCAACTCAAGAAGGCAGGTGTGCAGTTTGTATAAACTGGCAGGGAGGTGAATTCTAAATTACTAACTTGGTTATAATAAACTGCTAATGCATCCTCGAGAATTGGTTAGGTAGATAAAGCTCACCATGGGATTTGATACTGAGAGCATTCCCAAAATATAGATCCCTGCTAATTAAAAAACTTCCCCATGCAGCCTTTAGTTCAACTGCACTTGCTGCTCTGTCTAGTATTTAACACAGCCAATTGGGGGAAAGAGGAGTTCTATCTTCAGAATTGTAGAGGATAGAGAATGGCTAAAACAAATTATTTGGTCTAATTGCGAGAATGTTGAAAAAGAAGGTAAGAGACTCTTTGAAAGTTTGTTCAACATTTGGCAATAGGGCAAAGAAAGTCCCATGTGGAACAGTGTGCTTTATAGATTCTAAGTTATGAATCTCTGGAAAATAGGTGTATAACCACAATTGTAAAATCCAGAAAGGACCACTTTGAGTAGGAAGAAAGGGGTCGAAGCACAAATCAGAAAAGGATCTGTAGAGAGATCCTAGAACAAAGGGGGCTAAAGCTAGTCTTCGACCAGCAGTTAGAGCTCTGGCAATATTGGAGAATTCAACAGAACAGATGCTTTGAGAGCCAATAAAGAAGGAAGCAATAATATTCCTTATCTGTTATACCCCCTGATGACCTTCTATGAGAAGTTAGGAAATTGGTATATCCTAATGACTCCGAATCAGTATTTATGGGAGGGCTATAAGATTCGACCATATAAGGATGAGCATCTTCTCCATGGGATAAAAACCCTAATAAGTGACAGATATCCAAGACAGTTGGACCTATTGAGCCAAACCGAAATTGAAAATGGTTGAAAATAGGGTTCCAAGAACATAAGGATCTAGCTAATAGATTCGGACTGGCTTCGATAGGGTATTTGGAAAGATCAACAGCGTGATAAATCCCAGTAGCCATCAGGGTTTCTCTCTTGTTCTCTAAAATTCTATCTACCCACTCTAGCCATTCCTTCGCAGGCTTAGGCCAATGTTGAAATTTTAATTCGGTTCTAGGAAGAGGAATTTCCTTCTGGTAAGCCAAGAGTTGCTGTCCTAACCTAGGATAATAGACATGGAGTTTAAGGTTAGGAGTGCTCAAATAGGGACCTACGGTTATTGAAGATTCTTGGTTAGGGAAAGTTACAGGGACAAGGATCTCATTGATCAGTGAAGTCTCTTGCCCTTTCGAATATTGTTCTTGTTCATCTCGAATGACTTTTTCAAAGTCATCGCAGATTTTCTGAAGTTGAGTATTATTACCAGATGTTGCCATGTTTGGAAACAAAGTAATCAGAATAGAATAAGAATGATTGTAAAGAGGACATAGCATAAAGGAGATAGATAGAGGAATTGAAGAGTTTACAGAAGTTAGAGGGGTACTTCTTCTTCTATCTTGCTTATTTATATCCTTTGGTGACGTTTAGAAGGAGGCATATTTGTTTAAGAAAGTAGCTGTTACAGTTGGTTATTTATTTAGCCGTTATACCAAGTGAAAGGATATACTGGTTGCCAATGAACCATTTCAGTTTGGTCAACACAAAAATTGAATTTTTAATAATTCATTGAATTAAGAAAAGGGTACAAATACAATTATAGACATAATTGATAAAAATGTGGAAACCCATAAGTCACAAGATTGTGAAACATAGCCCAATAATAAGCAAAATACTCTGCTTCATCTCGAGGCATAAATTCCTAGATTGCAATGCCAATTTATCTTCACTTCGAAGAGTAAGGTAAGCCTTCTTGAGTTGTTCTTCATACTGGTTTAAGCGAGAGTTGATCTTGAATAAGGCTTTGCGAAGACCTCGAAGTTCCTTGGCTAATGGGGTTTTACCTCAAAAAGATATGCCAATAGCTTTGGCTTCATCTTTGAGATATGCAATTCGACTTTCGAGGTCAGGCTTCGAGCAATGAGAAACATTGCTTTCTTCATTAGAACTTCCACAACCATAGATATATTTCTCTTTGAATTCTGAAACTTCATCAAGAAGTGCATTGGGGATTTCGTTGAGACTTTCATAAAGATCCATTAAGTAGTTCAAATGATGAACACTTTCTTGGTGATGAGAATTCCATCTCACATGAGAGGCTAAGGTTTGAAGGGTGAAATCTATTTGGGTTCGAACAAGTGTTAAAACACTCCATTCATGGTATAGGATATGACAACTCCATTCAAAGTTAATTCGAGCCTTTGAATCTTGCAGAATGGAGAATGGGAGATATGAAAAGGTAACTAGAAGCCTTTGAGCTTGGATGATCAAGCATGGAGAGGGTGACAGAATAGGAGAAGTATGTTCAAATATAGGACCATTCCTACACAGTTGGTCTAATTTTAAGAAAGGATCACTAATATCCTCAGTTTGGTCTACCACTTGAACTTTGGTATCTGGAAAACCTAGCACAAAATGATCAAAAAGCAGCACTCTTTCTTTGTAATCTTTCTTGAAAAGTTTGCATTTGGATAGAAAAGCTGAGGAGTAGTGCTCATTGGAAAAATTTTCATGAGATGCCCTTACATATGTATGGATGGGGGGTCTGCCTTGAGGAATTAAGATATTACCTTTTTGAAGCCTTTCCCCAGGAGGACTGGTTGAAGAGATCAACCATGCATTCAACAAGTTTTGTTCTCGAGAAAGATGGTTCGAAAAGGGATAATATGGTTTTATTACCCTGCTTCGAATAAACCCTTCAGTTTCAGGATATTCAAAGTTTGGGTGAATAACTGAAGGTGCTGTAGTTGGTATTTCAAGCTTCATCCCTTTGTAGTATCCTACCCCTTCACCATGAGAAATGGATTGTTCCCAAGCAGGAGGAAAAGTTTGGTTATTATAAATTGATTTCAAAGAATTTGAGGATGAATTTTGTCTTGATGAGGAAGCACTTGGTCGGTTTAGCATATCATGCCACTTTTCCCATTTCGAATAAATAAAGGGTTCAAGAGGAATCTCAGAGGGATCCCAATTGGTTCAGGGGGGGATTTCAGGACGTTTGGTTGACAGCACCACTTTTTCGGAAAGATCTAAAGGGAAGTAATCATTGGTATCGAATGAAGATTGAGAAGAAGACATAATTAACAAAGGAGATTCAAAGTGACAAAGTTGGGAATTCAAGGATTAAGCAAATGAAGCAGCTTGTGTGAAGACAAATGAAAACTTGATCTTCAATTTAACTACAACGAAAGGGGTGCATAAAAGTTCCAACTATCCAACATGATCTAACCACGATCACCATTATCTTTTTTGAATCAAAAGGAAAATGGCACGAGGGGTAATGCTTGTGATAAAAATATCTAACCAATGTGGAAGTGACACGTGAGATTCAATGTGGCAGGGCAGTTGGTTGAAATGGATATGGCGCAGGAATAGTTATGAACAGTTTTGTTGACTCATTCTGTTCAAAATAGTTAACTGCTAAGGGACACGTGTTGATCATGGTGGAATAACTAAAAAGCAGGTGTCACTTTAAGGAAACGCCACGTATAGGAGCAGCTATCAGTTTGAAAAGAAGAGGAAACATTCAAATAAGACTGTTGTGAGGCCTCGACGTTTATAAATAGAAGGATTTTGTGTTCAAAGAGAGGATCCTTCGATCAACAACAACATATATCTTTCAATACGTTTACTGTATTTCTATCTAGGCTTTTAGATTTAGAAGTAGAATATCTTTAAAGTCATCTTCAAGGTTAGATTGTAGTCTGTTTAATC
The DNA here is from genome assembly GCA_033977485.1 of Hydrangea macrophylla. Taxonomy (NCBI): domain Eukaryota; kingdom Viridiplantae; phylum Streptophyta; class Magnoliopsida; order Cornales; family Hydrangeaceae; genus Hydrangea; species Hydrangea macrophylla. The sequence continues at coordinate 148,064,296 of CM066988.1, forward strand.
TAATAAAGTAGTTTGTTACTTTATTGTTTTATTTACTGTTCTTACTTAGGAGTAGTTGTCCATTAGTTAGTTCGAAGTGCTTTAATTAGTAAAATCTTTACACGTTTGAAGTCCTTATTAAGGCATCGAACACCACCACAATCTGTCTGGTGAGGCACAATTTGGATCACATATATTGGCAATTTGCTTGCCTGGCACGCTCGCACACATATAGATTTTCCAACCAAATAGTTTGTGTGTGGTCGGTGATTTTGAGATTGATCAATTGGGTGTGTTGGAACTATTGGTGATGGTGGATGGTCAGGCATGATGGTTGGGTGGTGGTGATATAGGCTATGATTTGGGTTTATCTCTTCATCTTCCTTTTCTATACCCCAATACATATATATACAAAACACTTCTATTAAGGAAGTCCTTACTTTATTAAGTTAAGGATTTCTATCACTGCCGTTAGATCGAGTTTTCATTAAGGGTACTGTTGATATTTCATTTATTAAAGTGATGATCTAATGGGTGAAAACAGAAGTCCTTAACTTAATAAAGTAAGGACGTCCTTACTAGAAGTGTTCTGCATATATATATATATGGGTAAATTACACAAACCACCCCTGACGTTTCAAAAATTACACGGACCTCCCTCGAGGTTTGTAATTAGGTAACAAAACGCCCCCTCCCCTAACAGTCCGTTAGTTTTTTTCCATTAGCCTCCCCTGAAAATTACAATTAGCCCCCCTAATATTATGAAATTGTCATACTAAGCCTCCTTTCTTTTATATTTTTGTGCTAATTATAAAATCTCTCCTCCTCATATGTTATTGAGTTAATTTTTTTAGCATTAATTTATATCATCTACACAAAATACATATAAATAGGTCCAAAATTTTTTTCCCCAAACAAAACTCTGCCAAGCCACCCTGTATTAATTTTCTAGATCTGCCCCTGCCCCTATGCTTCAAAAGTGATGAAAATTGAAGAAAATTCTAAAATTGGTTAAAAATATAAACACTTAACCCCTTTTAATGTTAATTTTGGGGTTAACGCTCTTTGAGTGAAATGGTAACAGTTCTATGTTAGTCCACAATCATAGGGGGTTAAGTGTCCACTTTTGAAGCATAGGGGCAGGGGTGGATCTAGAAAATTAATACAGGGGGGCTTGGCAGAGGTTTGTTCGGGGAAAAAAAATTTTTGGACCTATTTATATGTGTTTTGTGTAGATGATATAAATTAATGCTAAAAAAATTAACCCAAAAACATAGGAGGGAGGAGGAATTTTATAATTAGCACAAAAATATAAGAGAAGTGGGGCTTAGTATGACAATTTTATGATATTATGGGGGGCTAATTGTAATTTTTAGGGGAGGCTAATGTAAAAAAAACTAACGGACCATTAGGGGAGGGGGCATTTTGTTACCTAATTACAAACCTCGAGGGAGGTCCGTGTAATTTTTGAAACGTCAGGGGAGGTCCATGTAATTAAGGCAAAGCTCAGGGGAGGTCCGTGTAATTAAGGCAAACCTTAGGGGAGGTTTGTGTAATTTACCCTATATATATATACAGAACACCTCTAGTAAGGAATGACAACAGTACCATTAATGAAACTCGATCTAATGGCAGAGACAGAAGTCCTTAACTTAATAAAGTAAGGACGTCCTTACTAGAAGTGTTCTGTATTTATATACATACGGTCAGACTCTTAAATGCACATGATTGAGTGAACATATTTTTTAGTCTAAAGAACCTGCAGGTTGCCCCGATGATCTGCATGCCCCGCTAATCCGCGAATTTTTTTAAGCTAAAAAAATTTGTTCACTGGGTATGTTCATTCAAACAGTTCACTTAAGAGCCTCACTGTGTATATATATAATAAGATAGAGCGGTGTGGGTCCCTCTCAAAATAGCAACTTTCAATCCGGGCCATTGAGACAAATTTAGATATTTTCAACCTTTGGATCGTTGGTCCACCAAAAATATTAATTCAACTAAATATGCCATTGTATCCTATTAAAACTCACCTCAATTATTGGTTATTTTCGCGCGCGCGCGTGTGTGTGTGTGTGTGTGTGTGTGTGTGTGAGAGAGAGAGAGAGAGAGAGAGAGAGAGAGAGAGAGAGAGCTATCAAAAAAGAATAGTTTGGAAAAAATATTGATGGAAATTCAACTGTTATACCAACTATTATACCATAATATCCTTTAAAAATGGAAATAGTTAGGAAGAAATATTGATTGAATTCACCGTGAATCCCACTGTTAATTATACCATTCCCGTTTAAAATGCACCGTGAATTCCACTGTTATACCATTCCCATTCGTATACAGCTAATTTTAACTCAAAAATTCCTTAATTGTCAACTTAGATAGAAAAAATCATGGGTGAGAATGTGTGAGAGACAGAATTCCTTAATTGTCATAATTCCTTAATTCTCACGTCTCTCTCTTTCTCTCACTTCTCTCTCTCTCTCTCTCTCTCCATTGCCGACCACCACCACTGGCACCATCTCCGATCACCCCCACTGCCACCATCTAGGTATAATCTCACCCTCCCTCTCTCTTTTGTGTGTGCATGTGTGTGTTTATGGGTGTGCACACTGTGATGAATTTCTAATGGTCTCTCACCTTCTTCGACCCTATCAAAATCTAATGGTCTTTTGTATTCTCGGGCATTATATTCCTTTTTTTTTTGGTTTCCTAATATTCCTAATATTCTCGGACATTATATTCTTTTTTTTTGTTACCCCACCATTATATTCTTTTGTATTCTCGGACATGGAGTTGTGAAACAATAATATTCTGAATGACTATTTGTTTGTACCATAAAATATAATTTTAATGTGTTATTATATTACTATATAACAATAATAATAATATTATTATTATTATTAGAAAAAACTATTTTGATTGCCATGGAAGCCATTTGGAAAGTACTTGCAAGACACTTGGCATCGTAGGATTAATGCAAATGTGATTACTTGAAGATCAATGGTGGCTAGAGTGGAAGTCATTTTGGAGGGAGCTTCTCTTGAAAGAAACACATGTGTAAATGAATTTGAAATTGGTAGTTAATGGGATAGGAGGGAAACGTTCAAATTCAAATAGGTAGTTATGTAATTCATCTATAAATAGATGTTTTGTACTACTTTGTAAGGGTCCTTGACCAAACAATCACATCAATACATTATATAGTATTTCTTCAACATATCATTTACTTTCATTCGGCCCCATGGCCATTTCTACTTTAATTAGTTTAGCCTCAGTTTTAGTTTTCCTTAATGCCTTAACTTCACTTAGTTAGTTTGATAATTCGTTTATCAATCCGTGTAGTTTCAATATATATTTTCATTTCTTGTCCGTAGAAGTAGGGTATACTCAAGTTAATTTTCATTACTTTCCTTTTTGTTGCTACTTCATTTACATGTACTAGGACCTATAGATATATCTTAGTCTATGTTTCCATTTCAACTTTCAATTTCTCCCACTTAGAAGGCTTTTAAAGGACTACATTCAATCGAGTCTTCGACTTCGAACTCTCTCTTTCCCATCTTCTTTTCTTCACAAATTGGTCGCTTCTAAGTCCTCTTAATTGAGGCAATTGAACACTTCAAACACAAGCGTATGTTTGACCGGTATTGTTTTCATATGTTTTTGAGAGTTCAAACACTATTACTTATATTCATTTTTTTTTCCTTTCAAGCCTGAAGTCACTATTACATGCATGTAGGTTTGAATGACTGTAATCTTTGTAACAATGGTGGGGTAAGTTTGATCTCTTTCTTAGGCTTAGTGTTGTTTTGATTAGTCTCAGGGCAATAGGTTTATTATTGTTAGAATAGAAGATTCTATCTTCTTATACAAGAAAGATCTCTAATTGATATAATTGATTTTGTGGCACATTATAATCTCTCTTCTTACACGGTTTCATATTCTCACATTGATCTTTAAGAAGCTACACGGAGCATGGCCTAGCCCACACACTTCTACGTACCACGACTCAATCTCTGAGAATGTGTATCATTTAAGACTCCCGATTTTATATATATATTTTTTTATCTCAAGTTTGCCCATTTGGATACCATTAATATTTCGCTTTATCTACAATCTTTCTACCACCACATTTTCTGAGAGGTAGTGTATTTAGCAACAGAAAAGCTAGCACCGCATTATCCTAACCAAAAATTGTGTATTTTTGCATAGGTTGGCATAACTCAAGTGCCAAAGAGCCCATTTCGCATAGCCCCCTCCAATGCAAAGGTTCCGGTGTTCGAACCTCATCCCCTTTCCCATATCAAATATATATATTCTGTGTGGACTCAAAGTTTTGCCAAAAAAAATATTTATAATTGTAGTGTCAATTTTATTCTTGCTATTTGAACCTCAAAAGTTAATACCATTCCATCGAGTTTTAAGGAGCCTCTAATTTATGAGATTTTTGAAAAGTCAATACAAAAGTTAATACCATTGCATTGAAAATCGCTTAGTCCTTGTACGATTATATTGATGAAGTGGTATCACAAACTAATAAGAACTCTTTATAAGTCTATCTGTCCACCTTATTTTGCAAGAATTCCTTTTCCAACTCTGCAATAGTTTAAGAGCCCATTTGGTTCATGGATTCTTAGGGTGGATTTTGATTCCACCCTAAGATTACCGATAATCTTTATCTTTACCGATTTTATTTTACAAAAAATGTCATTTTTACTCTTCGAGTTACTAACCCATTTTTTTTTTGTTTTTCCACCATCTAGGAAAAACTAAAGGACAATAGGAAAAACTAAAGGAAAAAAAATGGCATCCTTTTTTTTTCCTTTTAAAAAACACATCCTTTTTTCTTTCTTCTTCTTCTTCGTGGTTATTTTTTTTTTTGGGCATGTGTGAGGATGGCTGCTCTCTACAAAATTTTATTTTTTCTTTACTCATTGGTTTTAATTAGTTTTGTCTTTCTTCAATGCATGGGAATGATATTAGGTCAGATTGACCACGGAGGATAGAGCTGTTATTGGACGGACATCGACATTCATCAAAAGGTATTCATAGTATTTTTTTCGTGAAAGAACGAACAAAATTGTTTCAGAAAAATGGTAAATCAATAAAAAGCCAAACGGTACATAAGGTAGAGGTACTCCCAAAAAATAACAGTATATATGGATCCAAAAAAGAAACTCAATTATGTTTACTCAATCATTTCAATTATTTTAAGTAAATAAAGACTAACTTAAAGTTTATCCTAACTCTTCTGATTTTAAAAAATAAAAGAAGAGTAAAAAGAGGTGGAAAAATGAAAAGTATAGGGAAAAATACAAGCTATCTTATAATTTGTCAAAAGTCCTTACTTCAACCCTCAAGTTAAAAGCCCTTAAGCCAAACAGCCCTTAACCAAAAATAAGTTAGATTTTTTAGGCTAGGGTTGGATTAGTACTATAATATAGAATGCTACTGTTAGTACTATATCCTTTCATTTTACACTTTTTGTTCTATTTTTAATTCCTCTGTTTGGTTATTTATATCTAAGTTTTTTAGCTGAGCTATCTGAATTGATTCATTCAATATTTTGCAGATGGATGGTGACTTGAAGAAAACCGAGAGTGTATATTTTTTTTCTGTTATTCTACGTTAGTAGTAACTACTATAACTTAAGATGTTTTATACAATAGGTACAATTTTTTAAAAAAGAAACGTTGGCATTGTCATTCGCGAAGAAAATGAGCTAAACAGAGATATACTTGCTCAGGTAATGAGATCAATAATTATTGTATGTTTATTACTTTTAAATATCTCAAATTTTGGTACATGTATTGACAATACTTTCTCTTATCAATATATTTTAAGGGGAAGGAGAAAACAACAACCTCCAACAAAGGGAAAGAGAAAATGATATACTCAATTAAAGAAAGGAAAGTAAAAGTGACCAGTCAAGGAAGGGGGAAAGAAATTTATTTCCTCTTTATTATTTATTTTTTGTAGTTTTTTTCATGGAATTTCGTTTTCTATTTGCTGCCTTTCATGTTGACAAAAACTGTACTATCTTTTGCCTTTTCTTTTTTTACTTGAAACTCAATACACTATCTATAGGATACGATTGGATTGAAGTTTAAAAAATGACATCGAAGTTACCCGTCGGCAGTACAATTACTATGGTTAATTTAAGGGCATCCCAATTATTTGTTTAAGTGATGAAATTTTAAACTAACACAATCACTTTCATTTAATGTTTAGATCATATACATCGTAGAATCCTCAGTTAGTGGATTTATCTGGCTATATATTTGGGGGGGTATTCATGCTAATTTAAGATATATTTTATTGTAATTCCAGATATTTTTTCTCGATGGCTGAGATGACAATATATGGCCAAGTAAAATTTTTGGATTTGTAATACATATGAAATTATTCTATACATGTGAATGTACTAATACTTTCAAACTTTTTACAGATGAATAAAGACCTGGAGAAAGCAATGAGTATATACAATTTTATTATTTGCTTTTATATATGCATGAATTGTATCAGCATGAATTGAAACTAACATATTTTTTACAATAGGCGCAAATGTTAAGAGAAAACAATGTAGGTCTCATAATTCATGACGAGCTTGAATTAAACAGAGGGATACTTCATGAGGTGAGTGTCTCAATTATTGGTCTGTGATTTAATATTTTTCGGCAAAAGTCAATTTTCAAGTCATGTGTGTTTGATAATTTACTTTTCTATCGTTATTTTAAGGGGTATACTGAACGCAACCGTAAAAGGAAGGAGCAAGCAGTAGAGAGTAACAAACTAATAAGAAAGAAAAAGGACAAAGAGAATGTAAGTTCTTGATATTATGATTATGCTATGATTACTTTTCTTTTTGTGGTTTGTGAATTTAGGGCACCTTTGGTAGATAGGAATGAGTCGGGTTAATTCTATTTCTTTGTTTGATGTGACTACCTACAATGGAATGTATATTTCTACATAAGCAAGAATGGGCTTTCCTTAACAAAATCTAACGAATGCCCATTCCATTCATTGCCAAAATAATTAGCTATACTTACAAAATTCATATTAGATCAAAATTACTTAACTAATTTTAGTTTAACATCAATTTTCATTAAAATTGGATCGAATGGGTCTATAGAATTACTAAACAAACAAGTATATATCAAATGCATATCTTCGTTAAAGAGTTTCCAAAGACCACCAAAAGACATTCCAATCAACAAACCCAGAAGAACCAAAATTATACAATATTCACAGATTCTAGCTTATTGTATAGATGATGAAACTAAATAAAACAATCACCAGGCTGTCAAAATAGCGCCTGATGGTCAAGCACTATATGGATTATATAAAGTTAACCATCAAAGCCTTTAAATTTGATCAAAAATCGATACCTACCAACCAAAAACTTTCATAATCAGGCCTTGGATTGAGTTACTAGGCTCTACAAATACTCCCCCAAGCAACAAACCCAGAAGAACCAACCAAATCAGTTTGGTAAAAATTAAGCTGAACGTTATTTTAAAAAAATTCAAAATATTAGCAATGGATTGAGTATGTATGTGCTTCAAAGTTACTTTTTAAATTCAAGTTTGCGTTTTACCAAAAAATATTTTTATTTTTTTGGATTTTAAAACTCCCAAGTTGCCAAGGAAACAAATTTAAATTGAATACTCTCTCAAATGCTCAATCCGGTTGTTGCAATAAATAATTAGAATGAGGAAGTCTCTACGAATAAACACTAATCATACTTACAAAAATATATCAAATATTAACTGGGGATATTGAACTAAAAATATTTAACTAAATTTAGTTAATAATATATTTAATATTCAAAGTGAGTTTTTAAATAGATTAAATTAAATGTTTAAAATATTAAAACGTTTAAAAGTTTATACTATGCAGCAAAAACATGTAAATAAAATAACACATTTCAAAAAATTGCCTAAATATAGTCAATATTACATTCTTAGACTTTCCATATACGTTAAAACACTTTACTGTAGGAAACTTTCATAAAAATATTTGTACTGCACATATTTTGTAAGCATATCAAATAATTAGCAAGACATAGGAATGGAATGACTATTGCTATTCTATTAGATATTTTGTACACATATAAGATAGATTTAGTAAGACAGAGGAATGAAATGACTATTTCTATTAGATTCTTGCGTCCATCTCATTCCTGCTATTATACCAAACATGCCTTTAGTATTAGTAGTTAGGTTTAACATCCTTGCTCATATGTTTCACTCATACATTTTAGGCACCCGACAGTGTTTTATCAAAAGTCGTGTTGTCCCAACGAGTACGACGAGAAATGGAAAAGACTGCACAAAAGATACAACCCCAAAAATTGTGCAGGTTACCCATAAGGGAACGTCATCGTGCAGCTTTAGATCATGAATTAAGTGTACGAAAGTCCATCACGCAACCATATAAAAGTCCCGCACGAGTAATGGTGTCACGCCCATGTCCTATACCCCGAACACCTAACTCTGGAGGTTGTTTTATTGGTGAAACAACTCCAATAATGGAGGACATTGTAACTACATCTAATCGTTTGGTCTTGCAATCTATGCCAACTCCATGGAATCTGTCCACTGAACTTCCATTTGTCTTGACATTGGTGGAATATCTTTCCAATATGATGGTCTTACAATCTACACTTGTACCAAGAAGAATTGGGAAAGAACCTTTGTGTACAGACACTAACAATATCATCCCGGCACAGACAGAATCACCTTCGCATCACACGTCTTCTGCTTTTCAGATTAATCGGTGAATAAGCGTTATTGTCTGTGCACTTTAACTCTCAAATTATTCTATAATATATTTATAGAGAATCCTTATAATTGTAAGCCAACTTCTACAAGTAAACACTTGGAACATAACAGTGATGGTGAATCAGAGGATGAATCAGATATTCGCTATACCAACATGGAATTACCTCGCTACTTATTGGACAATATGGATATCCATGCCAACATAAATTTACATCGCCATTCTTTGGGCAATATGGATGTAGAATGTCCTTACTGTTCAGCCCTACACTGGATGGATGAGAAATTATCACATTCTTCTGTAACAAACCCCCTTTTTAGAACTTACTGTTTATAAGGGAAAGTTAGACTCCCCTTGCTTGAGCCTCCTTCTCGTGTGATTCAAGCTTTGTATGATGGGGAGGACATTCAGTCAAAATCATTTTGATGATACACTCAAGAGTATAATGCATTTACAAGTCTCAGGGCTAAATTCAATACAAGAGTTCTCACCGATAGGGGTCCCATTTATTTTGCCATTCATGGGGAATTGCGTCATAGAACAGGAGCTTTGATCCCTCAATCTGATCAGGCAATAAGTTACGCTCAATTGTATATTTATGACCCTGATACTGCTTTACAAGAGCGTCATCGCAGAAATTCATAGTTAAGAAGAGGATGTTCTAAAATCCATTTTAAAAACTTTACAACAGTACAATCCATTCCCAGCGAAATACCGTCAGGCTTACGAACTCTTATACTGATCAGAATTAGAAGGAAAAGTTCTTCCTGCTTATCTTCATTATAGTAAGTCAAATAATTGACGATGTTACAGCCTACCAATAGTAGATGAAATCGCGGTTATAATACCCGGGGATGGGACTGAAATTAGTGCGATGAGGGACATCATTTTACATCTGAGAGGAAACAATGGGTTGATGCAGATTAATGAGTGCCACCCAGATTATTTGCCGTTGCACTACGTTTTGTTATTCCCCTGAGGTGAGCTTGGATGAGAACCTAATATAAAACAGTGGGATGTATTGCACAACCGCCCGTCCAATGTTCGCCTTACTCAGATGCAGTACTACTATTATCGTTTATTTCAGTGACCCACAGAATACTCAACAATCCTAAGAGTAGGAAGATTATTCCAAGAGTTTTTGGTTGATGTTTGGACAGCAACTGAGCAAAATCAATTGACTTACTGTTGGTTGAACCAGGGAAAACTTTGTTCTGAACTTTACAAAGATTTAACTGATGTTATTGTTGAACGCGATGGATTGAATCCTAGCCAAATTGGCTAACGAGTGATTTTACCGTCCTCATTCCTAGGGAGTCCAAGGCATATGTTCGAGATTTTCCAAGATTCAATGGCTATCACGCGTCATAATCATCACCCGAGTATTTTTTTTACCATGACAGCAAATCCAAACTGGCCTAAGATAGTTTCAGCTTTGTTGTCGCATCAAAAACCCACCGATCGTCAAGATTTATTTGCCCATGTTTTTGAGTTAAAAAGAAGATGTTTAATGAAAGAGATAGAAAAGAATGGAGTTTTTGGCAAAAAGGTTGCGCATGTCTACACAATTGAATACCAAAAACGTGGCCTTCCACACATGCACGCTATTTTATTCTTTCATGGACCTGACAAGATTCGGACATATGATCAAGTTGATAGATTAGTGTCTGCAGAACTCCCAAACCCGGGAGAGGATCCTACACTTTTCAATACTGTCAAAAGATGTATGATACATGGGCCATGCGGCACTTGAAATAAAGAAGCTCCGTGTATGGATAATGGAAAGTGCACCAAACGATATCCTAAAGCCTTTGCAGAAACAACCACAATGGACCAGCAAGGATATCCTATCTATCGTTGTCGTAATAGTGGTCAGTCGTACCCGATGGGTTGGCATAATGTTGATAATAGGGATGTGGTACCCTATAATGCCCATCTTTCTAGAATGTTTAATTGTCATATTAATGTTGAAGTGTGTGCAGGGCTGAGATGTGTAAAGTATATTCACAAATACATCTCAAGGGACATGATCGTGCAACGATGGTTCTCAGAGGAATCGATGAGATCCAACAATATCTCGATGCTAGGTATATTGGTCTAGTAGAAGCAGCTTGGCAATTATTTGGGTTTGGTATGCATGAAGAATTCCCAATAGTAATTCGATTGGCACTTCATTTACCCGGACTATATTAAGTTGTTTTTGATCCGATTGAGTCAGCGGATAATATCACAGCTAGAGCTAAGCTGAAGGAGTCGACCTTGACTAGTTTTTTTAAGTATTGTGAATCCAATGAGTGGGCACGTGCGTATACTTATCAAGAATTTCCATCAGTTACTGTTTGGCACAAGACAAAGTGTATTTAGACACAGAGAAAACAAGGTATGCTATTGGGAGAATGTATTTTGCTAGCCCAAATTAAGGATAGAATTTTTATTTGCGTTTGTTGTTGACGAACGTTAGAGGGCACCGATCATATGAACATTTGCGCACAATCAACACTATAACCTACATTCAAATCAACATGTGTTGCATTAAGACTGCTAGAAGATGATGATGAGTGGATACAATGTCTTCAAGAGGCTACAATAATGAACATCGGGCACCAATTGAGGAAATTATTTTGTGTAATTCTTACAGAGTGCTCCCTGTTGAATCTGTATCAGTTGTGGAAGGATTCTCTATAGATATATGTGATGATCTTCATCATAAGATTCGTACATTGCATGGAATTCCAAACCAGACTGTGGTCGATATAGAAGATTATGGCCTCTACCTTCTAAATCAAATGCTTCAACAATCAGGGAAGGATTTGGCCGACTTTTTGCCCATGCCGCAACCGAGTAGAGATTGGAGCAACGTAAATAGTAACAGAGTATTATATGAGCATAGACAATTACATCTTGATGCTTAATGTGAAGATGTGCAAAGTCAAATTGATAACCTTAATGCTAGACAACGTGCTGCATTCAGTGCGATCACTTCTGCAGTTCTAGAAAATAAAGGTACTACATTTTTTTGAGCAAAGGTACTGGAATAGGGAGAGGTTCACTTATAATACAGTTACCTTGAATATTCGTAGGCTTGGGCATACTGTTGTTACAGTTACGTCCTCGGGTGTTGCATCGTTACTGTTAGTGGGAGGCAGAACTGCACACTCAACATTCTCCATTCCATTAAATGTGCATGAGAATTCAGTGTGTGGGTTTAGTAAGCAGTCTGTGCAAGTTGAATTGTTCGGAGCCACTAAGTTGATAATATGGGATGAAGTTCCAATGCAGCACAGAAACTGTGTCGAGGCAGTTGATCGCACACTCCGCGATGTTTGTGATATTGACAAGCCATTTGAGGGTATAACTGTTGTTCTTGGTGGAGATTTTCATCAGATTTTGCCAGTCGTGCCCAAAGGAGTGCGTGACCAAATAGTGGCTTCTTTATTGAGATGCTCTATGTTATGGAACAATATTCAAATTTTAAGTTTGGACTCCAATATGTGGTTAAATAATTTGGACCCATGAAATGCCATGTTTGGGGAATTTCTTACGAAGGTAATAGTTCATTAAGTAATTCTATTTAGTTAGTTTTCATTACAATAATTATTTTTTTATACCAATTGTTCTATTTGTTTTATTTTATTTGTATTCAGATAGGGAGCAAAGCACAAAAAGTTATACAACTTCTGTCACACCCCTAACCCGCCCCCACGGATTAGGACACGTGTAACAAGACTATAGGCACCCAAAATACACTCATAAGTAAGAACCATGTTAGTTATGAAGGTAAAACATGATTTGAAGTAGTTTAAAACTACTATGCTGAGATAAAATAGCCCAAGGGCAAAATGGTCATTAATAAAATATGACAAAATTTTACATCAAAAGATAGCCCTTTGAGTCCCGGTTCCAATTCAAAAAACGGCGCATGAATTCGAATTTTCTACAAAGAGTTATGCCCGTTTCCGTAAAAGTCGACGAAAAATACCTTTGAAATCACTGTCTTGTGCAGAGGGGCATTCGACCGGTCGAGCGGGTCAATTCGACCGGTCCAGATACCCTCTGAACCATATTTTCCCCCATTTAACACTCTAAGAAGTCCCCAAACACACTAGTCACTTGGGGCTACTTCCCAACCAACTTAGAACTACCGAAAAGTGCACAAAAGCATTGGAAACTCATCAAACCACGCAACCGTTGGAAGATTTCAATTCATTCCAATTAATTCAAACAAGAAACTAACTCAAGTCCTTGCTAAGAACTAGAATATACATGAAAACATTTTGGAGGAAGAGTTTGAAGCTTTATTAAACAAGTTTGAGCCAAATAACACTAGTATAACTTGTGCCGATTAAGAAATCCTGCGAAAAATACTTATCAACTTTCGTAATTAAAAGTAAAGTTTCTATAGGTCAATGGGACCCCAAAGGGACCGTCTTGGCCTTTTAGAAGTTAAAACAAACATGGGAACAATTAGAATCAAAGGGCTGGCAGAGGGTTTTTCGACCGGTCGAACGGGTCCCTTCGACCGGTCGAAAGCCCCTCTGCAGAACCATTTCTGCAGCAGCAACTTTCAACCTATTTACATGAAGTTTTGAAACCAAAAACTCACTTAAACACTTTGAAACCTTGTAAAACTTCTTAACCTTGATCCTAATACACATTGGGGTACCTTCAAACACTTTAGACTTGTACTTAAGCTCAATTAAATCAAATTAAGACATTAAAGCCCAAACCTTGCATAAACTTGTATGAACATAGAATTTTACATAAAAAGAGTTCAAAAGTTTTACATTCAACTTAGTCACAAACCAAACTTGTCCAAAATGGTTGCGACATACACCCGGACTTGCCGGAATAGTCCAACTTAACTAACACACAGAATTCATAGTTTTAACATAAGGAATTACATAAGCTTGTCTAAGTTTAACTTCAACTCCTACAACTATTAACATAATAACTCAAGTATCACAAGTCCAACACCATAATTTACATCATATTATACGATTGTAAACACGTGTACGTAAGTCCTAGCCTTGCCTCAGTCCAAACTCGTTTCACCTCCTCTCCGAGCCTTGCTCCGAACCTGCGGTGGTTGTTATGTACCACAACAGAAATAGGAAAACGGTTTTCTTAAGCATTTCGCTTAGTGAATTAACTAACATGCTAATGATGTCATGAACATGTGTAATGCGACAATTTAAGCACATAAACATATGTAATCGCAGAATTCATGGGCTAATGGTTCACTCCGACCCGAAGACCTTTCCCTTGGTCCCGCGGCCACTTCTATTCCTTGGACATCCGTTCTTAAAGCGGATTTCTTCCTCTTCTTCTCCCTTATTTCACCATAATGAACCATTATTCCCAATCATTCATTGACCACTTAACACATAAGCACATAGTCACATAATCATGAATATTTCTTTACCAAATCAACATGTAATTCTAACTTTAACATGAATTTGACTACTAAATCCAGAATTATTATTTCTAACTAGAAATTGAAGCACATAACATGAACCACATCAAGGCTTTAGTTAGAAAACTCACCAATTTCAGATTTTACCCCAAATTAAGCCTCTAGATGTTGATTTCCACCCAAAACCCAGCTCAATTTCTACTCCGGTGTAATCCTACAAGAATCCGGCAACCCGTGGTTCACCGATTGGCGTAAGCTACCAAAATTACGACGAGTAAAATGTAAATTAAAGGTATGGAAACGTTCGTCTCACCTCCACGAGTCCGAATACGGCTCCGGTTCGCGAATTGGACGACGGACGGCGACGGAACGGCAAGATTACGGCGAACGGCGTCTCGTCTCCGTCTTCTCTCTCGGCTCTCTCTTGTTTTCTTTTGATTTTTCTGCTGTAGAAATGAGAGATTAACTCTCTTATGCCACATACACACACATGCAAGGTGTGTTGGCAATATTTTGCCCTTTTCCCATTTACACCCCCGGAATTTCTTAAGTTCTTATTATGAAATCCCCCAAACATTCCATTAACTACCCAATTATTTAAATGGGTAGTTTCGTATGGGTCCCAACGTGGGTCCCATTTATCTGGTGAAATTGCTATCGCACCTACTAATTTTAAATCCTTTTCATTTATACCCTTATGGAAGTGTTTAAACTAACTCCAAATGCTAAACATATATCAATACATAATATGAAAGCATTTAAACAATTATTCTTGTAAACACATAAAATGCATTTAATCATTTAAAATGTAAATTACCAATTTACCCTTCGCTAGGTTCCATTTCAATACCTGTCCCACCTCACTGGGGACTTTTCCAACTAGTGTCCCTCTCTGAACACTTTTTACATGGGCGAGTCCAAGCCTCCCCTTAATCCGTTTTATACACTAATTATATTAATTAATGCATATAAAAATAATAATAATTTACCCGTCCTCCGGGTACGGGTGTTACATTTCTCCCTCCCTAAAAGGGAGTTTGGTCCCCAAACTTACTCTTACCTCAAGCGTCGAATAAGTGTGGATACTTTGCTCGAATTTCATCCTCTCGCTCCCAAGTAGCCTCCTCGACTGAATGACTCCTCCATTGAACCATCACTAGCGGAATCACCTTAGTTCTCAATACTTGATCCTTTCTATCAAGGATTTGCACTGGATGCTCCACATAAGTCATATCCTCTCGAATCTCTAATGGCTCTGGAATAATGACATGTCGCGGATCCGATATATAACGTCGAAGCATTGACACGTGGAACACATTATGAACATTTGCCAACTCTTGTGGTAAATCTAACCGGTAAGCTAATGGTCCTACCCGATCAAGAATCAAGTATGGTCCAACATATCTTGGACTCAGTTTACCTCGCTTGCCAAATCGTGCTATGCCTTTTGAAGGCGACACTTTTAGGAAAACATACTCACCTACCTCAAACTCCAACGGTCTTCTACCCATATCTGCATAACTTTTATAACGACTCTGAGCCGTTTGCAACCGCTGTTTAATCAATCTAATCTTATCGGTAGTGATTTGTACTATTTCTGGCCCCAAAAGCTGTTTCTCACCAACTTCTGTCCAACATACCGACGATCTACACTTTCTTCCATACAGTGCCTCATAAGGCGCCATTCCAATGCTAGTTTGAAAACTATTGTTGTAGGAGAATTCAATCAATGGCAAATGAGTTTCCCAGTCAGCTTTAAAATCCATAACACATACTCTCAACATATCTTCCAAAATCTGAATCACTCTCTCGGATTGACCATCGGTCTGGGGATGGAATGCGGTACTGAAATGCAAAGCTGTCCCCAAAGCCCTCTGTAAGCTCTCCCAAAACCTCGATACGAATCGAGTGTCACGATCCGACACTATAGACACTGGTGCCCCGTGAAGTCTAACAACTTCTCTTATATAAATCTCTGCTAGCTTTGATGGATTCTTAGTCTTAATTGGTAAGAAATGGGCTGATTTAGTCAACCGATCTACAATAACCCAAATGCTATCATTCGACTTTTGAGATTTTGGAAATCCCGATACAAAGTCCATCGTGATATGCTCCCACTTCCATTCTGGTATCTCTAAAGGATGTAATTCTCCCCCAGGTCGTTGGTGTTCCAGTTTCACTTTTTGGCATGTCATACATTTGGACACAAATTCTGCGACCTCTCTTTTCATACCACTCCACCAGTAAATTTCTCGCAAATCTCGGTACATTTTCGTACTTCCCGGATGCACGGAATATCTTGTATTATGAGCTTCTTCCATAACTTTGTCTCTCAAATTGCCAACTTTAGGAACACATAACCGATTGATGTATTTCAGAACACCATCTTGGAAACTAAATTCTGGCCTTCTCCCCTCTGGTAATTCATCCACAATCTTCTTGAATTCTGGGTCTAAAAGTTGATTAGATTTAATTTCACCAATAAGACTCGGCTGTGCTACGATTGCAGCCATTAAACCACCCTTAACTCTAGGAATTACTTCAAGGTTCAATTGTTCAAATTCTTCCACTAGCTTCTTCTGTGCTGTTAGGGTATAGGCTAAATTTTCCGACGACTTCCGGCTCAAGGCATCGGCAACGACATTCGCCTTCCCAGGGTGATATTGAATCTTCAAGTCATAATCTTTCATAAGCTCCAACCACCTTCTTTGTCTCATATTTAGATCCCTTTGGGTAAATAGATATTTCAGACATTTGGTGAAGATTTCACAAGTCTCCCCGTATAGGTAATGTCTCCAAATCTTCAAAGCAAAGATTACCGCTGCTAACTCCAAATCATGTGTTGGGTAGTTCTTTTCGTGAGATCTCAGCTGTCTTGACGCATAGGCTATTACCTTGTCATCTTGTGTTAGCACGCATCCCAAACCTTGATGAGAAGCATCACTATAAATTCTGAAATTCCCAGTGCTTTTCGGAATTGTAAGTATTGGTGCGGTTGTCAACTTTTCTTTCAATGCTAAGAAACAATCTTCACATTCCTTGTTCCACTCAAATGGTACATCCTTTCTCATCAACCTTGTCATCGGAGTCGCGATTCTGGAAAAGTCTTTGATAAATCTTCTGTAGTATCCAGCTAACCCCAAGAAACTTCAAATTTCAGACACATTTGTTGGCCTTGACCAGTTCAGCACAGCTTCTATTTTCTGTGGGTCTACAGAAATACCCTCCTTGGAGATCACATGCCCTAGAAAAGTGACACTTGTTAACCAAAACTCACTTTTTTTCAATTTCCCGAACAACTGTTTCTCCCGAAGTCGCTGCAAGACCAATCTCAAGTGTTGTTCGTGTTCCTCCGGACTCTTGGAATAAATCAGAATGTCATCAATAAATACAATTACAAATTCATCTAAATAAGATTTAAAAACACGATTCATTAAGTCCATAAAGGCAGCTGGCGCATTAGTAACCCCAAACGGCATCACTAGGAATTCATAGTGTCCGTATCGGGTCCTAAAGGCCGTCTTTTCTACATCCTCTGCTTTAACTTTCAGTTGATGATATCCAGACCTCAAGTCAATTTTCGAAAACACCTGATCCCCTTGAAGCTGATCGAATAAATCATCAATACGTGGCAATGGATACTTATTCTTGATCATTACTTTGTTGATTTCTCGGTAGTCAATGCACATCCGCATTGTCCCATCCTTTTTCTTCACAAATAGCACGGGTGCACCCCACGGGGACACACTAGGCTGAAAAAAACCCTTGTCTAATAACTCTTGCAGTTGAATCTTTAACTCTTTCAACTCAACTGGTGCCATTCGATATGGTGCCCGTGAAATAGGCTGAGTCCCTGGTATAACATCAATACCAAACTCAATCTCCCGCTCGATCAACACACTAGGCAACTCCTCTGGAAATTCTCTAACTATCGGGATATCTTCAAGTTTAAGATCAACACCCCTAGTATCAAGAATACTACATAAAAATCCACGGCAACCCTTCTTTAACAACCGACATGCTTCAACAGCTGATACAATATACGGCGGTGATACAACACCCTCGCCTTGGAAATAAAATGCCTCTTGATCTGGAATACGAAAGACTACCCCTTTATTGTTACAGTCGATAATCGCGTGATTAGCCGCTAACCAATCCATACCCAATATAACATCAAAGTGTTGGATCACTAACGGCACCAAATCGACGGTTAACCCCTTACCATTAATATTTATTCCACATCCTCTAAACACCCCTGAACTAACCAATGGAACTCCCAATGGTATCGCAATAGATAAATCATAATCTAGGGATTCTAGTGGTTTATCTAAATGTTTAGCGAAGTGGTGTGATACGAATGAATGTGTGGATCCCGAATCGACAAGTACATTTGCTAAGTGTGAGCAAATGGGAACCATACCTGAGACAACGGTATCGGCAGAAGCATTCTCTCCCGGCCTAAGCTGAAATGATCGCGCCTGCCGTTGTTCCCTCCTCGGGGGTTGCTGAGTAGACCTTGGTGTGATGGCACTAGCTGCGGAAGAACCTGAGCCTGAAGTTCCTTGACGCTTGGTAGGACAATCTCTAGCTTGGTGCCCTAACTCTTTACAGATAAAACATCGACCTCTCATATCCAAGTTCTGGTTCGGACAATTTCTTGCAATATGCCCCGGTTGTCGGCAAAGATTACACGTGTTCAAATTTGGAAGTTGATTGCATCGTCCCCAATGAAACTTCTGACAAGTTTGACACCTCGGTTTGTTCCCACTAGAACCACTGCCACTACTGGCCGACGAACCTCCCGAACTCTGCCTCTTTGCACTACCTTGACCACTGAACTGATTTGATCCTGGTCGTTTACTTTGTTGACTCGGTGGTGGTGACATACTCGATGTATACCCAAGATCTCTTTCAGCGATAGAAGCAATATCCAAAGCCTTAGCATAGGTCTCTGGACGGAATACAGTCACTCGTCCCCGAATATCACTTCGAAGCCCCGCCACAAATTTCCTTGCTTTCACTTTTTCAGTTGTTATCACATCTCCCGCAAATCTTCCCAAACTCGTAAATTGTGTTGAGTACTCCCGGACTGATTTCCCCCCTTGCACCAACTCCATAAACTCTTGAGCCTTTTGATCTCCAAACGATTCTGGAAAATATTGTTCGTTAAATATTTCCAGAAAATGATCCCATATAGTTGGTTGACTCGGACCCAGCTTAGTTCGCCACCAATATTGTGCCTCATCTTTTAATGTGTCAGCGGCAAATAGAACTTTCTGCTCCTCTGTACACGGTAATACCCTGAAGATCTTCTCCATATCAGAAATCCAAAAGTTTGCCTTCATTGGGTCGGCTTCCCCACGGAATATTGTTGGCTTCTGTTTATGAAATTTTGAAATAGTAACGGTTTCCTCCCTTGGATTTGGATTCGGTTGTACCGGTCTTTCCTCGACCACGTGAGTTTCAGCCACTCGAACCAATCCCTCAATTGCTCTTTCAACTCGTTCCATTCGGTTTGAGGTGTCACCTCCAGACATAATGCCTGGCACCCACATTATTACACACACATACACGTTACTTTAAATAATTCAATAACATGCTAATTAACATTAAAAGCATGCTAAGTAAACGTGTATGCATGTTCATGCAACTATATGTTGTTGTGTGCACACTACGAATCGTACGTCTTTCATCCCAAAGGCTCTAAACTATTGCTCTGATACCAAAAATTGTCACACCCCTAACCCGCCCCCACGGATTAGGACATGTGTAACAAGACTATACGCACCCAAAATACACTCATAAGTAAGAACCATGTTAGTTATGAAGGTAAAACATGATTTGAAGTAGTTTAAAACTACTATGCTGAGATAAAATAGCCCAAGGGCAAAATGGTCATTAATAAAATATGATAAAATTTTACATCAAAATATAGCCCTTTGAGTCCCGGTTCCAATTCAAAAAACGGCGCATGAATTCGAATTTTCTACAAAGAGTTATGCCCGTTTCCGTAAAAGTCGACGAAAAATACCTTTGAAATCACTGTCTTGTGCAGAGGGGCATTCGACCGGTCGAGCGGGTCAATTCGACCGGTCCAGATACCCTCTGAACCATATTTTCCCCCATTTAACATTCTAAGAAGTCCCCAAACACACTAGTCACTTGGGGCTACTTCCCAACCAACTTAGAACTAACGAAAAGTGCACAAAAGCATCGGAAACTCATCAAACCACGCAACCGTTGGAAGATTTCAATTCATTCCAATTAATTCAAACAAGAAACTAACTCAAGTCCTTGCTAAGAACTAGAATATACATGAAAACATTTTGGAGGAAGAGTTTGAAGCTTTATTAAACAAGTTTGAGCCAAATAACACTAGTATAACTTGTGCTGATTAAGAAATCCTGCGAAAAATACTTATCAACTTTCGTAATTAAAAGTAAAGTTTCTATAGGTCAATGGGACCCCAAAGGGACCCTCTTGGCCTTTTAGAAGTTAAAACAAACATGGGAACAATTAGAATCAAAGGGCTGGCAGAGGGTTTTTCGACCGGTCGAACGGGTCCCTTCGACCGGTCGAAAGCCCCTCTGCAGAACCATTTCTGCAGCAGCAACTTTCAACCTATTTACATGAAGTTTTGAAACCAAAAACTCACTCAAACACTTTGAAACCTTGTAAAACTTCTTAACCTTGATCCTAATACACATTGGGGTACCTTCAAACACTTTAGACTTGTACTTAAGCTCAATTAAATCAAATTAAGACATTAAAGCCCAAACCTTGCATAAACTTGTATGAACATAGAATTTTACATAAAAAGAGTTCAAAAGTTTTACATTCAACTTAGTCACAAACCAAACTTGTCCAAAATGGTTGCGACATACACCCGGACTTGCCGGAATAGTCCAACTTAACTAACACACAGAATTCATAGTTTTAACATAAGGAATTACATAAGCTTGTCTAAGTTTAACTTCAACTCCTACAACTATTAACATAATAACTCAAGTATCACAAGTCCAACACCATAATTTACATCATATTATACGATTGTAAACACGTGCACGTAAGTCCTAGCCTTGCCTCAGTCCAAACTCGTTTCACCTCCTCTCCGAGCCTTGCTCCGAACCTGCGGTGGTTGTTATGTACCACAACAGAAATAGGAAAACGGTTTTCTTAAGCATTTCGCTTAGTGAATTAACTAACATGCTAATGATGTCATGAACATGTGTAATGCGACAATTTAAGCACATAAACATATGTAATCGCAGAATTCATGGGCTAATGGTTCACTCCGACCCGAAGACCTTTCCCTTGGTCCCGCGGCCACTTCTATTCCTTGGACATCCGTTCTTAAAGCGGATTTCTTCCTCTTCTCCTCCCTTATTTCACCATAATGAACCATTATTCCCAATCATTCATTGACCACTTAACACATAAGCACATAGTCACATAATCATGAATATTTCTTTACCAAATCAACATGTAATTCTAACTTTAACATGAATTTGACTACTAAATCCAGAATTATTATTTCTAACTAGAAATTGAAGCACATAATATGAACCACATCAAGGCTTTAGTTAGAAAACTCACCAATTTCAGATTTTACCCCAAATTAAGCCTCTAGATGTTGATTTCCACCCAAAACCCAGCTCAATTTCTACTCCGGTGTAATCCTACAAGAATCCGGCAACCCGTGGTTCACCGATTGGCGTAAGCTACCAAAATTACGACGAGTAAAATGTAAATTAAAGGTATAGAAACGTTCGTCTCACCTCCACGAGTCCGAATACGGCTCCGGTTCGCGAATTGGACGACGGACGGCGACGGAACGGCAAGATTACGGCGAACGGCGTCTCGTCTCCGTCTTCTCTCTCGGCTCTCTCTTGTTTTCTTTTGATTTTTCTGCTGTAGAAATGAGAGATTAACTCTCTTATGCCACATACACACACATGCAAGGTGTGTTGGCAATATTTTGCCCTTTTCCCATTTACACCCCCGGAATTTCTTAAGTTCTTATTATGAAATCCCCCAAACATTCCATTAACTACCCAATTATTTAAATGGGTAGTTTCGTATGGGTCCCAACGTGGGTCCCATTTATCTGGTGAAATTGCTATCGCACCTACTAATTTTAAATCCTTTTCATTTATACCCTTATGGAAGTGTTTAAACTAACTCCAAATGCTAAACATATATCAATACATAATATGAAAGCATTTAAACAATTATTCTTGTAAACACATAAAATGCATTTAATCATTTAAAATGTAAATTACCAATTTACCCTTCGCTAGGTTCCATTTCAATACCTGTCCCACCTCACTGGGGACTTTTCCAACTAGTGTCCCTCTCTGAACACTTTTTACATGGGCGAGTCCAAGCCTCCCCTTAATCCGTTTTATACACTAATTATATTAATTAATGCATATAAAAAAAATAATAATTTACCCGTCCTCCGGGTACGGGTGTTACAACTTCCTTCTGCAATACGTAAGTATCGAGATGTTGATGAGCTACTATGCACAATTTATCCACGATTGGGTGTAGAAGGGACCGCGACGCCTACTTATCTTAATGAGCAGACAATTTTGTCATCACGAAATGATGACGTGAACATGATTAATAAGGCTGCATTAGATAAATTTTCGAGAGAAACATTCACTTATTTGGCTGTGGATAAGATGTTTGACGATGATGGGGATGATCGTTCCGTCACTAATAGGTATCCTAATGAATACCTTAATTTATTGGACCCTACCGGCTTGCCCTCGTTCAAGCTACAATTAAAAATGGGCTACCCTATTATGTTGCTAAGAAACATAGCGCCGGTGGATGGACTATGCAACGACACACGATTGATGGTTGTCAGATTTGCATCGCTTGTAATTGAAGCACAAATTTTAACTGGTGATAAGTTGGAAACTTAGTGTTCATTCCCAGGATATCCTTGGCACCATCATCAATAGAACTTCCATTCAATATGACAATACTTCAATTTCCAGTAAGGTTGGCATATGTAATGACGATTAATAAAGCTCAATGTCAATCGGTATAGCATGTTGGAATTGATCTGCGCAATCCTGTATTCAACCATGGACAATTATACGTTACTTTGTCCAGATGTACGTCTTTTGATCGTATATGCGTTCTTCTTCATGATTGTTCTGCCGATTCCACGACAAATATTGTTTACCCTGAAGTCCTGATATAATGGTTGAAATAGACGTTTTACTCATAACTTTGTTATATGGAAATTGATTGAAATGAGAAGTAAATATGTCAACTATACAGTTATTTGGTTTGTCTTTGTTATCTGCTGAATGATGATTAATCTGTTAACTATGTGATATGATATTGGTTCTTCAATAACATGGTGCTTGAATTCACTAACTCCCGGTATAAGAGCTTTGAGTGTTTCACATCTGCTGGATGTGGTTTACAGATTTTGATAGTTAACAAATGAGTAATACTATGGATAAATAAATTTGAAGTACCATTGAACATGTCAAATATATATATTTTTTATTTATTTAATTAATTTGTAAGCAGTAAATTTATAGTAGTCGTCGTATCTATTTCTTTATGTAGGTGACTATGAGGCCACCTATACTTAAATGCACATCTATATGTATAAGGAGAAGAAAAAAGATTAATGACTTAAATGATATCATATTTAGTGATGGCAACCCCATATGGAAGTGGGGTGTACATAGAATTGAAGAGTATAGTTTTATTGAGAGAAAACATACACTTGATGATGAAAGATATATAATGGGGGCATTAATTAGGACTCTCGATCCCACCGTATTGGAGACCTATTATAGCAGATATATTAAGTATTAATAGGCCATATACTGCAGAGAAACTAATCGATTTCTTAGAAGAAGCCGAGCGTGATATACACCCATTATGGATAAAACTTGAGACTGAACCTATGAGTCTAGATTTAGATTCCACAGTGACAAAGCATATTAATGAAAAATATAAGATATACCGAGAACTTAGGAGAAAAGGTTTCCGTCCAAATATAGGAACATAAGGCTCGACAAAGTTGCCCCCTTCACACAGTACTTTTAAACTGCAGATAAGGCTTACAAAGTTGCCCCCTTCACACATATAGGAAGTTGTTGATTCTGTTTTGCCACCTCAGCACGTTCTTTAAGGAAGTAGTTTTTTTTTTTGTTTTTCAAACTTTAAACTGCTATAACTTTCAAACCATAACTCCATTTTCAAAAAGATTTATATATTTGTAATCTAGAAAGAAAGATCTATCAAGCAAGATCCATAGTGACTGTAAAAAAATGTATAAAAAAAAATTTCATGTTACTGTCGGGCCACTATAACGTAACGTAATGTCACTGTCTCTTTTGTGACACTAACATGATACTACTACCTTTGAATTTTATTTATTATTATTGTTTTTTTGCATTTGATGATATGTTAATGTCTTTTACTGGACAGTAACATCTAAAAATTGTCTATAATTTTGCGATTATTAGGTCAATTTAAAGAAATGTTATTGTCGACGATATGTTACTATTTCTTTGTTCAATATCATGTTGCTAATCTTTAATGGTATGTTACTATTTTTTGTATGAAGATAGTTTTTAAAGACAGCAACATCTACTAAATATTGTCTTTAACTGGACAGTAACATTTGAAAATTGGCCATAATTTTGCGATTATTAGGTCAATTTGAAGAAATGTTATTGTCGACGACATGTTACTGTTTCTTTGTTCAATGCCATGTTGTTAATCTTTAATGGTATGTTACT
Organism: Hydrangea macrophylla; assembly: GCA_033977485.1. NCBI lineage: Eukaryota > Viridiplantae > Streptophyta > Magnoliopsida > Cornales > Hydrangeaceae > Hydrangea > Hydrangea macrophylla. Next base: position 148,089,247 of record CM066988.1, read on the forward strand.
GTATTTTGTAGGAGGATAGTTGTTAAAGACAGTAACATCTACTAAATGACCCTAATTTTGCAACTTTTTGCAACAATGGTGTTACTATCTTTGTAAAAACGTTTAGTTTTTGATAATATATTACTGTATTTATTTGGAAAGTATTATAAAGGCAATATTATTTGATAAAATGATCACAGTTTTGCAATTATTTGGTCAATTTGAAGAAACGTTACTATCGATAGTATCATGTTACTGTCTCATGTTACTGTTTTTACTTGGGCAGTACTTAAAAATTTCAATTTTTTTTTAAAAAAATTTATAGGTACTATGGATCTTGTTTGATGGATCTTGTTTTGTAGATTATGAATATGTGATTTTTATGAAAAAATAATTTGTAGTTTAGAAGTTATGACAATTTAAATTTTGGAAAACAAAAAATAACCAACTTCCTTAAATTATGGGCTGAGGTGGCATATGTGTAGTGTAATTGTTGAACATAAGGAAAGTGACCATTTTTGTCCACTAAAAATCACGGGGACTTTTGACACAAAAAAAAAAAAAAAACAAAAAAAAAACAAAACGTGGGAATTCATCCCTATTATGGTCCAATGCGGGGACCTATGGGCAGCTGCCCCAAAAAATGATTTTATAAAAGACAAAAGGGTAATTTGATAATTCGATTTAACAAAAGAGTAATTTGCAAAAAGTAAAAGGGTAATTTGGTTATTCAATTTAGGAAAATTCTATCCGCACCCATCTACTTTACTCTCTATACCCACTTACTCTTCACACCCACCACCCTAATTTAGATTAAAGTAATTTACTCTCTGCACACCCTTTCACCCCAAACTAACCCTAACCTTCATCTCTCTACACCCACCATCTTCCATCTTTTCACAAACCCTAACCTTCATCTTCTGCATTCATTGTCTTCCATTCGATTTACTCCACACATTCGATTTACTCTACTCTCATCTCTTATTCATATACGTACATACAACATTTTATTTCTGTCTCATTATATATGTATATAAATACATGTACGTGTGTGTATATAAAATAAATATGCATATGCGAATTAAGCATCCATATCATTCAAGGGTCTTGTATCATCGAATACTCCACTATGTTGGTTGTCGACATGTCGCCATTAAATTGATAAGCTTTTGAGTGTGATTGGCTAAAAGGAAGCCTTAAAGCAATAACGATCAAATGAGATAGAATATTTCTACTGTGTATGCTTATAACAATTTAAATATCACATGATTCAAAGATGTTGAGAGGTGTTGGTAAGTTAGGGTTTGTAGGGGTAGGTAGGTGTAGAGAATAATTTTTTGGAATTGTTTTATCAATTCGTCCTTTTAGGTCATTTGGTGTAGGGATATAATTGGATTGGAAGATTTTCATTAAGGTGGGTGCAGAGAGTAAAGTCGGTGGGTGCAGATAAAATTACCCTTCAATTTATCATTATACACACTTTAATCTTTTAGGCTATTTTCTTTAACGTATAGATAATATATACATATATATATATATACAGACATGTATACAAAAGTGTAATTTACGAAAGATGAAAGAATAATTTGGTAATTCAATTAAACAAAAGGGTAATTTTATTATTCAATATTTATATATACTAGCATGTATCCCGCGTAATGCGCGGGTACATTGTTTGTAATAATTCGACCACATTCTATTGCTTCTGTTTTCATCCCAGTATAGTCAAAACCGCTGTCAGATGCCCCTGTTGTTTTCATCCTAATAAAGTCAAAATCAATGTCAGATTCGTCTATTTGAATAGATCTAAATGACCAAATCCATCCACTTTTCTTTCCCATTATGAAATCCCTCATGAAATCCAACAGCCAAACAAAGACTTAGAGTTCGTAAATCTACTAAAATTTCAATTTTGAAAGGAAGCTTGAACTCACTATGATTATTGTGCTGGTAGAATTATAATAAAGTTATTGCCTATATTTATAGTAGATATCAAAAGCCAAGGACGAACACTCACAAAATGAAGTTTATAAAAGTTGTAAGCTTCTTCAAGTAAATACTTAGATAAATCGTGCATTAAAGAACTACTGCATTCCTTATTTTATGCAGTCATTTAAGCCAAGTCTGAATTGTTCTGAGCTTCATTACAAATCAAACAGTCAAACCCTTTCACACCAAATACACACCATGTTATAAAAAAATAAAATCAAAAACCAAAGAATAAACATGATTGACATCTCCTCCAAAGAATTCTTACACTTGTGCCTAGCTAAAAGCATCGCACTACGCAATCAAAGACACTGGTTGACAACTCTTTATGTATCGTGTCATTTAAGCTGTAAATTTATAGTAGCCTGTACTCTTTTGAATCTGCTGTGCAGGGGAGAGTTCAATCCATGTTTGAGACTTTGGTGTAGAATAGTTTTTGAGTAAATAGTTTGAGACTTTTGTGATCCGATCCAATGCCTATTGTGGTAATCATTCCCTTTCCTTGATTCCTTATGCGCTTTCCCTTCCTTTTCCATTTTCCATATGTGAATAGGTCTCACTTGGAACCCTATACACCAATGATGATCAAAGTTGTTTAAAGGCTCCAACAACCATTCTCTTCCCTTCGCTGCTCCAAGAGTGATATTCATTCTTGTTCACCATAGAAGTGATACTGAATATCCTGTTAGATAGTAAACGCACATTTAGTCATCTTTTTTATTGCTTATTCTCATTGAAATTAATAGGTTAAGGTGCATTGTTAATTACATATTATAACAGAGAAAATGCATATTATACACACAATTCCCTTAGTTCTCAAAGCATGTTTCCATTGGTAAGTAGTAACCTGGCACTTCAAGAATGAGTATAATTTGATTACAAAAAATGCAATAAAAATTTCACAGAAACAAAGAGAAAAGGTCCCAAGTATGACTTTTCACTTTTCTTATCTGTTGGGCTCTTTTAGTTTTTTTTTAACATCAAATGGTACATCAATTCAAATATATCAAATTCAGCTAAACGACCTTGATCATCACATTTCTTGAAATCAAATTTCTCATACGAAATGCCAAAAGCATTTATTATAGACTAAACAATCCCTTTTGATAGTTTGCAACTTTTAACCCATGCTACTTAGAATAATGTGTTTCATAAATGGCACTTGGGTCCTCACTTGAGTCAATCAATTCAAGCCAACTAACCTTGTATAGTTAATCAACCGTTTCAACCGAACAGAGCCATTTATTCGTCTTCTACTGGATTATTGTGATAAGCCAAGCTGCATTGTGATAGATCGTTGTTACCAAATTGACCTTCTGGTGATCTAAAAATCACGAGTTTAGTGCCCTTCCTACATCCCAGAAGAAAATATGAATATTCATATGAAGATTTGTATTGCTGATTTGTAATTAATGTAAGGGTGGCAATTTTATCAGAAGTTTGCAAATTGAATTAACATTTCGAAGAATAAAAAAATACATAGCAATGGAAAATTATACATCAAATGATGAAAAAGTGAACATACTTATAAAGAGTTGATTTTCTAAGCTACCTCGCAGCATGTACTCATGTGTGTTAGAAGGCTTTGTTCATCTTTCCCAACAGTAACTTGATAACGTAAGATTTATAATCAAAACATCCAATCCTCTTTGTAAAAGCCTCCCATGGTCGAGGAGAGATGACATTAGAAAAGAAAAAAAAATCAAAAACCACAATCTTATGGAGGGGACAACCTGTGTAAGAGTGATGTTGGCACATAGTTGGTACATCATCTTCATTTTTAATTACAAATGCAATTAAACAAAAAGGAAACCCAACAATCACCAAATACACAATCATTTCAAAGGTTCTACAAAAATTTGTTCCAAAAAATATCATGCTCACAAATGTTTTTGCAGGCCATTCATCCTAACTAAAACATGGGTTTTTGAACTTATACTTGTAACTGACTATAGCAGAGAGCATACACTGATTTTCACACCATTCAAATGAAGTGTGTAAGATAGATTGTTTAAATATTTGTATTGCATTTTTCCATAGATAAAGAATAGGAATATTATGTGTTAAAACTTTAACAATATGTTATATCTATATTCGTGCTACATAGGTGATCTGAACTTTTAGACAGTTAACCTCCAAACAATTGAACCATGTATTTAATTGATTGCACATCAAATGGTTGAACGCACCGTAACATTTGTAGCCAAACTGGAGCAGTATGTCTGAAGGACCAGTGGAGCCGAACTCTCACTTTGAAGACGTCATGGCATGGAAATATTGATCTGACCCCTTTGTTGTCATGTGTCTTTACATGTGAATATGTAAGTTCGCCAACCATTAAAAATAATAATAAAATAAAAAGCTTTCACACCCTCAAGAATTGACCCTATTGTTATCAAATCAAAACCTTCCTTGGCTTTTAACATCAAATGATAACACATAGCACCCATAGTCAGTTTTATTTTCATAACATTCCGCGAGAGAAATGGTAATGAAGAACAATGTTTTGAATCAGCGTGCATGGTTAAACTAAGGGCCTTTGAGAAACTATAAAATAGGATCAAGTTCAGTCCAAGTCTCACTTTTTATCTAATTCTTCTGTAAACCAATATTATGTTGGTTTGACAAAGAACTGATTTTAATGGAGTTCTTAAACTAAGCACAAACTCCTATGCAAGAAGTACCTAATTTTGCCTCAGAGCACGGCTATGATAGACCATTCTAAATACCAAGTGTGGGAGGCTTTTAGAGCAAAATTTTTCGGAAGCGTTGCTACCTAGGATGCACAGACTCTTCTAAACGGTCGCATGTCCACATTTGCACCAGTATTAATGTGGACTATTCTCGGATGTGGGACGGTGTCTCTTTTTTTTTTTACCAAAATAAGGGGGACTCTAACATAATTTGTTTCAAAAAGTCCATTGAAGAATGTTGGGAGTTGAATTACACATCAAAAGGCTAATATGACTTATTTATACTTGTTATTTGTTTTAATTGCATACAAAATCAAGATAACGAATAGTTGGGTTAGGCTCTCCAGTGCATTAGGTAAGTGCACTGGGCGAGTGCATTAGACTTTTAGGCCTAAAAAATCCGTGCGTCAGCGGTGCGGCGGGACGAGGCGCGGGTCAGCGGAAGCCTTTCTCATGAATAATTTATACAATTATTGAAAGTAAATTTATTAATAATTTATAATAGTGCCCCCTACACCCTTGCTCTTTGGAAAATTGACGAATCCTTCACACCCGAGTCCTCGCACCCGCACCCGCACTTCCTAGGTTGCTAGTCACAATATAGGGCACCCTAATTGGTTGCGTTGCCCTTGGAATCTCTCAAGTGGGTCTCCACCTTGGTTGAAAAAGGAGAAAATGGATACCACTTCTTCTTTTTATTTCATTTTTTCAATTTTAATTTTTTTTGGGTATACCAAATTTAGAGCTTAAAAGAATGGTTGGGGCTTTGAATGTGATAAGATCACACTGGTTGGACAACAATTAGTGTATTGGAAAAAGGAAAGGAAGGACAAAAAAAAGTCTAGGAAGATGGAACAGGACTAACCATCACATGCTTATGTGTTATACCCAATCCCATTGTATACATAACTCATCAATAAAAAATTTAGCGCAACTTATCTTTCCCAAACACAGTGTGTGTGATAACCCAAATAAGTGCTGAAAATGAAAGCTTTCAGCACTTAATTTTTTTTAGTGCGTTTGATAATAACCACTTAATTGAAAAAGCAGCCAAAAACTCACTGAAAACTTTAAGTGAAAAAATTCTACTGAAAAAAATCACTGAATGCAGTCTATTTCAATAGTTGAAACACTGTTATTTGTATTGCAAATTCAATCACTTAAAATTTTCCGTACTTAAAATTCAGCACTTAATTTTCAGTACTTAATTTTAAGTTTTATCAAACGGACCCTAACTCTTATTCCCCATCACTCTCCTTTCCCATCAAATAAGGCCTATTCAACTATTCACTTAGAAAACAAACCAAATCCATCCAAAAGCAAGAAGTTGGAGCGTAACCTAATCTACCCAACCTTTAGAACCCAGAATAAAGATGAAAGCACCATAATGAAACTAAATCTGAGAAATTCAAGGGAAAGGATATACTCTTTTTTGGGGGGTATCTTGGCAAAGGATATAGTCAAAACTGTCAAATCCAAAAAAGAAAATTTAATACGATTATATATGCAGGATAATCAGGATCCTAAAGTAACTCAAGTCTTAAAGCATGATACAACAGTATACCCAGTCAACTGCATTTTTTTTAGCTAATCCTAGTCACATGCATAATACTTGCACAAGCATATAACTTAAAGGGGATAAATCAATTCAAATCTTAAATTTCCAGATCCAATGCTATTATAAAAACATGACATAAAGGAGAAAAGACACTCCAAAGCATTGGAAGGAAGTTTGAGAAAGTGAACCATTACCCAATAGGAGAATCATAAAGCAATGACAACCGTAAAATGCACCTAATCCAAAAATTCTAAAAATCAAATAATTTTACCTTGAATCCAAAACACGGTTGAAAACTGAATGAACCAAACAAAAAGAAATTGGGAAAAAAATTAGGGTTATGCCATTGAGAAACCTACAGAACCATAAGCAAAAATAGGGTTTCACAAACAAATATAAAAATGAAAAGAAGTTCTATGCACTGGAGAGTAAAATGTATCAGAAAGAGGGATTACCTCTAGAAGGCAATCGGAGGCGGTGGTGGTTGGAGCCAGCCATGGTTCAGTCGATGGTGAGGAAGAAGATGCTATAGAAAATGAGAGATTTAGGGGAGATGATTGTGTGTGTGTAAGAGAGAGAGAGAGAGAGAGAGAGAGAGAGAGAGAGAGAGACGAAGGGGCATGTCGAAAACATCGAACATTGAGAGAGTTGAAAGACTTATATTTTCGTGAATGTAAAACGATTAAATAAATCATAAAATACAGTATTCCATGTGTCAACACATGGTGAACTCTTGCTAAAACCTTCCGCTATTAGATATACTAATAGATAGATAGATATCATAATACAATAAAATAATATGCATGTATATAAACACACATACACACACAAAAAAAGTAATTTACATAAGGCAAAAGGGTTTTTGGTAATTCAATTTAATGAAAGGGAATTTATAATTGAGTGATTCTATCTACACCCACCTATTTTACTTTCTACACACATTTACTCTTTATACTCACCACATCAATTTAAATTAAAACAAATTACTCTCGATAGCAGCCCTTCATCTCCAAGATAACCTTAAGCCTAAAAACTCTCACATTTTCCTATTACTCTATACACCTACCATCTTCTCACTACATTTCCCTAGACCTTTTACTAGCATTTCTTTTTCTTTGTATGGTGTGATGTGTACAACCTAAAACATCATAATCGTGTGTGTGTATATATATATATATATGTATGTGTGTGTATATATATACCAATTAGACATTCACAACCAAGCTCACCACCAATAATCGACTTCATCCTCTGAAAAGTAAATGGCCCAAAAATTGTAATACCCTGTATTTTCCATTATTATTTAATACACAAAATTTCTATACACTTCCCTTGTCAATACTTGAAATCTTACTTTCAATCGATCGAAGCTCTTTCGAGCGATCGAACATTCCATAGTTCAAGCAATCGAACCTTTCTCAATCGATCGAACCTCTACTGACCTGCATTTATGACGTGGTCCCCACTCTAATCGATCAAACCTTCTTTAATCGATCAAACCTGACCGATCTGCTTTCGATCGATTGAACCTTTCTCAATCGATCGAACATGTAATGATCAGAAATCCCATATTTCCCGTAAACATGGCCACCTGCCCACCCATCCCCTCTATATATACACAAGTTTCGTGTGTGTGTGTGTGAGGTTTACTGAACCTAGAAAGGAGAGAGAGAGTGTGTGTGTGTGTGTGTGTGTGTGCTTGTGTTTAGTATATATGTATATACATACATCCAAATATATATAGATATACATATATTGATATATATATATATATATATATTTTTAGTCAGAGGAGAGAGAGACAGATAGACAAAAGAAGAAGAAGAAGAAGAGAGGAGATAGATACGAAGAGAGGAGTAGAGAGAGAGACAAGGAAGCCACCATTAAAGCTCAGAAGCTAAAGCTTTTCCAAACGCGCCCTTAGCAACTTTCGGTGAGTTCCAAACTCACTTAGTAGCTTAGTTGTGATGTTTTACATATTCTGGACATGTTAATAGTAACCCAAACACTCCCTAGCATATTCTGGACATTCACTGCCAGAATCTGGAGAAGACGAAGTTCGAGCAATCGAACTAGGTTTAATCGATTATCCAACACACTGTGTCTCAATCGATTGAAATGATTTCAATCGATCGAGACCACTTTCACTTCAATCGATCGAGAATACTTCAATCGATCGAACCTTAATAGAACATGGTTGTTCATTTAATTTATGATTCATAATGCGTAGCTGTTTAATTGATGTTTCATGTCTCTATTATGCGATATTATGGATTACAGAGATAATGGGATACACTAATGAGACTGAGATAACATGGTGAGTAACATAGTCGAGTTTAGAATGTTAGTAGTAATACGACGCTATAAAGATGTAAGATTTGAGATATAACGGTGAGTAACATGGGATAGTCTGGTGACCATCAGTGCAAGTATGTCAGTATCATGAGTTGATCATGAACACATCTGCGTGGGATGTGAGCGTTATGTATTGTGCTAGCAAGAAGTACTGATGCATATTGATTATGAACGGACGGTACTCACAAGCGTTCTAAAAAGCGGTGAACAGTAAGAGTTCTTAAAAGCAGTGAACAAAAGTATTGGTGTGTCCATAGACTAGTCGTTATATGAGAATGATGTATTGTGCTCATAGAGTTCTTAAAAGTAGTGAACAATAAGAGCTCTTAAAAGTGGTGAACAGGAGCACTAGTATGTCGTGATGATATTATTAGGGATATATACTAAAAGCCATGTTTTATGTAGTTGATTTATTATTCATTTAATAAAATTAGTTAATCCATTTTTTATGAGAATTTGTTTGGGCAATGTTTGTATTATATTATTTATTTAATATTATGCATGTGTGTCTCTCATTCTATATAGTAGGTGGTTTGGTGTGTAGAACTCGGCTTACACACGGAAGATCAGGCCATCAGATATTATAGAATGTAAGATTTTGGTTTACAGTCTTAGATGGGATTGGACACACTATCGGTAGGACTGCAGCATGGTGTTGTAGTAGGTTTGTCTTGCCTATGGAAAATGGTATAGTTTCAACTCACTATGCTGGTACACTTTGTGTATTAAACGGGACTGACTTAGGGTAATTATCTTTATACTGACTTATAAGATAATTAATACCTCATGGCTATTATGAGTGCTTATGCTCTAAATCCTAAGTTAATTTGTAAACACGTACATTTGATATTTACACTTTGATCCCTAAAAGGGTGAGATCTTTAAATGGGTCAATATCTCATTGGATTGGGTGGCAATATTAATTGTGTGGTGGATATTAATTAATGATGGAACCCATGTCTCAATTTTGGGATTGATGATATCCCCTTGAGAAAGCTTATAAGTTTTGATTATGTCAAACCCTGCAGGTGGATTTTGTATCCGACATATCAGATAAGTTAAGCAGAGGATCTCAAGGAATTTTAAGAAATTAATTAAATATAATTGTCAGTAATTATATTTAATTAATGGATATCTGTAATCTTAACGTGGAGAGATAATAAGCATTTAATAACATGGAGCTCAAAATATATTTTTGAGATAAGGGTAGGAGTGCAATTATAATTCTTTAGTGGTATGAATTATAATTTATAGAAATAGGAATCTGATTCAGTTCGAATTAGGGTTTCCTAATTCCATAAGGAAGCCTATTCCTTATTGACTTCTTATGGTCCCTATCGTAGCCTATATATATGCTGCTTTGGCTCACTTCTCAGCTAGCGTTTTTTCCATCAAGAGTATTATAACTCGGAATAGAAAAGAGAGCGTAAAAAGAGAGAGCAGAAACATAAAGGATTTCGAAGGAGCCCACACTCAGTTCGATATTCTGGCAGCAGAGGAATACGGTAGAAGATCGTGAGCTATTATCGAGCCCGTGTTCTCGATTCGTCTACTACAGTTTTCCGTTTTAGCAGTTTAAGGTAACCCTAGTTCTGCCCTTGTAGGTTTATTGTAGTTTTCACGTAATTTTTGTTGCAGTACCAACTTATACGCACTGTCAACGGATTCTGGGAACGCAGTTTCTTAATAGTGGTATTAGAGCAACGTTGATTCTGCGTATGGGTTAGACGTAACCATGTTGTCCAATAAAACAGATCTTATGCGTGTTTTGATGGATGGATAGAACGTAGAACTATGCTAACCCTTGTTTTGCAGCGTTCTTATTCCACTATTATGGTCACTGATTTTGTGTGATTGGATCCCACGATGGTTTTATCTGTGGTTAATTTTGCTGTTTTAATATAGCATGTGAACTCCTTTATGGAGGCATAGGATTTGTGTGTATTGGATCCCACGCTTGATTGATGTGTGGTTAATTTACTGCAAAGAAATAGAATGTGAACTCCTTTATGGAGGCATAAGGTTTGTGTAATATATCTCAAGTAAATCCGTGAAGACAGTTTACAAGCAGTTTCAGAAAGCAATCTGGAGGCAATTTCTGAAGGCTGTTTCAGAAAACAGTTCTGGAAGGCAGTTGCTGATGGTAAATCAGATTTAGCTTCCGGGGTGCTATCCCAGAAACCCTGCGGGGGGCGCTGCCCCCTCGACCCCCGCGAGTTGATCGGGCAGCTTGACCCCCATGCGTAGTGGCGACATAGAGCTAATCGGGTTCAATAAAGATTTCTTCACAAGAGTTGCAGCTTGACCATAATAGTGGGATTCCTATTTTATTGTGGTTTCCTTATTTATGTGTGATTGAATGATTATTATTGTTTCATGTTTAATGAATAGGTGACACAACTAGAAATGTGTTCTCCGAAGAGTACGTCCAAGTATAGACGGTCGCGTCAAGTAATAACCGGTAAGACCGAGTCATTTTTCCAAGGGACGGAAATGGGGGAACAAAAACTTAGATTGAATCCTAAAGGAAATAAAAGATGCTTTCTTAAAGAGTGGAGATTCTAACGGCCCTATAGAAACAAATTAAAGTAAAGCGATAATTTAACTAGATAGAACTAAAAACTGTGATTTGAAATTAAATATGAAAAAGAGTTGGGAACATGTGAGTCCATAAAGTACCAGCCACTACCATGATTTAACAATAACAAACAACTGGGGTCTTCTTCTTTTAGTATTCCATAATTCAAAATTGATTAAGTAAAGCATTCTAGACACTAAGTATGTGAATTTCACATACTTAGTGGTTCAACTATCTCACTTATTTATGAAGGACTGGAATTAAACTAACTAACTCTATGAATAATGATAAACAAATCGAGTATAAGATAATTGACATATTCATCAAAAGTGTTCATTGAGTTAATTAATCAAAAGAGCTCTTATTTCAAAACTAGATTGCAATTTGAACTTAAAAAGATCAATTTGAACTTAGTTTCTGAAATAAAAGTTACTGGAATACAAAAAGGAGTCAACCCAAGTCATAAACATATCAATCGATTGATATTATTGTCAATCGATTAGTATGAAATGGCTTCCAATCGATTGATTAAAGTACCAATCGATTGGCTTGGAATCTATGGCAATCGATTGGGCTCTGTTTCCAATCGATTGACATTGATTCTTTCACAGAATCATGGCAGCATGTTTTGCATTTCGTGAATGGAAATAAATTGAGAAATGAAATTGAATGGAGACATGAATTAAATCTGTGAAACTAGACTATCAAAATCAAACTAAAACTCTATCGAGGTTTACAATCTAGCAATTTCTAAAGCAAGAATGCAGAAAGAAAAATGAACCTGAACTTGAAATTGAATTTGGAATATACGATCTTTTCTTGAGCTTGTTCAAAACCAAGAAAATATGAAAAAAAAAATCCTACAAAATAAAACACCAATGAGCCAACCCTTGACCCTTTTCAGTCCCCCTATATATAGTGTCATATCCACGAGTTGAAGGCGTCTAGGTTCAATCTGTAATGGCTGGTTGTCGTCCTAATTGCTAAGATCTTGCACCATTAACGCAGATTGATTCCAGCTTTCACCAATCGATTGACAAAATATCAATCGATTGGTAAAAATACCAATCAATTAACATAAATTGTCAATCGATTGGGATTCAAATTACATCCTTGAGTTCTCTTTTGAATTTGGAGCTATCCCATTTTATCCTGTTATTCATTCCAGCTTCAGAACCTGCATTTAAGAAGGCTAAACACAACACATACCACGAAAAACTCGTCATTGTGTAAGAAGAAAGATTAAAGCACAACTGCAGGTAATGCCAGAGACATGGGATTAAATCCAGTCAATTTTTACTCTTTATCGAGCTAATATTAAGCAAATATCAGCTCTCATCAATAGGACAACATAGATAATTGTTCCTAGACCTATTTCAGATGTCTAGCTGCATGTTTAATTTATATTAATTTAAAATGATGGACAACTACATGTGTATTTAGAAATAAAACTAATTCCATAATTTGAAAACATAAGTACTTATTTTCTAAAATCATGAGAATAGAATAATTTTATTATCTACATATGTGGGTTTCACAAGTAAGGATGAATTAATCCTTGTCAAGTATTCCATTATTTTTATTAATTATATTAAAAGTTTTTCTAAAAAATTATAACCCTCAAATTTTTTTTTTAAAAATTCTAAGTGGGAGAGGGAATTTATCAAGAATAAATCCCATGGTCTCCATCACTGGTTTGTAGATGATATGATTAATTTTGTGTGATGGCTCTAGTGTCATCCTCCCCATCGGATGTAGTTGATCATGGAATCATCAGTACAAACTTCTTTAAAAGAATGTTTTGGGTGATTGTTGGTGTGGGTCACCTCTCCATCAGAGGTGTTCCTCACAGAACTCTTGACCTAGAATTAAGTGATGGTATACACTTAGCTATAAATAATAATATCCTCTCCATCTGAGTTACTGTTGTTATTTATAGGATCAAAGCAAGTCAGCAGTTTAATTTTACTAGGTAAGGAACATTGCCTGAATAGTAAAATTAAAAGGCAATTGCCTATCTGAACAAATGATGGATAGTATATGGCTTCCCATCGAGTCATACTATTCGCGGTGTATCAGGTTGCTGGCGGATTCCTTTCAAATATGGTAGAGGGAACCAATATTTTCAACTCGAATCCATAGTAATTTTTGCCCAAACGTAATTATTTATATTATGTGATTCTCAGGCTTTTAAATGGGTACTTTCAATCCACTTGCTATTATACTTAAAGAAAACAAACTTACTGGACCAAACTATATAGACTGGAAAAGGAATTTGGATATTGTATTAACTGCTGAAGAGTACAAGTTTGTGCTTACTCAAGAATGTCCTGAGCAACCTGGTGAGGAGGCAACCGCTGAGGAAGCCCAGGCTCACAAGAAATGGGTCAAGGCTGATGAGATGGCGCAGTGTTACATTTTGGCATCCATGTCAAATGTTCTACAACATCAGCATCAGTCAATGACCAGTGCTTATGACATGATGGAGAGCCTCCGAGAGATGTTCGGGGATCAAAATCGTGCTGCTAGGCAGGTTGCTATGAAAGACTTGATGAACACAACCATGGCTGAGGGGACGCCTGTAAGAGATCATGTTCTTAAGATGATATCTCTTCTTAATGAACTAGAGATCATTGGAGCTGAAATTGATGGGGAAACCTAGGTCGATATCATACTCCAGTCACTGTCAGAGTCTTTTAAGCAATTCTGCCTCAATTACAACATGAATAAATTTAAATATACTTTGGCGGAGTTGCTTAAAGAACTTCAGGCAGCTGAGGGTCTCAACAGAAAATCAGGGAGTGCTCTTGTATTTGAGAAAGGTTCTGCTTCAAAGCCGAAAGGCAAGAAGAAAATGAAAAAGGCTCAAAAGAAGGCCGCGGGTCCTCCGCCAATCTAAAGGCCACGAGGACAACCAGGAAAGCCTAAAGGCAAATATTTTGTTTGCAAGCAGCCAGGACACTGGAAGAAGCAATGTCCAGTTTATCTCGCCAGACAGAACAATTAAGGTAACTCTCATTTACTAGTTGTTGAATCGTGTTTAGCGGTCCGATCTACCGGTACCTGGTGTGTAGATACAAGAGCCACTGATCATGTATGCAATTCTTTGCAGGGGTTTCAGGGAACCAGGCAGCTCAGTGATGGAGAGATTTATCTATATATGGGAAATGCTACGAGAGTAGCAGCAGTTGCAGTAGAAGATTTACATCTTAGTTTTGGTAGAGATAGGATTTTAATATTAAGAAATTGCTTTCATGTACCTTCTATAAGAAGGAATTTAGTTTCAGTTTCTAGTTTAACAAAGAATGGATATTCAGTTCATTTTAATAAAATTGTAGTTATTAAAGAAAATAAACGTTTTATTTGTTCTGGTCTATTGGTGGATGATCTTTATATTATAAAACATGTCTCTCCTATATTGCAACTTAATGAATTGAATAACACAAATAGTTTGCCATTTAAGAGAAAAGAACCTTCGAGGATGTACCAAACACATCTTTGGCACTTACGCCTTGGTCATATTAATTTGAAAAGGATTCAAAAAAACTGATTCAAAATGGGCCATTAGGCTCATTGGAAGTGGAGGCACTTCCAGTTTGTGAATCCTGCTTGGAAGGTAAAATGACCAAGAGGCCATTCTCGGTCAAGGGCTATAGAGCAAAAGAGCCGTTAGAACTAGTTTACTCTGATTTGTGTGGTCCTATGACTGTCCAAGCAAGAGGGGGATTTGAGTACTTTATCACTTTGATCGATGATTACTCAAGGTATGGGTACAGTTATTTGATTTGGCGTAAGTCTGAATGCATTGAGAAATTCAAAGACTTCAAGGCTGAAACAGAGAAGCGTCTAGGTAAATGTATCAAGACACTACGATCTGATCGTGGTGGAGAGTACCTCTTGGGAGAGTTTAGGGAATACTTATTGGAGCAAGGGATTACATCCCAATTGTCTGCACCCCGTATGCCTCAGCAGAACGGTGTAGCAGAAAGAAGGAACAGGACTCTCATGGATATGGTAAGATCTATGATGAGTTACTCGGATTTACCAATTTCTTTTTGGGGACACGCATACATTCTAAACTTGGTACCATCTAAGTCAGTACCTACTACTCCCACGGAATTGTGGACTGGGCGAAAGCCTAGTCTGCGACATGTTCGGATCTGGGGTAGTCCAGCACATGTGCTGAAAGGGAACGCAGAAAAGTTGGAATCGAAAACAGAAGTATGTTTCTTTGTTGGGTATCCAAGAGGAACAAAAGGTGGTCTGTTTTATAGTCCTAAGGATCAGAAGGTTATTGTTAGCACCAATGCCACATTCTTAGAAGAGGACTATGTTATGGACCACAAGCCCAGAAGTCGTATTGTTCTAGAGAAAATGAGAGGAGAGACACCGAGACATACTTCTTCGATACCAACGGTACGAGAAGAAATACCACAAGAAAGAGTTATCGATATTCCATTACTGCGTCGTAGTGGGAGGTTTATCGAAACTCGTGTAGACCCCGAACCAACCATTAACACGCAGGTTCATGAACTAGTACAGCGTGCAGGTAATGGTGTATTAGGTTCAGAATCTTCACAACAAAATGTCAGTGATACACAGACACGGGTTGTGCCTCGTCGTAGTAGGAGGGTTATTATTCAACCTGACCGGTATATGTTCTTGGGAGAGTCTTATGACCGGGTCCCTGATGAACAAGGTATCGATCCCTGTAACTACAATGAAGCACTCCAAGATAAAGATGCAGATCTTTGGCAAAAGGCTATGAAGTCTGAAATAGAGTCTATGTACTCCAATCAAGTCTGGGATCTTGTAGAACCACCCAATGAAATAAAACCCATTGGATGTAAGTGGATCTATAAGAAGAAGAGAGGAGCAGACGGTAAGGTGGAAACCTTTAAAGCAAGGCTTGTTGCGAAAGGGTTCACTCAAAAAGAGGGAATTGATTATGAGGAAACTTTTTCGCCGGTGGCAATGCTAAAGTCTATCCGGATTCTCTTGTCCATTGCTGCACATTTTGATTATGAAATTTGGCAAATGGATGTCAAGACAGCATTTCTTAATGAGAATCTTGATGAGTACATCTATATGGTGCAACCAGATGGGTTCATCGCAAAGGGCCAATAACACATGTTGTGCAAGCTTAAGAAGTTCATTTATGGACTTAAGCAGGCATCTAGGTCTTGGAATATCCGCTTTGATCAAGTAATCAAGTCTTTTGGTTTTGATCATTGTGCGAATGAATCCTGTGTGTACAAGAAACATGATGGAAGCGTGGTGGTGTTCTTAGTACTATATGTGGATGATATCTTGCTAATCGAAAATGATGTGGGGGTATTATCTTCTGTAAGAGTATGGTTGTCCATTCAATTCGATATAAAGGACTTGGGAGAAGCCGATCACATCCTAGGGATCAAGCTTATGCGAGATCGCAAGAATAGGATGTTGGGCTTGTCACAAGGCGCTTATATTGACAATATTCTTGCAAGGTTTAGCATGCAAGATTCCAAGAAGCGATTCCTTCCCTTCAGACACGGAATTACTTTATCCAAGGATCAGTGTCCTAAGACCTGATGAGATAGAGAAGATGAAGGTAGTTCCTTATGCCTCGGCAGTAGGAAGCCTAATGTATGCTATGCTATGTACTAGACCTGACATCTGCTTTGCTGTTGGCATGGTTAGTAGATATCAGTCTAATCTAGGACAAAAACATTAGACTGCGGTGAAAAATATTCTCAAGTACCTGAAAAGGACTCGAGACTATATGTTAGTTTACCAAGCAGACAGTCTTGTACCCATTGGGTACACAGATTCTGATCTCATGTCAGATAGGGATTCCAGAAAGTCTACCTCAGGATATGTGTTTACCCTAGGAGGTGGAGCCATTACTTGGAGGAGTATCAAGCAGTCATGTATTGTTGATTCCACCATGGAAGCCGAGTATGTGGCTACTTCGGAAGCCGCTAAGGAGGCCGTTTGGCTCAGAAACTTCCTTATGGATCTAAGAGTAGTACCTACGGTACAATCGACTATTACCTTTTATTACAATAATAACGAAGCGGTTGCTAACTCAAAGGAACCAAGGGCCAATAAGAAGGGAAAACACATTGAGCGTAAGTATCACCTGATACGAGAGATCGTGCAAAGAGGTGATGTTGAAGTGACCAAGATAGCATCAGCAAATAACCTGGCAGATCCTTTCACCAAGAGCTTACCAGCCAAGACTTTTGACAGTCATGTAGAAAGGATAGGAGTGAGGTGTGTCGCATCATGGCTTTGAGTCTAAGTGGGAGATTGTTAGGGATATATACTAAAAGCCATGCTTTATGTAGTTGATTTATTATTCATTTAATAAAATCAGTTAATCCATTTTTTTATGAGAATCTGTGTGGGCAATGTTTGTATTATATTATTTATTTAATATTATGCATGTGTGTCTCTTATTCTATATAGTAGGTGGTTTGGTGTGTAGAGTTCGGCTTACACACGGAAGATCAGGCCATCAGATATTATAGAATGTAAGATTTTGGTTTACAGTCTTAGATGGGATTGGACACACTATCGGTAGGACTGCAGCATGGTGTTGTACTAGGTTTGTCTTGCCTATGGAAAACGGTATAGTTTCAACTCACTATACTGGTACACTTTGTGTATTAAACGAGACTGACTTGGGGTAATTATCTTTATACTGACTTATAAGATAATTAATACCTCATGGCTATTATGAGTGCTTATGCTCTAAATCCTAAGTTAATTTGTAGACACGTACATTTGATATTTACACTTTGATCCCTAAAAGGGTGAGATCCTTAAATGGGTCAATATCTCATTGGATTGGGTGGCAATATTAATTGTGTGGTGGATATTAATTAATGATGGAATCCATGTCTCAATTTTGGGATTGATGATATCCCCTTGAGAAAGCTTATAAGTTTTGATTATGTCAAACCCTGCAGGTGGATTTTGTATCCAACATATCAGATAAGTTAAGCAGAGGATCTCAAGGAATTTTAAGAAATTAATTAAATATGATTGTCAGTAATTATATTTAATTAATAGATATCTGTAATCTTAACGTGGGGAGATAATAAGCATTTAATAACATGGAGCTCAAAATATATTTTTGAGATAAGCGTAGGAGTGAAATTATAATTCTTTAGTGGTATGAATTATAATTTATGGAAATAGGAATCTGATTCAGTTCGAATTAGGGTTTCCTAATTCCATAAGGAAGCCTATTCCTTATTGACTTCTTATGGTCCCTATCGTAGCCTATATATATGCTGCTTTGGCTCTCTTCTCAGCTAGCGTTTTTTTCATCAAGAGTATTATAACTCAGAATAGAAAAGAGTGCGTAAAATGAGAGAGTAGAAACATAAAGGATTTCGAAGGAGCCCACACTCAGTTCGATATTCTGGCAGCGGAGGAATACGGTAGAAGATCGTGAGCTGTTATCGAGCCCTTGTTCTCGATTCGTCTACTACAATAATCCATTTTAGCAGTTTAAGGTAACCCTAGTTCCGCCCTTGTAGGGTTATTGTAGTTTTCACGTAATTTTTTTTGCAGTACCAACTTATACGCACTGTCAACGGATTCTGGGAACGCAGTTTCCTAACAGATATAATCAATTCGAGATAGTCAGTCGGGTTTTGGTACAATCAGTTTTAGAGTTGGAAGATGATAAGAATTGACTTATGATGAGTCTGAATAAAAGAGGAAAATATATTATTAGTATCACTACTACATATCGTTCATGACTGGTAATTTCTTTATTTCTATAAGACTGCGTTAGTTAGTTCTCATTCAGCTTTCAGTAAGCTAATGGCCTTTATTGCCTAGATATTCTCCGTCCAAACTACCCTATCCTTAACAATACAGGTGGTAGGACCTACGGTGCTGGCTACTACCCACAGTGGGATTTTACAGAGGATGGCCCTACTAATGACTGTTATGCCGAAAAAGAGTACTACGCTGACGATTACCCTTACGCCAGCTAGATCTGAAGATAGTTTGTTATAGTTTATATTTCTGTTATTTCTGTTGAACTTTGTTTAGTTAACGGGTACTTGGGCATATGTTTGTCTCTAGACCTGTTGTGATCCTGAGGACCACTTTGATTATTGTATTAGATAGTATGGTTATGTTATATATGCAGTTGTTTATTATTCCTGCTTATCTGTTAGACTAGTACTGTGTGGTGTGGATAATTAGTGACTTTCACTTGTCATTCCCTATGGACCCAAAAAGGAAATTTATTTTTCTCTATTTTTGCTGCTCCAGGGCGTGACATGATTTTTGGTATCAGAGCTCTAGGTTGTGATACTTTCATTCACTAACGGGTCCACACCATCTGGTCCTAGTAGTTAAGATTCCTTGAGATGAGATATGAGTTTGAGATAAGTTCGTCCATCTGACGATAGATAGTTTTCCTTTGCAGGTTAGCATTATAGATCCAGAGTTCCATAAGTTTGTGACTGATGCCTATGGAGGACACGTGATTCATGGAGATACTGTGGAGCCAGTTGACCCGGAGTTTTATCATGACTGTATATACCAGATAGCTAGTCGATATCTAGAGGAGGATATGTGGAAGGCTCTATATGTGATCGGGGAGACCCACACTACGAAGATGCATACGGATGCTTATCATTCAGCGAGGATTGGTAGGGATATTTACCAGGAGATTTTGTAATTAATTCAGAGTAAGCTAGAGATGGACGTTATAAAGCTACGAGCTATTCTTGGGAGGAACTATTAAGGCAGCACAAGTAGTAGCACCACCATCACCGGTACCTGAGGTACCCATTCCAGAGCCACAAGAGCAGTCTGAGGAGCCAGAGTCACTAGAGGCCAAACCGATAGTAGATGCTGATCCAGAGGAGGATCCCGCCGAGGACATCGAGCCTGTCGACGATGACGAGGAGCCAGAGGAGGACCCAGAGTTATATGATGAAAATGTTATGGCCGGAGGGAATGATATAATAGGAGATGAGGGTATAGAGGATGCTGCAATCAAGCCAGAGGAGATTATAGTACTAGAGATACCCGTTGTGTTCGATTTACCAACAGGGCCTATACTACATATTGCAACTATTGCCAATATGGCAGTCGAGTGGGTAGCAACGATGGTTGCACAGCCAGCTTGTCACAACCGTTTCAGAAATTTTATGATTTTGAAAATGCATCTTTTGAGATTTTGAAATTAGTAATGTTATCAATAATTTGAGTTGAGGTTGACTGTGAGTCAACGGTAAGGTGTCAGTGAGGACACGGGAACATGGTAGTTCACATGACATGAGCATGAGTAAATGACATTTATATGATTTAAATGTTATTTGACTTATATGGTATTTTGTGAATAGTGAATTATACCTGTGTAGTATAATTTCTGGTATTTTCGGTTTTGTTTGTTAACATTTTGAGAACTGTGGTAAGAACGTGAGTGATACGTTAATTAAAAAGTTAGGTTGTGTAGAGATTCCACAGAATATAGTTTTCGGACGTTATTTTTGGACCAAACGAAACCTAGTCGAAAACTTTTGAAATTTATAGTTTTCACTCGTAAAGGCATAAAATGGACGTGTACGAAGTTTCGGGAGTTAATTAGAAGTTTGAGGAACTCGTGGGGAGGTAAACGTAATTCCCGAAGAGTTTTTCTATATATAGAAGTGGGTGAGATTTCATTTTCATCCAAATTTCCAAAATATCTAGAGAGATGAGAGAGAAAGGAGATTTGGTTGCCACGAGACGACGACCTTCCGTCCGTCAGATTTCCTCCAAATTCAAAATTTGAATTCATGGAGGTAAGACCTACGTTTTGATACTACTTAGGCCGTGTTTGGCCAATTTTTGTAAAAATCTTAATTCTAGACTTTTGGGAAAAACAGGTATAAACTTGTAGGAATTTTCTCAAATTCAAAATCCGACGATTATTTAGCCTCCTAGTCGATCCTTCAAAGTTTGGGGTAAATCGCACGAGGTATGAAGTCCTAACTTATGAAATATAGAGAAATACATGTTTTATATTTCGACGACGAAATTGAGATCCGGGCGAAATTCATGTGTTAATTGTAGGCCCGTTACTTATGCACGCGCTAAATTATGAAAAGCATGTCTAAATTTACGCGAGCACGTTGAGTTGTCTATGTGGGTCAAAAGGGGGTCTTATACAAATTCATGCCGGACTAAGCTTCTCGATGTTTGAGAATTTGAGTAGCGACGGCTACTGTGCATGGTTGTAGGCTTGGACTTGCCATGGCACTTGTGGGGATGTAATGGTTGTAGGCTTGGACTTGCCATTGACATCGCGGTTTAAGGCTTGGACTTGCCGCTACCGGATGAATGCGTATTTTTCTCCCTGGAGACTATTGACATGATTTATGAGATTAAAGCATGTTTTATCATATATTGCATATGTTAGACTTGTACGCTCAGCATATAGCTGAGCAGTGGAGATGTACTCCATTGCAGGTAAGAGGAAAGACAAGAAGAATCGTGAGGAGTGAGGTCGAGGAACGCCGGGGAACCACAATTGTATATGCTTTTGTTTTAATCCTAAAACTTGTGTAAGGATTGGGAATTCGTAAAATGTTGTAATAGATCTTTGGATTAGTTCCTTGGTATTGTAATCTTATAATTGAACGCCTGTAGTTATGTTTTAAATGTTGTATTTGGCGTTGGTTGTGATGGTTTGTGGATAATTGAGAAGCATGAGTTATTATTTTCACCACAGGGCTGCACAACGGGGGAGCAGTCGACTGAACCCTGTATCAGTCGAATGGATCCCGTGTGTTTGAGACACTGAAAGTGAATAGTAAGAGAAGCAGTCGACTGGACCTTGCATCAGTCGACTGAGACACTGTTGGTTTTGGCTACTGCTTTTAATAATGGAAAAACCAGTCGACTGGACCTCCAGATCAGTCGACTGGACCCCTTTTGAAAATGTTACATTTTGGTTCTGCTTAGCACAGTCAACTGGGGACCTTGATCAGTCGACTGACCAGTCAACTGGGTTCCCTGATCAGTCGACTGAACCTATGTCTTCAGAACTGACTCTTTTGAATGTATTTTCACTTGGCCAAAACCTTTTATAACTCAAATTTTCAATGGATTTGTCAACTCAGAGGACATTGTTTCCTAAGTTTTAAAATACCCAGGGTTGTTTTAACGTTCTTTCCGCTGCGTATCGTTAGAGTATGTTTGGATGAGCCTTGATGGCGTGCCACGTGTCCTATTTTTGCGCGTAGCGGGATGGGTCGTGACACAGCTGGACTTTCAATAGGACATGTTGCATTAGCAGAGGCTATGGCCATAGTTGGAGATTTTGCGGAGTTGATTGTAGACGTCGCCGAGCTAGCATTTTGGTGTTGAGGATATGGATGTGGACAAGATGATTGTTGAGGATTGGGATATAGGAGTAGTGGTTGGAGGACTTGTTGTGAGAGAATGACTATATTCTAATAGTTATATATGGACATTGTACCTGAGGATGAGGCACCAGCAGGATCAGATGTTGATGATTTTTGAGTCAAGATCTGCAGGGTTTATCTTTTGTTAGTTTTATATTTGGACATGTTGTCCATATGATTTTGGGAGCTTGAGAGATATCTATTTGACCATAGCCTGTATAAATGTTATCAGTAGTAGTAGTATTGTTAGTAGCTGACCTTAGTACTGTATTTGCTTATGTCCCATGTGGTACATGGTACGGTTACTATATACTCCATGGTATATCTTTTGATATATACGAGCAGTACTTTTGATATGTTAATGGTATGTTGGGTTTTTAAATGCTGATTTATAGAACTATTAATTCTCATTGCTTATCGTTCTATCTTAATTTCGTTTCTCCGAGAAGACTTTCAGTTTATCAGTAAGTCTCTTGTAGGCGACACTCGTTATCATTATGGTGGGACCCTTGAGAAATCACCTAGTGCATAATGGAGCACCTATTCCAGAGAGAATGGACCCATCTGGAGTCTTTGAAGCCTTTATGCAGAGGATGAAACATGTAGGCGACACCTACAACCATGCTACTAATCAACGACTTGTCTAACCCCCATTTGCATCGTTTCAACAAAGACAAACTGGAGACAAACTACTAGCAAATTTTTGTGGTTTACATCCCGAGAAGTTCGATGGACTAACAGAACCATGGAAGGTTGAGAAATGGATAAGAGAGATGGTATTGATCTGTGAAGCCTTAGAATGTAGTAGGCAAGAGAAGCGTCGTCCTGCCACGTTTCAGCTGACCTATGCTGCCGCAGATTGGTAGAAAGCTGAGCGAGCCACTATAGGGATGAATGCTACAAGGGCAATGCCTTGGAGACGTTTAAAGGAAGATTTTTGGAGAAGTATTTCCCAGAAGATGAGAGAGATCAACAGGAGAGGAATTTCTTCAATCTGGTCCAAGGAGGATGGACTATACGAGAATACACAACACAGTTTGAGCGTCTATCTCGTTTTGCTCAACACATGATTGACACTCCACAGAAAAAGGTGAAGAGATTTCATCAAGGGTTGAATCCCCACATCAGGCCTATGATGGTTGGCCATCTGAATCAGTCGTTTGAGGGGATTATCCGATTTGCTGCAAGATTGGAAAATGATGCTTATTCAGTATAAGGGCCATAGATGAATTGACCTCAATCGTCAAGAGGTTTTTAATAGCAGAGTTTCCAGAACCAACCACTGAGAAATATAAAGAGTTGGAGACCCCAAGGGAATTTTCAGAGGAACACGAGAAACTGGGAGGGAACCAGGAAACCTCAACAGGGTTATCCTCAACCCCCGCAATATCGCCAGCAGGGACCATAGCCTCAAGAGCTGCCAACAGCCCCGCCAAGTAATAACGGAGAACGTTTTAATTGTGGAAAGCCAGGACACATTGTCAAGTTCTGCACAGTCCCCAGGATTAACCGCAGGATGGATGCTATCTGTCGAAATTGCAACAAGCCGGGACATTTGAGCAAGGATTGTCGTGTACCACGAGGAAGATACTATGGGGCACCAATTCAAGGAATTTAGGGACCCCCAGATCAAACAAGGATGAATGCTATCATCCCAGTAAAAGCAGGCTTTAATGTTGACAAACAGTAACATTTGGAAGGTATGCTTGTACTATTTCATAGTCCAGTTAAAGCATTATTCGATACTAGAGCTATACGTTATTTTATCACTGTTAAGATTGTGCGTCAGTTGGGTTTGGAACCCCAGACACTTGAGCAAACATTGAATATTGTGTCACCATTAGGAGTGACTGTTAAGCTGGGTAAAGCGTGTATAGATTGCCCATTGACCTTGGGAGATTGAAATCTTCCAACAGACTTAGTAGTCCTATCAATGTCGGAGTTCGACATTATCCTGGGGATGGATTGGTTGGCTAAGTATGATGCTAATTTGGACTGCCCTACCAGGACGATTGTATTTCCGATACCGGGACGTTCGACGATTATATTTTAGTGTCAGTCGACGAGTGATATGTTCTTGATAAGTGGTTTAGCTACAATTGGGAGTACGAGTACAGAAACTAACGATGGATCAGATTCCTACTGTACAAGACTTTCATGATATATTCTAGGATATTAAAGGACTTCCACCGAAAAGAGAAATAGATTTTTGTATGGAACTAGTACCTGATATGTTGTCGATATCTAAGACTCCATTTAGGATGGTACCAACTGAAATGTTGGAATTGAATAAGCAAGTTCAGGAACTCGAAGATTTAGGATTCATTTGTTCGAGTATGTCACCTTGGGGAGCACCAGTTCTATTTGTAAAGAATAAGGAAGGGACACTTTGACTCTGTATGAATTACAAGGAGTTGAACAAGGTAACAATCAATAATAGATATCCACTACCTCGGATAGATGATCTATTCGACCAGTTACAAGGATCAAGGATCTTTTCAAAGATCGATTTGCGTTCTGGATATCACAAGTTTTTAGTTCGATCGGAGGATGTATCGAAGACTGCAATTAGGACGAGATATGGGCATAATGAGTTCTTAGTTATGCCTTTGGATTGACGAATGCTCCAGCAATATTCATGGACTTGATGAATAGAGTATTCAGACCATATCTGGATAAACTCATTACAGTGTTCATCGATGACATACTGATCTACTCAAAGACAAAGGAGGATCACAAGAAGCACTTACAGATTGCTTTACAGACACTCAGAGATAGCAAGTTGTATGCAAAGTTCAGCAGGTGTGAATTTTGGCTACAAGAGGTCAAATTATTGGGACATGTTATATCTTAGGATGGTATTTCAGTGGACTCATCTAAAATTGATGCAGTCTTAAGTTGGAACAGACCAACTAATGTGACAGAGGTCAGAAGTAGGGTATTATCGACGATTTGTTCAAGGATTTTCCAATATAGCAGGACCTTTGATAAATTTAACAAGGAAGGAGACGAAGTACAAATGGACAAACAAGCATGAACATGCATTTCAGGAGTTAAAGAAAAGATTGACTTCTGCACCAGTACTCGCGATAGCTAAGAATGGAGAAAGGTATGTAATCTACAGTGATGCATCACACCAAGGATTGGGTTATGTACTTATGCAAGACGGGAATGTTATTGTATATGGATCCAGATAATTGAAGATACATGAGAAGAATTATCCTACGCATGATCTGGAATTGGCAGCAATAGTTTTTGCATTAAAGATTTGGAGACATTATCTCTATGGAGAAAACTTTGATCTATTTTCCGATCATAAGAGCTTGAAGTATTTGTTCTCTCAGAAGGAGTTGAACATGCGACAACGAAGATTGATGGAGTTACTCAAGGATTATGACTTTTCATTGCAATACCATCCGGGTAAAACAAATGTCATAGCAGATGCTTTGAATCATAAACCTCGACTAGTGATCACTGCATTATTAATTCGAGAATGGAAAACATTAGAAGTTTTAGCTGAATTTGATCTTTAGCCAGTGGAATCAATGGAAGGACTACATTTTGGATGTCTTATGATACATCCAACTTTGATCAGCCGTATCATAGAAGCTCAACAGACAACGGAAGATTTGAAGTTATGGTTCGCCTAGATGTCATCCAAGGAGCCAGAAGTCTGGAGTATCAGTACGGACGGAGCCTTACGATGTAAAGGTAGACTCTGTGTACCTATCAAAGAAAATATCCAGAAAGACATATTAGAGGAAGCACAAAAACTCACGGATGACTATTCATCCTGGGTGTATGTAGATGTACAAGGACTTGAAGAAGAATTTTTGGTAGGAAAGAATGAAGAATGAAGTAGTTGAATACGTATCTCAGTGTCTTATATGTAAACAAGTGAAGGCAGAACATCAGAAACCACCTGGACTTCTACAGACGTTACCGATTCCCCAATGGAATGGGAACACATCACCATGGATTTCGTGGTAGGATTGCTGAAGTCACAGCAGAACCACGATGCTGTTTGGGTGATTGTGGATCGACTTACAAAGACGGCACATTTTTATCTCTTACAGTATGACGTATCCAATAGAATGGTTGAGTCGGATGTACGGTTACACGGATTACCTGTGTCTATCGTGTCAGATCGAGATTCGAGATGGGAACAACACTGAACTTGAGCTCAGCCTTTCATCCGCAGACTAATGGATAGGCTAAACGAGCCAATCAAGTAATGGAGGATATGTACGTACTTGCGTTATTGATTTTGAAAGTTCTTAGGAGACGCACTTACCGTTGATCGAATTCGCCTACAATAACAGTTATCATACGAGCATAGGAATGGCGCCGTTTGAAGCTTTATATGAAAAACCTTGCCGATCGCCATTATGTTGGGCCGAAGTTGGAGATACTCAACTTCTTGGGCCAGAGATGATGCGAGAAACCAACGAGAAGATCTAGATTGTATGTAAGAAGATAATGACAGCTCAGACCTGACACAAGAGTTATGCTGACAAGCGACGCAAAGATTTGGAGTTTGTAGTTAGAGACCACGTACTACTAAAGGTTTCACCTGATCGAGGCATCGTCAGATTTGGTCAGAAGATAGGCAAGCTATCGCCGCGATTCGTCAGACCATTCGAGATTCTGGAACATGGTGTCAATTTCATGTATATGATTTCATGGGCAATCTAATGACTCTCTTAAAATACTTGTTCTTAGGCTTAGTTTGGCCCCCATTTTGGTGCTTCTCATTTTTTAAAGCACAATTTCATGTTAAATCATTTGATAACTAGTTTATGAGCTTTGCAAAAATTGAACTTAGGGTTTTTTTGGGAGGAGCTTTTAAAAGCTTTAGAATGAAGCTTTTAAAAGCTCAAGCTTGCTTTTTGGTTTCATGATATTTTTTTGAAGAGTAATGTGTCACCTATACAAAATTATCAAACTAACTTAATAATAAATTTTATTAGCTACTTTTAAAAAGCCACGTAGAGGCCAAACTAATCCTTAGTCGGACTAATACACGCTAGTTTTCACAAGAGCAAAATATAGACTTGGACTCCGATTTCAAAATTTCCCAAACAGCCCAATTCTTAAAAAAAAATTATCTCAAGTTTCCATCACACACGCTACACAAGGGCCGGCCGAGTCATCCCATTCAAATCCCGAGTCGACTCAGCTGGTGGGTTACCCATTACGTATCGAGTTTTGTCCAGATTAGTCGGGCCATCCTCTAGTTCCCAATCAAAACCTCATCCCCAATCTTCCCTTCTCTCTCTCTACAAGAATGAGAGAGGAGTAAGAAAAACCAAAAACCTAACTTAACCTCTCCGATTATCATCTATTTTCCCTGAAACCATGAAATACTGCTAGATAATTTTCTCACCTACCAAACAGCAACAAAGAAAAAAAAATGTCTCTCACAGTGCTCCAAACCGCCCAAATCATGCCTATCAATACCCAAACCATCCCAACCACCAAAACCTTATCATCGAATTTATTTAAACCACTCTTGCCCACTCACAACCCCCTTTACCGATCACTGGATTCGCCGCCGCTCGCCGGTAGGGTTCGGAGAAGTCTAGTGGTCGTCAAGGCTTCGTCGTCGTCGGCGGCTGTTGACGGAGACACCATAGCTGGATTGGAGCGATGTTTCAGTTCATCGCCGCCGTCCGATTCACCTTCGTCGTCGTCGGTGATGTATGGTCCGGTGATGAAGAAGGGACCGTACGGTGCTACTGGTCAAGTAACGTTGGAGAAATCGAAGCTCGATATGACGCAGAAGTCAAGGACGACTAGCCCTGGGGTCTGTATTCTCTTTCACCTAATATCCATGCTCCGTTTCAAGATTTAGAATTTTTGACATGATATCTTCTTTTGCTAGCATTTTGTGTACTGTAATGTGTAAGACATTAGTGATTGTGAAACTGGGAGATTTGAGGGACTCTCTTGTTTTACCATCTAGTGACCCTTTATTGTTTGGATGTTAATTGTTATGTACCATTATTGTCAATGATCTAACTTGTGAAAGCACTCTTTTTTTTTTTTTTTTTTTTTTTTTTTTTTTTTTTTTCATATTTGAAAATAAGAAAGAAATTTTCTAAGATTTTTGTCTTGGGGACTTCAAAGGCCAATAGTTAATGTTTAGGGATAAATTAGAGGTTTCTGTGGATGGATGTTACCTTGAACAGCTAGTCAACATACCTGTTTCTCAGGATCGATAGATTTTTTGGACTTGAATGACCACCATATTACCTTCCATAGACTCCTTAAATTCTTCATCTTTCTTGTAAATGCTATGGTGAATAGATATTTATCTTTGGATTTGTGGTGATGACTTGTTAAAATTTAGAAGCACAAACTTGAGGTGAAGATGTGGTAGAGATTGAAGTTTAAGGATAATGATAAACATTATCATTTATGTTCTATTGACATTGTTGTAGCGAAATCCTCTCACCAATACTTGAAGAATATGGCATTTTTATGATCAAGTTGATGCTAGATAGCCCATTATTCACCTCTACCTTAATTGGATCTCAAAACAATCGTAAAACACCTCTGACCATAAACCCTATGTATATAAGTTTAAAGTTCAAATCTTTGCTCAGCTGTTGAGTTAATCTTCGTGTTTGTTATTTAGTTGCTGATTTTCGTTTTTTTTTTTTGTTTTGTGTGTGTGTGTGTGTGAGAGAGAGAGAGAGAGAGAGAGAGAGAGAGAGAGAGCGCTATAACAGGTGCATAAAGGCACTACCGAACAATTCTAATCATGCGTGCGTTCGGTCAAATAACTAACTCCACATGCTTTCTGAACTTAAGTACTTCGCATTCGGCACCTCGTGGAAAATTACGGCAAAAAAATTTCGTGAAACAATTCCTCAGCCAATAACCTTAAGGCAAAAGCCAGATAGCCCTTAAGGCAAAAGCCATTAAACCAAACAACACTTAAGATGAAAGCCAAAAGCTCTTATGCCAAAAGCCAAACAACCCTTAAGCCAAAAGCCAAACATGCCTTAGGCCAAAATTCATTAAGCCAAATAGCCCTTTAGCCAAAATCCAAACAGGCCTTAAGCCAAAATAGCCCCTTAGCCAAAAGCCAAACAACCCTAAAGCCAAAAGCTAAGCTGCTCATAAGTCATTAAGCCAAACAATCCTTGAGCCAAAATGGAATGGTGGGAATATATGATCGGGGGAAACTTTACAAACAAATCAAATATGGGCCATTAGATTATAAATGCTACATTTAATCTAGCCCTCTATCTTTATCAAGCTAATGTATTGAATAGATATATATGTATCTGCACACATATATTAGAATCCTTTTTATGAGAACTCTCTCACTTTGTTAAAGTGAGGACTTCTGTTTATAGCCTTTGGATCCAGTTTTTATTAAGGGTACTGCAGTAATTTCACAGACTAAAAATTGGATTCAACGGCTGTAAAAGAAGTCCTCACTTTGTTAAAATGAGGACTCCGTCATAAGAAGAGTTCTGTATATATACATATGTATATATGTATATGCATATACACACACATGCATATTTGTATCTGTTTAAGTTACCAACTACTTCAAAAGATTAAGCTATTAGAGAATGGGCTCAACAATGTATATCAAGCGTCAACACATCCTTCACGTGCAATCCCGATTTGCACGTGGAGAGTAAACAAATCAAACTCCATCATAGTGTAGACATATAACAAAGTGCAAATATGCACAATAAAGCGGGGATGGAGAGTCGCACCTAAGACCTCCCACAAACAAGGCTCTGATACCATGTTAAGTAACCAACTACTCCAAAAGCTTAAATTGTTAGAGAATGGGCCCAACAATATATATCAAGCTTCAACAATATAATATATGTGCCACTGAGCTGTATTATTCTTTCTTTTCTTTGAAGTTCATTAAAAGTGTTGTTAATTCAAAGCTTTTTTTGTTTTGCTTCTTCCGTTGACTGACATGTGTATGCATGCAGTGCATGTTTGATGTTACTTTCCAGACCCACCTTTTACTTAAACCTAATCAGAACTAGCTTCAACGTGTTCGGTCCTGCTTCATTTAAATAGCAGCATGCAAAAGTAGTCTAGGAAGCACGACTTGTCCGTGTCCGACACTTGGTTTGAGTGCTCAGTCCGAAATCCTTTCATTAATCTGTTAGTGAACTTACTATACTTGTGTTGGTTTACTCCTTTTTCCCTCTTGCACCATTTTGAATCCTTGGCCTAATGTTTCGTAAATTCTCTGGTTGACAGACTGCTGTTGGAGGAGGTGGCGGCAATATTGGAAAGCATATCAATAATGGTGGTGGTGATGGAGGTGATGATAATGGTGATGACGATGATTACTTTGACGACTTTGATGACGGTGATGAGGGAGATGATGGTGGACTCTTTAGGAGGCGGATTATCCATCCAGAGGTTGGTAATCTTATGCATACACTAGCGCCCTAAAAAAAGCGTAAAGTTACATTTTTGTTGAGGATTTAATATTATCGCTTGAGAAAGTTGGTTTTCTGTGAACTTTCTGCCAGATTTTTGATAAGAAATTTGTTGACGCGGTATTGAACGAGTGGCAGAAGACAATGATGGATTTGCCTGATGGGCTCCGCCAAGCCTACAAAATGGTGATTTCCTCTGCTCTTTTGTACTCCATTGTGCTAACTCTGGAGCTTGGTTCTGATTTTTGATGTTTGCTCCAGGGTATGATTAGCACAGCTCAATTGGTAAAATATTTAGCAATCAATGCCAGGCCTACTACTGCTAGGTTCATCTCCCGTGCCATTCCACAAGAAATTTCTAGGGCATTCATTGGCAGGTAATTTTAATAAAGAGTCAGCACATTGAAAGGATAAATCATTTACTTCTTTACAATTCATCCTTCCATTGAAGTATCCATGGAAGTTTTGTGCTATAAGTACAAATCGCCTCTTTAAGTACTTGGCATAGTGCGCAGAAACGTAGTTCTAATCAGAAAGTCTTTCGGTTTAATTGCCACCATACATGTTCGTGTGCATCTAAAAATGCTATTGGCTGCTTCTTGACACTGGTAGGAGTCTGCTAATGGATGAACTTTGCAGTTCTCCAAATTCCTAGTTGTTCTTTTAGATTTTCGAATTGCCTTGATTTTAGGAAATTTAGAAATTAGAAGTTCTGGAAATGATAATTTCATGTCTGGAAATACGATTAAATACTTTTATGTATACATTCAACCATGAAGGATCATGCATGTAATTCACTAATTTTAGTTGATGTTTTATTATTTTGACTATGTAAAGAAACAGTCCTCTTCTCCCCTTCACCCTCCAAAAAATAAAAAGTAGAAAGCAAAAGGAAATTAGAGGTATCACTCGCATTCCTGGAGCATGCAGAAGCTTCAGAATTTGGCTTTCTTTATAGGGGTACAACTGCCCCAACTGGATGAGGCGGTGAGAATTTGAAATTATAGTTGTGCGTCATCATGAATTCATTTTGTTCATTTACTCATATATGAAAAAGCATTAAAAATAGGAGAGCCGCTCTTTTGCCATTTTTACCGAAAGTGTGATGTACTACAAAACCTGTTAATTGACAACTAGATCTCGATTGTCATCTGATAGTATTTTTAGCAATTGAACTCTTAGATTGTGAGGGCACATTTTTTCGTCAATGTATGATTTTTGTTGTGTGCTTCTTCATTTGCACAGGATGATTGCAGATCCCGCATTTTTATATAGGCTTCTTCTAGAGCAGGCTACTACTATCGGTTGTTCTGTCTGGTGGGAAGTGAAAAATCGCAAGGAAAGGTATTCTTTTTCTTTTGACTTGTACAAGGGAAGCCAAGAAAAGAAAAAGAAAAAAAAAAGAAAAAAGAAACTCTTATCATATTAGTCATTTTTGTTTTAGTCGGTCCATAAATCTTTTCTTTACTGTATTGACAGGATAAAGCAGGAATGGGATCTTGCACTTATTAATGTGCTTACGGTGACAGCATGCAATGCGGTTGTTGTTTGGTCGCTTGCTCCATGCCGTTCATATGGAAACACTTTTCAATTTGATTTGCAAAATACTGTGCAAAAGCTTCCTAACAACATCTTTGAAATGTGCTATAAACATAGAGAATTTGACTTGCAAAAAAGAATCCAATCTTTTTTCTACAAGGCTGCAGAGTTATGTATGGTTGGATTTACAGCTGGAGCAGCACAAGGTGCTTTGTCAAATCTTTCAGCCAGTAAAAAGG
This sequence comes from Hydrangea macrophylla, assembly GCA_033977485.1. Lineage (NCBI taxonomy): Eukaryota > Viridiplantae > Streptophyta > Magnoliopsida > Cornales > Hydrangeaceae > Hydrangea > Hydrangea macrophylla. Next base: position 148,122,017 of record CM066988.1, read on the forward strand.
AGGGAAGGTAAACAATGGTCCTTTTTTTTCATTTATTTTGACTTTTCAAATTCAAGCTCTTCCCCTTCCTTTTGACAAGTTTCTGGTTGCTTATTACTTTTGCAGGTTATCTGTAACGATTCCAACTGTGAGTAATAATGCCCTTGGTTATGGTGCTTTTCTCGGCCTGTATGCAAACCTGCGTTATCAGCTTCTATGTGGACTTGATAGAACATTGATAAGCCATTTTGATGTAATTGGAGTGGCACTGTTTTTTAGCACTGCGATGAGGTCCGTGTTGCTTCCCTATTAAATTTTCCATGGATTATGCACTTTGCGTTTTACTGGGTCTACTTTAAATTGATTTGAAGATTTCAATCATTTATGCTGCAAGTTTTTGCTTCTATACATTAACGTTTTTACCAATTCAATTGGTTTAGCCATTTCAAGGAAGTTATATTTACACTTTTCCGTTGCCTATTATTCCTAATCTGGGTTAAAATGTAGTGTTGTTTGTCCTCAAAATTTATTTGATTATGTTAATTTGTTATTGTTCTGAATTTTCAAACAATATTCATGAATCATGATAGGTAGGATTATTTTGCTTTATCTAATGCTAATTTCTTAACTACCCCCTCAAAAAAGTGCTCTTTCACGTTTGATGCGGTGTTGTATCTCTCCATTTCAGCAATTTCTTTAAGGGCCTGTTTGTGTATCCCATGAATTGGATTTGACGACTCCATTATTCATAGAGAATTTCAATGTAGAAATCGAGTATCTTCCATGAGACTTTTTGGATAGTGGTAGTTATTGAAAAAAAAACTATGCCTGAAAGGATCAGTTTTATCATCTTAAGGGAATTAAAGAATGACTACACATGAAGAACCATGATAAAGTTTCTCATTCTCGTCGATGGATTAATCCAATATTATGATTTTCCACAGTGGACCCCGTAGTCTCTATCTCTCTTCTCATTGATCCACCGCAGGGTGTGGATGCTTTTTGGGTGTGCAAGGACCCCAAACATTACTCTTCTTTACAAATTGGGAGTGGATACAAAATTCATGGGACACCCAAACAAACTAACGAAATCTGCGAAGTACTTGAGCTACAATCAGCTCACATATTGCTATCTGTTCCAATGGTTGTAAAAATTCCCACAATCTTTCTTTATTTGCATCTACCAGACCAGTTAGAGATTGTTGTTTCGAATGTTACAGGATGTTGAATGTCCAAGTAGGAGAAACATCCAGGCTGGCTTGGCTTGGCGTAGAGGCGGATCCGCTAGCTCACTCGGACGACCTTTTGAAGGCATACAATAGGCCATCCGATGCTGTTGGTCAGCCTTCTTCTTCAAAGTGGTTCATATCCAAGAATGCCTTTGTTTCTGGGCTTGGACTTCTTGGCATCAAAGAAGGGCAAAGTGAGTCCACTGCTGAGGGAGAGACTCCACAACCCAAGGCTCGGAGAAAGAGAATTGTAAGGAAAAAAGTGACAGCAAGTTGAGCTTATAGCCAGTTGGTATGGTCGCTATCGACCGCTCGATTTTGCCGCCTGATTGTCCGAGTTGGACTGAGAGATGATCTTTGGTGATGATCTACGGTGGAAGTTTATCATAGGGTTTGTATTCATTATGCGTAATGAGCAGATTTATAGTGGAAAGCTTCTGAAGAATTTTTTTTTCCCCTTCTAGGTTTAGCCTAAAAACTGTTTTGAGATAATAAAATATTGTCAGAATCCAGATTGAATTAATCTGAATTCTTTACCCACCGCCCCCCCTCCCCTAAAAGCAGTTTTTTTGATGTTGAGATGTTCCTGAACATTGAACTGTTCATTCCTTCTGTTGTATGAATTATGGACTATATTGCAGGGCCATTTGTGTGAACTGTGAAGCTATTGTCGTGTTCTCATAAATGTTATTGAAATTGTTCAGTCATTGCTATTTCCATTGGCCGTATAATTCTCTTAGATGGGAAATAATACTTGTCTAATTCCTCAAGGCCTTTTTTGTTTGGCAGATAACTAAAAGGGATTGGACTAAAATAGTCCAATCTGTGTTTATACTGTGTTTGGTTGGTCCTGGTCCTCCTGGATTCCCTTGGGTTCTATTTGGTTTGTAGATTTAGAGAAGGAGAAGAAAACCAAGAAGGTAAATTAGTTTTATGTTGATCCTTGTGTTCTAAAATTAAAAAAAATTTCAAAATATATATGTAGCTTAAGATTAAGAAAAGAAGGTAGGAAAGTTACTCAAAATTTTAATTCGCAACTTATTTCTTACTACTATCATATTTTCGATGCCTTCTTATTTTCTTTATTATTTTCATTATTAACCAAACGGAGCCTTCAGTTGCTTTATCTACAGACTACAATTAGAGTTCCCAATTTGTATCCCTATTGGTTGGGAACCAAAGTTAAGATGCAAATTTTATTATCCTGGAAGCCGAGAGTTTCGATGGGACCCATATGCTCAGAGAGAGAGAGAGAGAGAGAGAGAGAGAGAGAGAGAGAGGGGAATTGATGACTGAAAGTGGAAAAAGGAAAAAGGGTGAAGGCCTAAAAGACCATTTCATTTACTTGTTTTGAGGGAAGGGATCAGTTATTTATGCAAGCAAGGAATTACGCCTTTCTGGGTGGCCACAGCTTCTATATTCACTCTCCTTTGCACGTCTATTTCCATTCTTCTTTTATATAGATATCGATACATCAACTACACTCTAATAGTCACCCCCCGACTGTCTCAGTCCTCAACTAAATAGAGAGAGAGAGAGAGAGAGACTAATGGCTTCTTATAATATTGTACTCTGTATCTTGGTTATGATTGCAACAGGTATTAAGTTTTCTCTTTATCCTTATTTGGTTGTCAAGAATTTGGCCTTCTTTGTGACATAGCGTTTGCTCAGTGACAATAGCCTCGTGCACTGGTTTTGTCCTTGATATTTACTCTGGATCTTTTTAGCTACCAAACACAGAATTCTGATGCAATTTATTTATTTTTTTTCCGTTAACTTGTTTATTTTACTATGATCAATGTCTACAACTTCGCTACTTTTCAGACTTGGTGAATTCCTAAAACTATTTCATATCTTGTTGGACAGGGGTAATTGTCCGAATGTACCAATTTCACTATATCAAATGGTTGCAATGAGACCATATGGCCCGGAATAATACCAAATGACAACTTCAGTGGCTTTGCACTGAAACCGGGCCAAACTGCCGTCTTCTCCGCCCCATCCGGTTGGGGCGGCTAGATATGGGCCCGAACCGATTGCGATTTCAACAATAATGGCAACGACAAGTGCCAAACCAGTAGGTGTGGTACCACCCTACAATGCTCGGGCCTAGGGAGCCCACCTGCATCAATTGTCAAATTTACCCTTGGAGCACTCGATTACGACGTTAGCCTTGTCGATGGGATCAATTTGCCACTAGTTGTCACACCCCTTAATGGAAAAGGGAATTGTAGCACGGCTGACTGTGATAGTGACCTGAGGGCTAATTATCCGTCGGAGCTTGCTCTTAAGTCCGACGGGAAAACGGTTGTCTGCCCGAGTGCGTGTAATGTGTTCGACACCGATGAGTACTGTTGTAGAGGGATGTACTCTAATCCTGTGACATGTTTGCCTACTAATTATTCAAGGACTTTCAAACAAGCCTGCCCTGTTGCTTATAGCTATGCGTTTGATGATCCCACTAGCATTTTAACTTGCTCTGCAATGGATTATGTAGTGACTTTTTGCAAATCAAGGTATGTGAAGTAACTTCTCTCTCTTTTTTAAATGCAATTTGATTACCAAGGTTTGTTTTTTTTTTTGGGGGGGGATCAAAATTTGATTAATAAGTTGACATCAACACAAGTGCAACTCAATAGTGGTACGTGGAACATTCCATGCAACTAAGATCAAGCAAAATTCGACTTAAACAACACATGTGTGTGTATATATATATATATATATATATATAGGCATACTTCCACTATCTTATTACAGTAGTATAGTATAGTAGTATTGTGTTTGAGAATTGCTATTCGTACTTTATAGATGAACTAATGAACTTCATAGAATGCATTGACTGCATGGTGTGTCAGTAGTACCATGAAATACATTAGTTCAATTTTGGAGTGGGAATAGCAATTGCCTTTTTGTATTGACAATAAAAGTTAAAATAAAATAGGGATATTAGGTCATAGACCCCTTAAAATTATGTATTTTAGTAAAAAATCCACCTTTTTTTTTGCAGTTTTATGAAAAGCCCCTCGCTACTTTTCGTATTTGATGAAAAGCCCCTCCGTTCACAGATTATGTTATATTATCTGTGAACTTTAAATCATCATAACTCACTCCTTTTTTTGTCTTTTTGGGTGATTTTTTTTTTTTTTTTTTTTGAGATCTACGCATTAGACTTGAAAGTTGTACAAAAAAAAGTAATTTGGAACTTCATTTTTCATTTTTATCTTTCAGATATATAATATTATCTGTTTACACTAACATATAACATTATTTGTCAACTTTAAACCATCATAACTTTATCAATTCTTGGGCTTTTTGGGTGATTTTTTTTTTTGAATTCATGTATTTATTTGAGATCTACGCATTGGACTTGAAAGTTGTACAAAAAAAGCAATTTGAAACTTCGTTTTTCATTTTTATCTTTCAAACACAAACAGATAATATTATCTGTTTACACTAACAGATAATAATATTTGTCAACTTTAAACCACCATAACTTTATCAATTCTTGGACTTTTTGGGTGATTTTTTTTTATTTCATGTATTTCTTTAAGATTCACGCATCGGACTTGAAAGTTGTACAAAAAAAATAATAATTTGGAACTTCGTTTTTCATTTTTATCTTTTAGACACAAACAGATAATATTATCTATTTACACTAACAGATAATATTATTTGTCAACTTTAAACCACCATAACTTAATCAATTCTTGGACTTTTTGGGTGATTTTTTTTTTGATTTCATGTATTTCTTTAAGATCTACGCATCGGACTTGAAAGTTGTACAAAAAAAAATAATTTGGAGCTTCGTTTTTCATTTTTATCTTTCAGACACAAACAGATAATATTATCTGTTTACACTAACAGATAATATTATTTGTCAACTTTAAACCACCATAACTTTATCAATTCTTGGGGTTTTTGGGTGATTTTTTTTTTTTTTTTTTTGATTTCATGTATTTCTTTAAGATCTACGCATCGGACTTGAAAGTTGTACAAAAAAAAATAATTTAGAACTTCGTTTTTCATTTTTATCTTTCAGACACAAATAGATAATATTATCTGTTTACACTAACAGATAATATTATTTGTCAACTTTAAACCACCATAACTTTATCAATTCTTGGGCTTTTTGGATAATTTTTTTTTATTTCATGTATTTCTTTGAGATCTACGCAATAGGCGTGGAAATTTTAAGAAAAAAAGTCAAGTTGCAGCCTAATTTTGAGGTTTTATCTATCTTACAGATAATATTATCTGTTATCTGTGTGTCTAACAGATAATTTTATCTGTCAACTTTAAACTACCATAACTTTATCAATTCTTGGATTTTTTGGGTGATTTTTTTTTTTTTTTTTTTTTGATTTCGTATATTTTTTTAAGATCTATGCATCTATGGTGCCAATTGTACGAAAGAAATATATTTTTATTATATGTATACGAAAAAAATGCAATTTTTCATATATGTTTGATGTTTAGTTTTTTTTTTGTCTCAGTATTTCATGATCAACATTGAACTTGACTGATAGATCTGGTTTTGCTGATTTCAAAACATCAAATTTTACGAAAAATGGACTTGTATAACAAAAGTTATAGCAATTTGAGTGCAAAAAGGGCTAATGCAATAAAGAAAAGTAGCATGAGTTTTAGTTTTGAAGAGTTTTATTTGAGAGGGCTATGGCCGAAGGTCCCAATAAAATAAAATGAGAGTCCTGATATAGTTTTACATTAAGGGCATTACGGTAATTTCATCCTAGAACCTTTTAACATTATTCCCTCACTAGCATGTAACCCGCGCATTGCGCGGGTACAGTGTTTGTGATAATGTTGACATATTACTATTTCTATTTGTGATAAGCATAGTTTATTCCATAAAAGTGTGTGCGTAAGTAAAGTAACATGATCCCAAACTGGCATATTTAGGCATTTTCCAAACAACATATATCTATTGAAAACTATAATCCAAATTAGATACTCTGGTATTGAAAATATATGCAGCTTTTTCTAAATATTACATAGGATGATCATGACAAAAACAAAATCTAGTGATTGATAGCATAATTGCTTGCACATGTATATATGAAAACAAAGAAATCAAAGTTTTGGGGTTTATTACTTTATTAATTTATCCAAAGCCACATTAAAGACCCCAAAGCAGTAAGGGATATACTTAAACCTGCGTTATGAAATGAAGTTACAGGGTTGCTTATTGTTTCAAGGCCATAAATGATGTAATCCCACAGGTAAAATCTAGCCTTCTTGCATCCGACAAAAGTGGTGCTAATCTGTGCCAAACAGAATCAACAAAAGCCAACCCCGCCAACAAAGAAAAGCTTGTGATCTTAGAATTTTTTCAGCTCCCCCTGCAAAATTCAGCATTTTCTAAAATAAATAGTCAGTGAATATAGGACTATTTATTTATCTAAATTAAGTAATTACTAAAAAATTGCTACACAAGTTACCCTCAGATGAAGACCACAACCAAGGTCTTCCATTTTCCCTCGCTTAAGCCTCCAAGTTCTGGCTTTTCTCCCATTCCAGTACCATTCCTCTTCTCTCCTACCGTTTAAGTGACAAACCCAAAAACACATAAAAGGCATCATTAACAAAAAAAAAAAACCACGAAAACTAAAATAAGAAAACTAAATACGGAAAAACACAAGGAAATTTGCAAAAAAAAAAAAAAAAGAAAAAAAAAACAGAAAAAGAAAAAGAAAAAGAAAGTAATGTCAAGCCAAAGTTCTCCATAACTTACCAGCATAAAACCAAATAGCATATAATTCTAATGTATTCATGGAATGGTCATGCAGGATGGTCTATTCAAAAATAGAGCCCGAGATGAAGATGCATTGGTTTGAGTTTGAGACACTCTTTAACATTAAACAAAGGCCTTTACACAGATGAAAGAGACAAGTGTAAGTCATCTGCGTGGTCTTTGTACTCTAATGCAGCGAGTCAAAATTGCGCAAGCTTAGATAACCTTGACTCTATATTTGACTTCTCTATCCTAGACTATGCTTTCCAACCCATGAAAACAATTTCTTGCCAAAAGTCCAATACCGAAGTAGTGGCTTGCTAGGTGAAGATGTAGTTTTTGGTTTTCATTTTGCGTATTCATTATTGACTCTAATATAAGACGAATTCACTCTAAAAATGAAATCGAAAATCATAAACCGCAATCGTAGCCTTGAAGAAGGAAGCTATTGATATATCAAGTGGAGAGTCATGTGAGAACACATTGGCAAAAGATTACTCATCCAACTACGGAAAAAAAAAAAAGGGTTACCAAAAAACACTTCATTCCACATCGCAATATTTAAATCCAGTGACCCCAAAATTCAAAGACAACATTTGAACTTATTATTTGGGCATTATTGTAGATAGAAATTTAGCACGGAGTGTATAGTAACATTGTGCTTATTAAAATACAAAACTAAAAAAAAAATGATAAACCAGCAATTGGAGAGAATAAAATGGATGGAGTGGGTACACCTATACAGATATATATATATATATATATATGCAAGGAGAGAGAGAAAGGGGAGGGGAGGGGGGGGGGGGGGGGGGTGGAATACCAGATAGGGGTCACTTTAAGAAACGGCCATAGTCGACGGTACTTGGAGGCAGTGATGGTGCGCCACAGTTGTGGTACCTTTGCAATTAATCAAAACTTGTTAGTTCTTTGACCAAAAAAACAAAACAATATGTTATTTCATATAATTATATATATTCTGAATTTCCAAACCAGGAAAGCCAATACATAAATAGAAAAGATTATATTCAAATCCATCTAACAAACTCCTCCATTTTAATGACATGCAAATAGGAATTACATGAATTGAACCACAAAAGCTCTAAGAGATCAAAAGACTAAAAGTCGCCCAGACAAAGATCCATATTGCACAGCCAGATTTTCCACAAAATAAAACATGAAACTCCAACATCAATGTGAATAAGAAGCACCAGTGTTCAAATACTAAATCAGACTTCTATGACAACCCAACTCTATGCAATGTAATTGAATAGAAAATTAAGGATAACTCAATAACGAATGGCCAAACACAACTATGGTAAGAAAACAGTAGATAAACTTTTCCAAGATAATTATACAAATACAAAAAATAATATCACCGAATCAAAAAACGAATAACATCCCGTTATAACATACGGACGTGGCTAATAAACACCATCGAACACACGACGTTTCCTATCTTGCTATCTTCCAAATTGATGCTCAAATCATCGACCTCCTGTAGTTTCTTGTTCTGCAACCATTGATATAGAGTGAAAGACAGTTGAAGAAATTAAACCCCAATTACAAAAATATTAATGTATCGATTAGGGCTTGAGATTTTACCATTCAAGTCTAAAATGTGCATTTGAGAGTGAAGAAAGACGAAAGAGAAGAGAGAAAGAGAGTCTGGGCACAAAAATGGAGGCTTGCGTCGCATCGTGCGTCCCCCTCGGTGTCGTAACGTTAATGGAATGCCAAGGTTCTGTATGGTTGGCTGTTCCTATTCTTATGTTATGGCCTTATTCCCTGTCTAGTCTAGAAGTAAGAAGGATGTATGGGTGTGTGTCCACGTGTCAATTTTATATTAATCCAAGGTTGTCCACGTGTCAGTCTTATATTAAACCAAGTTCATACTCTCCGCTTTTAGTTATTTATAGTAGATTTGGTTGGCCCTTATTTTTTTTTTCCTTTCTCAATTTTTAAGATTTATTTATACTTCTACTTGTGAAATAAGAGCAACTCCAACTAATTTCAAATTTGGATAGTTAATATGGTTAGTGTTTTACTCACTGAATTAATCCATGCACTCCAACCTTAATAAGTCAAAAAATTGTGGCCATTGCTAATGTTTTATGTATGTTGTCATGTTGATGCACTTTTACTATAGACACGCTATAAATATAATCTTAATGACAGTCATGTGCGTAGGCCGGATCTTCCTCCAAATATGGTTACTCTCTCTCTCTCTCTCAAAATCTTTTACAAATGTTGGTCTCAAAACTAGTTGGAGTACTCAAATTCTTGGCCAAGAAGAGCCAACAGGACAAATTGAAGAAATGACTCCACTTTTTAACTCTACGTTACATGTGGGAATATACATATTGCATGAATGCTTATCTTATTCTTAGTTTCCTAATTCATACTTGTTGACTGTAGAAATCCAACGGCCTGTACGTATCATGACAAGACGGTCATTTGTTCTGGATCAAGCAATGGAACAGAGGGCTTATGAAACTCTCTCTAAGATGGTGATTGGTGGATCCTTGTGCTTTTATTACCCATGATGACAAACAAACATGGATTTTGATGTAGTCGAGTGCTTAGTTTGTCAACCCATTTTTCTTATCCAAGATTCCAAAGATGGAACCTTTTCTTTTCTTGATATGTTTCTTGTAATTTATTTATTTATTTATTTATTTTTTATTTTGGGTTCTTTTGTCCGATCTTGGATGGCACCCCCACATAAAATGTATAAAGGGAGAAACTGGAAATTAATACTCTAGCTCTTTCATTTCATTAAAACAATGTAGATATTGACTCAGTATTTACAAGTAATAGAAGCATAGCCAATTATTGATAAAAGAATAATGATGTGTTTTCTAAATTTATATCTTAAATTTGTTTTTTTTTCAACATATGTGATAGTTAAAGAGTTTTAGAAAGACTTATGAAAATGGCTTCATCTTCATTGATAGAATTCTACAATACATATACATGGTATGTGCTAAATATATATAGAAAGAATTACAATACAAGGAAATTGTTAAAAGGACATTATTACACAAATTTAAAGTCCACAGAATTGCTATGATTGTGCTGATTCAGTAACTACTGATAGATTACTGGCATGGTTATTAGAGAGATGATTTTCTTTCCTAATATGCTCCCGCAACATGGAATTTCCATCAAAAAGGCCAATCTTGGAACGAAGATCAGCAAAGCGTGCCTTAGGAAGTGACTTGGTTAGGGCATCAGCAAGTTGATCATGTGTGGAAACATGAGCCACCTGAAGTGTACCATTGGCGACTTGATCACGAACGAAGTGGTAATCGATTGCAATATGTTTCATACGCGAGTGAAAGACAGGATTAGCAGAGAGATAAGTGGCTCCCAGGTTATCACAGAGGAGACGTGGCTTGTTGGGAAGAGAAAAACCAAGTGTAGTGAGCAAATTTCGAAACCAAGAAATTTCTGCAACTGCAGATGCAATAGATCTATACTCAACCTCAGTGGAGGAGCGAGCAACCGTCCGTTGCTTCTTCGAACACCAAGACACTGGATTGCCACCAAGATAGATGAGGAAGGCAGAGATGGAGGTGTAGTCATCACGATTTCCAGCCCAATCGGCGTCGGAATAGGCAACAAGATTTAAACCATCATGGCGTCAGAGATGAAGACCATAATAGAGGGTATGCTTGAGATAGCGAAGAAACCATTTGGCCGCCGTCCAATGGAGAGTGGAGGGAGCATGCATGAATTGGGCTAGTTTATTCACTGGATAAGAAATATCAGGTCACGTGAAGGAGAGATATTGAAGTGCTCCTAATACACTTCGGTATTGCGTAGCATCGGTGGCTGGGCTGCCATCGTTTAGAACCAACTTGGTCGAGGTGGTCATGGGTGTGCTAGCAATCTTCACCCCTTCCATTTTGAACCGCTCAAGTAAGTCTCGAACATATTTGTGTTGAAACAAAAAAAGGCCTTGGCGAGTACGAGTAACTTCAACACCCAGAAAAAAATAAAGATCTCCAAAATCTTTGATTGAGAACTATTGAGAAAGAGCCTTGATGAAGTCGGTGATAAATTGAGGAGAATTGCCTGTGATAAGAAGATTGTCAATGTAGACTAAAAAATGAACAGTGACAGAATGGTGACGATAAATAAATAGCGAGGTATCGGTTTTGGAGTTGGTGAATCCGTACAAGAGCACAAATGATTTCAATTCTTGATACCATTCTCGTGGTGCTTGTTTCAGACCATAAAGGGCTTTGTGAAGCCGATAAACATGGGTAGGACATAATTGGTTGACAAAGCCTGGGGGTTGAGACATATAGACCTCCTTAGATAATCTTCCATGTAAAAAGGCATTATTCACGTCCAACTGATGAAATCGCCACCCATTGTGGATGGCAATGGAGAGAACTAAGCGAATGGTGGTTGGCTTGACCACTAAATGTGTCGTGAAAGTCGACACCGGGACGCTGATGAAATCCTTTGGCAAAAAGACAAGCCTTGTATCGGGCGATGCTTCCATCAGCATTGCGTTTGATCCGAAATACGCACTTACAACCAACCACATTATGATTCGATCGACACAGGACAAGACTCCAAGTATGATTCCGTAGAAAAGCATTGAATTCATCACACATAGCATCCCTCCATCTAGGATCTTTGAGGGCTTAAGATGCACAAGTGGGTTCAATAGAATCAGGAAGAGGGTGCTTGGTGGTGAGGTGAATTGTTTAGGTTGGAAAATTTGATTTTTGGAACGGGTTTGCATGGCGTGTTGGTTAAGAATTAAGGGTGGCTGGTGTATATGGGGAATTTTGGTGAGATATTGTGAATCAGGTTGGGTGGGAGTGTCACTCACATATAAGAGAGAAGAAAGTGACGTGGTGGAATCAGCTATGTTAGGATCCATTTGGAGTGGCACAGTGGCGGCACTAGACTTAGTCATTGATGAGGTACTTGAGGGGGGGGGATGTTGAATGAGAGATTGACTCAACAGACAAGGATGGGGAAGGATCTTGATTCGGTGCATGAGAGGGATCATTGGAAACACTGTTGGGGGACCTAGTTGTGACCAAATTTGGACATGACATATGGGAGGAGATAAGGGTATGATTTTCGTGTGAGTTGGTTGTGGGAAACACACAAAAGTCCAATGAAGAATGGCTGTGCATGGATAACCCTTGGTTATGAACGTGAAGAATATGAGCAAGGTTGGAGAGAGACGGAGAGCCCGTGGTCCACATAGAAAAATCATGGGATGAAAGATTTTCATTATTTTGGAAAAGAGATGGCAAACGATCTTCAACAAATTCAACGTGACGAGAGATGAAATTTTTCTTTCCAATTGGGTCATAGCATTTGTATGCATTGTGGACATTGGAATATCCAACAAAAATGCAAGGCTTTGACCAAGACTCCAATTTATGACAAGTGTAAGGACGTAACCAAGGGTAACAGAGACATCCAAACACTCGTAATTTGAAATAATTAGGAGTATGTTGAAAAAGACTTTCAAAAGGTGTTTTATATTTCAAAACTGGAGTGGGTAAGCGATTTATCAGATACACAGTAGCTTGGAAGGCATGTGACCAATAAGAGAGCGGAGGTGAGGCTTTATGTTGCAAGGAAAGTCCGGTTTTGACAATGTGGCGGTGACGACACTCAGCAGAAGCCATGTGTTGTGGGGTGTATGGTGGAGATACAAGATGTTGAATGCCATGAGATTCAACAAGGCTCTTCAAACCTTGATATTCACCCCCACAGTCAGAATATATTGTGGCAATAGGGGTTTGAAAGAATTTTTCCACCATAAGCTTAAATTTTGAAAATAACGAGAACACACCAGATTTCTTTGCCATAGGAAAAAGCCACGAGTATTTAGTAAAATGGTCAACAAATAAAACATAAAAGGAAAATCCATCCATTGATTTAACGAGAGAAGCTCCCCATACAGTAGTGTAAAGAAGATCCAATGGACCACGACTCTGAAGAGTAGAGACACCAAAAGATAATCTATGACTCTTATTACACATACACGAATCACAAATCACACGACACTTAGAGAAACTTGAAGACAATGGGACAATTTCATTTGACACTAAATATTGGAGAATTTTGGCGGACGGGTGACCGATTCTATTGTGCCATTGTTCAAGCGATGTCTTGAGACCAACATAAGATTGTTTGGTAGCCAACACCGCTCCCAATGAATCAGGCCATTCATACACGTTATTCCGACTCCTTCCATGCGCTAGGGTGCCTCCGTAAAGAGATCCTTCACAGTAAAATGAGATGAAAAAAATTCAATTGATGCTTTGTTAGAGTTGCAAAATTACGAAACAGAAATCAAGTTTTGTTGCATTGTGGGTACACCGAGAACATTACATAACGTAAAAGATTTAGAAGGAGAGGTGAGAGTAGAGGAGCCAGTGTGTGTGATAGAGAGTCCTGTACCATCACCGATCACTATGTCATCAGGTCGTTCATACGGTTGACGTAATGAAAGATTGCCCGGATCAATCGTAACGTGATGGGAAGCAGCCGAGTCCATGATCCAATTAGGGGAGGAGCCAGCACTAGTTGTGGTGTGGTTAGCAGTTGGAGTATTGCTGTTGTCTCGCAACAATATTTTCTTTGCATGGTAGCACTGACGGGCAACATGCCCTCTTTTTCCACAAAATTGACAAATGACATTAGAATTCTTGCCCCCACTACTGTTATTGAAACTTCCAGATTTTTTATTGAGAATTTTCTCACTATTTTTTTGGAAGTTGTTATTTCCTTGAGGACGATACTGACCATTTCCTTTGCGGTGGTTGTTGTTGCCGCCTTTGTTGTTAAACCGAGTTGCATTGGTAGTGATGGAGGGGGACTGCTTTTCTTCTCGCTTCAAGAATGACTCGTAATCCACAAGTTTGTCGTATAGTTCCTTGAATGATATCAAAGAGTCTCTTGCACATATAGCTGCGGCAATTTCTTTGAAATCAGACCCAATACCATTGAGTGTGTGCATTACTAGATTTAAATTGTTAAGCGGAGCTCCTGCAAGTGCAAGTTCATCAGCAATGCTTTTAATGGAACGAAGGTAGTCAGTGGCTAAGCTTGTGCCCCGTGATATCTTCATTAAGCTTTCTTAAAGTCCCATGATTCGAGTGCACGAGCGGTTGGCATACATGCTCTCAAGTTTAGACCACGCTTGTGCTGAAGTTTGAGCAGAGGACACCATAGGAACAATTGATGGATCAAGGGATCCAATAATTGCTAGAAACAACAAATTGTCTTGACGCATCCAGAAAGTAAATGCGAGATTGGGTGTCTTCTTTCCATTCTCTTTGACAGTCGGTGACAGACATGGATTGGTGCCGTCGATGTAACCGAGAAGATCGTATCCATAGAGCAAGGCATCAAATTGAGCCTTCCATGATGGATAAATAGAAGACTTTAGTTTCAGCAGAAGTTGGCTCGAATTAACAGCCATAGGTTGATTTGGAAGAGTTTTGGTGTCTGATATGGTTTGAACCAGAGGTCCAGTGGGTGTTGAATCTAAACTTGCTGAAGTCATTTAGGAAGAGAAGAGGTTGGGGATTGGATCACTATTGACTCGTGAGGGCACAACAGCTCTGATACTATAAAGAGTTTTAGAAAGACTTATGAAAATGGCTTCATCTTCATTGATAGAATTCTACAATACATATACATGGTATGTGCTAAATATATATAGAAAGAATTACAATACAAGGAAAGTATTAAAAGGACATTATTACACAAATTAAGGTCCACAGAATTGCTATGATTGTGCTGATTCAGTAACTACTGATAGATTACTGGCATGGTTATTGGAGAGATGATTTTCTTTCCGTTTGTTTTCATTAATTAATTTGTTTTGTACCTAGGGCAAGTATAATATTACTCTCTGAGTTTAGTTTTTATTTTTTTATTTTTTTTTATTATTTTATTATTTTTTAAATGGTGTTATATAAGTATGGCCTGTGGCTCAGTTAATTTTTGCAATAACTACATATAGAGATTATTAAAAATCAGTCAACTTTTGTTTGGCATTTTAAAGGACAGTCGGTTACTTTTTCAAAATGAAAAAGAAATCAAATTAAAACTAAAAATTTAAAAATACATCAACTTTTTGATTTTTTTTAAATAAAAAATTTTTTAAAAAAATTACATTTACCTCCCCATCTTCTTCCTCACTACCATCTCCATCACCTACCACCACACCTCGACCACCACCACTACCAACCACCACCACCCCAACCTCTCTCTATCTCTTCTCTCTCTTTTCACCACCTCCATTGCCTTGCCAAACAAAAAGTTGAAGGTTGGAGCTATTGTCGAAATAGCAGTAGCAACTCACCAAACTTATTCACCAAACGTAAGGAGCAACTCACCAAATGGAAAGAATAATGTTGCTTCTTACATTTGGTGAGTTGCTCCCGATACATTTGGTAAGTTGCTCCTTCTGTTTGGACAATTGCTCCAAAAACCTACACTTTTTTTTTCTTCTGTAGTGGTAATAGTGGATGAGCGAGGTGGCCTGTGATAGTCGTGGCAATGAGAAGAGAGAGAGAGAAGAGATAGAGAGGTTGGGGTTGGGGTGGGGGTGGTGGTGGTGGTGGTGGTGGTGGAGCAAGCTGTAGATTTTTGGAGCAATTGTCCAAACAGAAGGAATAACTCACAAAACGTATCAGGAGCAACTCACCAAACGTAAGGAGCAACTTTAATCTTTTCGTTTGAGTTGCTCTTTACGTTTGGTGAGTTGCACCTAATAAGTTTGGTGAGTTGCTCCTACCGTTTGGACAGTTGCTTCAATTTGCAACATTTTTCACCTCCAAATGGTAGTTCATGAGGACATCAACAAAATTTCCCTGCACCTGCAATTCCAATGAGCAGATAAAAATCAATTCAAATTCAATAAACAAAGACTGATGCTTAATTTGGATACTATGTTCACTTTTGGGTTGCATCTCAAGCTTTCTAAACCACTCTACCTGAGAGTGACCCAAATGAGAGAGAGAGAGAGAGAGAGAGAGAGAGAGAGAGAGCTGGTGGTGTGAGGTGGTCGTGGTGTTTAGACAGAGGGAGGGGGTGGTGTTTTGGAATTCAAAATTAAAGTGCAAATATGTGGGGACTCATGGGTGGAAGTGAAGGCTTACTGGGTTGAGCTTTCCAAAGAAAAAAAAAAACAAAGTTGAAGAATTCAAAATTTTCATGCGCGGGCTTGGTCATCAGATTCAGTGGAATGGCTGAGAGAAATCGAACAGCCCAAAGTATCCATATTAGTGGACGGCTGAGATTTCTTTTGGCTATAAAGTATGATGATCGATATTATATAGATAGGTGATGTTTGGATCCTAATTGATTTTTCCCTTTCCCCTCAATAAGATGTTCTCATTTCTTTTAATTGCAATAGAAAATCATGCACAGAGCCAGTTGTGTTTTTTTTTTAATTAGAATTTTAAATGCCTTCTGGTAACGGCTTGTAGACACCCCATTTTGTCGGCTATCAGATTTAGGAGACCCATAGCTTGGTGGTTCACGATGATCGAAAAAGACTCAAAAGGACTCCCGGAAGTTGGTTCTATTTCTCAAAATGCTCAGAATGACCAAAATGCCCCTGGAAGCCTGAAAACTCCCAGATTTGGACCAAAAGTTCTGAAAACATGCTGCGTCATAAGAAAAGTGATAAAATGAGTTTTTAAGTAAAATCAGATGAAATCGTCAGCTCCCAGAGACCCCCGGAAGACCCGAAAGTTCCCGGAAAGTCCCCGTTGACCAGTTTGACCAAGGTTTGACCAAGTTTCACCAAGTTTGACCGAAAATGTCAAAATTCACCGGGATCATTCTAGATCATGCGAAAAGTATTAAAATGAGTTTTAAAAGAAAATCGAGCGAAAACGTTGGCTCTTGGGAGCTCCCAAAGGTTTCCAGAACTTTCCGGGAATCCTAGGTTTGACCAGTTTGACCAAAATTTAACTTTAGAATCGGAGTGCCATAACAGTTTTCAAATATTTTTCATGGATACGAGAGGTCAATAGCTTTCTGACGGTATATCGCACATAATTTTTGGATTTAAAACGAGTTTATTGTGAATTTCCGAAGGCGAAAAAGGTGATCAAATCGGCTTTTATCGCAAATACTGCAAAACTTTTCAAAGTGACCTATCCCCGAATTTTTTTTTATGTAAAATAGACTCCATTAGCTTTCCAACGGTATATCACAACCTCAATTTGGAGTTCGTATGCATTTTCTGTGAATTTCGGATGAAATAGGGCCTTTTCGCGAATACCGGAACCTCTAGGCGCCTAAATAGGATTATCCAGACTATTGAGGAGCAGTGCCGCCGCGGCACTGGCCCACTGCTGCCGCGGCACAGGCCCAGTGCCGCCGCGGCATTCTTCTCCAGAATAGTATGTTTTTGCAATTATTTTTGGGGTTCCATTTTGATTAATTAAAAACCAAAATGACATAGTTCTATGTTTTCAGATGTTTGGAGCCAATGGGAACACTTCTAAAATCCCAAAACCACCCCAAATTGGCCTATATAAACCCCCCTTGACTTCTCATTTAGGGGGTGTCAAATGTAAGCTTTGAAAAGTTTTTGGGAGAGAAAGTTGTAGAGATAAGGTTAGGATAGAGAGAAAAGAAGCTTTCTTCTTTGATTTCAAAACAAAAGTAAGTTCTAAACTTTGTTTTTACTTCATTACTCTTATTTATTTCATATTCAATACACCCAACCACCATTTTAGTGAGCATTTAAGAGAGATGAAGCTACTTCCATGTCCAATGTCATCACATATGAGTGAAACATCAAACTACAAGTCCAATATCACATTGATCATCATCTATTGATTGTTATTTACTTGCTTGTTTTTACAATGTTCATCTCTTCTTACCTCATTTCTTTTTTATTTTCTTTATTTACTTACTAGTTCATCATCATCTAGATGATGACATGAAGTTTGAGGTGAGTGAATCCTTATGGATAGTAGCTCTTGACCTCAAAAACATGTTTGATAGATGATGATTATAACTTCAATACCTCCAAGGTATCTTTGAAGTTATATTCAAATGAAAATAAATCTCTCCAACAATCTTGGAGGTTCTTGATGATGAGTTTGATGTTGACATTTTAAGTGGCTATAACCTTCATTGAGTATTGAAAATATGCTTTCAAAACTTCTATTTCAAAACCCCCTTCTTAAAACCCTCACTTTGATTTCAAGAGTCAAAACAGTGAGTGATCTGAGTTCAAAGATTTCTATAGAACTCAATACTCATGTATGGATGCAAGGCCACTTGGAAAGTCTTCCTAACTCATTAGAGAACACCCATGATTTTTGGTTTGACTTAGAAATACTTGAAAATGGTCTATTTGGACCCAAACATTCCTTCCAGACATTCTTCCTCTGCTGTCACAGCAGCTTGGTTGACTTTCAACTTATTTTTCAGAAACCTTTTCCAAATGGGGTGGTATTAAATTATTTTTAACTTAAACTTAAATGTGTTAGGGAACTTTCTGTATACAATGGGCCTCTAGATCATTTGTTTGCATTTTCTAAGCTTTTTTGACATTTCAGTCGACAGTATGGACTCTGTTTCTGAGTGACCTCTATTGTGTATGTGATTTCTATCCATCTGTGATAGTTATGAAAGATTGGCTTTTTGGATTGTGTTCTAGACACAATAAGGAAGACCTCCATTAAAAATCATGCATTGAAAACATTCCTAACCCCTCTTTTCAATTTTTAAAATATCATGTTACTGTTCTGTCCACTATTCACAGCAAGCACACTTTTACTTTCCCCCTTTGATTTGATGCTTACATGCACTCCAAATTAGTTCATGTCGTAGGAAGTAGTTCATACTACATTTGTACATATCCCATGATGATTTCATTCATTCATTCATACACATTCTAGACTTCTAAGTCATTCTAGGAATCCATGAACACAAAGCACACTACAACCTTGGCACATTCTAGGTACATACATTGCATCCATGCAAAGATTTGGGGCTTTTGTGAGTCCTAATCTAAGAAGATTATAAGGAATGAACTTGATCAATACGTTCATGTTTCCCTCGATCTAGTCTTCCTTTCTCATCCGTCCCGGGGATTGAGAAATCTTCTTTCCTTAAAGATAAACATGCATCATAATAGCTTGCTAAGTATATTTTGATTTCTTTGATTATTTGTTTCAATAACAATTCATGTCCCCCTTTAGATTAGGAAGTCTTGACTATTTGATATATGATTAGACAATTTTTCCTAGGTTTATTTGTGTGATCTTTCACTTTACATTGTATGATATTTGACTTAGATCTTATGAATGATATCTTATCTTTAGATCTTCCATTTCAAATTTTCTTATGTGATGTAATATACTATCATAGTATTAATTGTTGAACCATACATAGTATAAGACGATTATTTGGATGCTAATTGAGGTCCGTCGAAAGACGGGGCGAGTTGAGGGTGTTTTAGTCACGACAAAGGCTCCTTCCTTTCTCGTACCAAAACCCCGAGCCAAGTTCTTTGGTTATGAAGGGCCGGTGCCCTTTATCCATTTGGGTGAGTCAAAATTAGGTTTCTTGGTTCCTTAAAGACCAAGTGGCGACTCTGTATCTGTTTTCAACGGACCTTTTCTCTCTCTTTTCAAAATCAAATTTCAAACAAAAACTAGCAAGAGGTGGAATCCCGCGTGTCCACAATCTGGCGACTCTGCTGGGGATTTTTATTTTAAAACAAAATAATACAGAGGTTTGACTCATAAGAAGCATTCTTAAAATCATCTTTCTACTGTGTCTGGTTCACCGCATTGCACTTTGCATTTTTCCCCTTTCGACTGTGTCTGAAACGCGGCGCTGACATTGTTCAGGTCTTGCTGTGCCAGGGCACAAGTCACCGTAGATACTGTACCTTCCAAGGTATATCAAAAAGAGTAAAAACCTCCGTACTGTCTCCCTGACGGTATATTAGAACTCTCGTCAACGGACCCTCTTTGACTAGACCCAGCCTTTGCATATAGATTCCTGTAGAACCTTTCGTAGGACTGTTCATTTATCTTTTCAAATAGGACAATGTGATGTAACTGCTGTATGCCCTGATGGAATTACCTGTGCGGTGTAGACGCTTATGTGGCATGAGGCAAAACCTCTTTCTTATGATTCCCAAGGCAATCACTCACATGTGATCACATTGAGTTGACCTGCCTAGGTACCATGACAAGGATGTCTGCCCCATGCTCACAAAGATATACACCGCAAACCTTGTTTGTTGGTCCTAAGACATAGGAGTATGAAAACCTGCTAGACAGTATGATCACTATCGTCACATATTAACCAGTTTCTCCTAGAAACTTTGTCCATATGTCCCAGATATAACCATATTAACCCGTTTCTCCCAGAAACTCTGTCCAGATATCCCAGATATAACCATAATAACCAGTTTTTTTCCAGAAACTCTGTCCATATGTCCCAGATATAACCATATTAACCCGTTTCTCCCAAAAACTCTGTCCAGATATTCCAGATATGACCATATTAACCAGTTTCTCCCAGAAATTCCACTCAAATTTCCCAGAAATGCCAGAAACTATGTCCGGATATCCCAGTTTCTCCCAGAAACTCTGTCCAAATCAACCAAAATGCCCAGTCTCTCCTAGAAGCCTCCATAGAACCCTGGAAACCCCTGTTATCCCTTGGTGATCTGACTGGAAAGTAAGGTTGGCACACTCTATATGGTTAGGACCTTAATTGTTTAACTGCTATCTGTTAGAAATAGGAGCATCATATAGATTAGGACTTACATCCGCATGTTTGTCTCATTTGCATGCACCATTCCCATCAATCTGCACGCACTATCTCGACCATTCTTACACAAGTCAGTCCACGTTTGTTAAATATCACTGTCTATGTCAGTCTAAAGTCATCACTGTCAAAATCTGATCTAGTCATCTCAAAATCTATCAGGTCAGCATAGATTCCTGAAGTCAACAATTGGGATCCTCGTCGTGGGTCAGGAGTTTAGATAATCGTTTGGTCAGAATCAGTCCGACAGCTTATGTCAGCATGAATCGAGAAGAGTTAGAAAACAAGGTTACCGAGTTGGGAGCAACCATAAGCCAGCAGTCTGACAGCCTAGCCCAAGTTCTGAAGTTCATGGAAGAATTAAAGCAGCAGCGGCCGCAACCTCCGCTTGGGTCTCCACCACCAGGGTTTGAACCGCCCCCACATGAGAATAACGGGGAGGAAGACTGGCTTCAAAGGGTCCCACCGTTTGCATATGAGAAGAAGCTCCAAGAGAAAATGGATAAGGTTGACAAGCTAGAAAGTGTACTGAGGAAAAACAAAGGGATTGATGATTACATGCTGGACTTGGAAGGCCTCTTCGAGCCTGTTAAGCTGAAGCTACCGGAAAACTTCAAGATGCCTTCCATTGACCGATTCGATGGGACTGGAAATCCGAAGAGCCATGTAAAGCTGTGTATGAGCATCTTCCAATCTATGGGCTATACCCACGAGCACCTTGCAATGCTATTTTCACAACCTCTCACGAAGTCTGCACTATCATGGTTCCTTACCTTGGAAGCTTCCAAAACTCGAGCATGGGAAGACATAGTTCGGGTATTCGATGGTCACTACTCCTATAACCAAGAACTTGACGTCACCATCAGGGATTTGGAAACTACTCGGCAGAACAACAATGAATCCTTCGCTGCGTTTCTGAGCAGATGGAGGAATAAAGTGGCCCAAATGACCCACCGGTCGATTGAAAAGGAACAGGTGAGAATGCTAATCCAGAATCTGCAACCGCTCTACCATGAAAAATTGTTTTATCAGTCCATCTCCACTTTCGAAGAGCTATTTGAAGTTCGGACTCGAATCGAAGATGCCATAAGGGAAGGAAAGATAAAAAAAGAAGAGCCTTCGAGTCAGTCAAAAAGGCCCAACTACTCTCGCAATCCTCCGGATGTCAATGCCCTTAGTAGTCAACCTATGGCTTATCCTCCTAGGCCATACCAACCTCTCAACCAAGCTAATTCTTCCAATCGCTCTTTCCCTAGGAATCCTCCTCGTAACTTCGCCAAACTAGAAATCCCTCTCTCTTCAGCCTTAGATCGCCTCCTTAAAAAGGGCCACCTCCAATTACTCCAGCCACGAAATACCCTGCTCCTACCAAACTGAGACATGTCCAAAAGATGCACCTACCACCAAGCCCCTGGCCACAACACCGATGATTGCATGCGCCTCCGCCATGATATCCAAGATCTCATTGACCAAAATATCATCGAGCCACCTCCAAAGGAGCCCCATGTCACTCAAAATCCCCTATCGAACAACCAAAACATCAGCCTCATTGAGTCCAACCATGTATCTTTCAACCCTGCTACCTATATCACCCTTGTAGGTCAACCTTTACCCCTCATTGACATCCCGGAATCTATGGGAATTCATCTGATTGACGGAGGGGATGACGAGTGGCAGCAACAGCTGGCTGACGAACAACACCTATTCTTCTTGGAAGAACATGATCTAGGGGTAGTGGACCTTAAATGGTATGATCCCGACAATGAAAGTGATGCTTCTATCTGGAATGAGCCAGAGAAACCATTTGTGGGGACAGATTGTGTCTGGTTCAAAGAGGATGGGACTGTAGAAGGGCCTACCCCTGCCGAAATTGATCATCTGACTAGGTCAGGCCGTCATTATCAGCCTCCGCAGCCTACCACCGAGGTTATCGAAAAAGGACAGGTCAAAGATAAAGGAAAGGGAAAAATGGACGAGATCATCGAGGAAGACAATGAGTTGATAAAGCAGTTGAAGAAAACCCAAGCACATCTCTCGATGTGGGACATCATGGTAACATCCTACAAGCATAGGCAAGCTGTGTTGAATGCCCTGGCTGGAATAGAGGTCCCCATTGATGCCGCACCGAAGGACATGGTGGCTTTCTTGGGCGCACTTACCCCTGACCCAATCATTACATTTTCTGATGAAGACCTGCCACTAGATGGATCTGCACATAACAAAGCATTGTATATCACTGTTGGATATAAGGAACAGCAGGTACCATTTTGTCTGGTTGATACAGGCTCTGCCTTAAATATTTGTGCCCTAAGGACTGCCACCGCCTTGGGGGTTAATGTCCTTGACATCACTCCATCTGTGCAATCCATGAGGGCCTACGATAACACCGAGAAATGTGATGGGAACTATTTCTCTCCAAATTCGGGTAGGATCTTTGGTGAGCACTGAGGTCTTTCAAGTCATGGACATACCTGCCTCGTTTAACTTATTGATCGGAAGGCCCTGGCTGCATGTCAACAAAGCCGTATCGTCCACTGTGCATCAAATGATCAAGTACATTCATGAGAAGGAGGTGAAAATCATCCTCGGCAATAGTTGGGGTAATGAAGCTTTCCCAAACTACGCTCCCATCTTCGAAGTCCAAATACCTGAGCTAGAAGAAGGAGAAATCAGGGGATTCTTCATAGAAGAAGTCCACATGATCAATGATGAAGACAGGTTCCCCGAGATTCACTCCGCAGTTGTCAACATTGTTCGCAAAATGAACTACTTCCTTGGAATGGGATTGGGCCGACGCCAGCAAGGAATTCGGGAGTTCCCTTAGATCAAAGGGCAACAAGGCACTTTTGGGTTGGGATATAAGCCCACTGAAGAAGACGTCGAGCTACAAAGGCCATGGAAAAAAAGGGTGAGGAGTCTCCCACCGTACCGCAAAACCTTGAATGGGCAATTCATCAAAGAAGGGGATGATTTCCCCTACTTTGGGTTCCCGGAACCCTGGATCCATCAGGCCACTGGAAAAAGCACCCCGGGCTGGAAATCTTTGCTGACTGTGAAAGGCCCCCCTATCAAGATCCGTTCTATCTTGAAGAAGTTGTGAAAACCCCGGAGGAAGACTGGTTGAAGTACCTGGACACTGAAGTCATCGAGAAAATGTGGGAAGAATTCGCTGAGAAGAAGGAAGAAGAGAGGGCCGAGAGCCGAGATGATCAAGCCAACTGAGGAGGGTCTGAGCAACCAGGCTGTAGAGTCATCTGTCTGTGTCTCCCTATCCCATGTTTCCCCAGAGTCTGTACTACCAATTATCGAGTCTGTACCAGAGTCGACTGCTGTAGGCCCATCGCTGTCCAATGTAATCACTTCACCTGTCATAAAATGAAATGAAAGACGATTCTGCTTACTCCTCTGTGTCTAATACTTGTGAATGCACAGATCCCTCCGAGGATCTCCCAATCGAATTTAAGCAACTAATTGAGAAACCACATGCTTACGAAATAATCGAAGATACTTTATCGATTAACCTAGGTGAAATAGATAATCCATAAATTGTGCAAATTGGCTCAACTCTTAATAAAAAAGAAAAAGAAAAATTGACTCTCTTGTTAAAAGAATTCAAGGATGTTTTCACTTGGTCTTACGAGGACATGCCTGGGGTCGATCCCGACATTGTCCAACATTATATTCCTCTCCTTTCCAATTCTAAACCCGTCAAGCAGAAACTGAGGCAGATGAGGCCAGAATGGGCACTCAAGGTTAAAAAAGAAGCAGAGAAGCAATTCAAGGCAGGGTTCATCATTGTCACCGAGTATCCGGAATGGGTTGCCAATATTGTGCCAGTCCCCAAGAAAGATGGAAAAGTTCGTGTGTGAGTCGACTTCCGTGATCTAAACAAAGCCAGTCCCAAGGATGACTTCCCGCTTCCCCACATTGATGTCTTGGTGGATAACACCACAGGATATGAGCTACTGTCATTCATAGATGGTTTTTCGGGGTACAATTAGATTCTAATGGCACTAGAAGATCGGAAAAAAACGACATTCACCACCCCTTGGGGAACTTACTGTTATAGAGTAATGCCTTTGGACTCAAGAATGCTGGGGCAACCTACCAAAGAGCTGCCACCACTCTGCTGCATGACATGATTCACAAGGAAGTAGAAGTGTACGTAGATGACATGATCGTGAAGTCCAAGGACAGAGAAGGATACCTGGTGGCACTGGAAAAGTTTTTTGAGAGGTTGCGTAAATACAAGATGAGATTGAATCCTAAGAAATGCACTTTCAGTGTGACCTCCGGTAAGCTCCTGGGTTTTCTAATCACACAAAGGGGGATAGAGGTGGATCCCTCTAAGATCAAGGCAATCTTAGAAATGACACCACCACGGAATGAAAAGGAAGTGAGAGGGTTTCTCGGAAGAGTCCAATTTATCAGCCGCTTCATTTCGAAACTTATAACTACATGCGATTCTTTGTTCCGATTGCTGAGAAAAGGAGAAAAGTTCCAATGGGATGACCAATGCCAAGCCGCTTTCGACAAAATAAAAGCCTACCTTCAAAATCCACCTGTCCTTTCACCACCCACCCCTCATAAGCCCTTATTCCTTTACCTATCTGTCTCCGAAAATGCCATGGGTTGCATGCTAGCCCAAGAAGGAGAAGAAAGCTACTCCGAAAAAGCCATATATTTCCTCAGCAAGAGGATGACTGGGTATGAGCTCAACTACTCTACCCTCGAAAAAATATGTTGGGACTTGGTTTGGTGCACTCGCCGACTGAGGCACTACATGCTGGCCTTCCCGGTTGTGCTCATATCCCGCATGGATCCTCTAAAATACCTCCTCGAAAACTCGCCCTGACCGGTCGTATATCCTGTTGGTTACTTCTACTATCCGAATTGGATATCAAGTACATTACAAGCAAATTGGTAAAAGGGAGAACCGTAGCTGAGCATCTCGCAGAGCACGCTGTTGACTCCGAAGAAAGTGGGGACTTTCCATTTCCGGACAAAAATATCATGGAAATCAAGGAAGAACAGTGGAAGTTGTACTTTGATGGAGTAGCCAACATGAAAGGATACGGGGTAGGAATGATTCTAGTATCACCAAGTGGGGACCATACTCCGCTGGTAGTCAAGCTCAATTATAACTCCACCAACAACACTGCTGAATACGAAGCATGCATTCTGGGGATGGAAGCAGCCATAGAACTGAAAGTTCAAAAGCTCGAAGTTTTCGGGGATTCAAACCTCATTATATCGCAAGCTAGAGGAGAATGGAAAGTAAAAGAAGAAAGGTTGAAGCCCTATCATGATCATCTCGATCAACTCAAGAGGCGGTTCAAGAACATCACATTCTACTACTTGCCTAGGGAAGAGAACCAGCTGGCAGATTCATTGGCTACCTTAGCCTCCATGATCAAAATTTCTGTGGGAGTCACGATGATGCCTTTGGTAATTGAGCAAAGGTACGAGCCTTCGTTCAACATAGTCGCCGCAATCGAAGAAGAAGAGAATGAAACACCGTGGTATCAGGATGTCTGGAACTTCATAGAAAAAGGGGACATACCCCCAAGAGTCTACCAAGAAAGACAAAAGGGCAATTCGAAGATTCGCAGCGTAATTCATCATTTGCGGTGGGAAATTGTTGAAGAAAGGGTACAATGGTCACAACCTGACTTGCTTGTTTGGAAAAAGCTCCAGAAGAATGATGGAAGAATATGCGGCCCGCACATGAACGGTCACATACTGGCCAAGAAAATTGTAAGACAAGGGTACTACTGGACAACGTTGGAGAAAGATTATTACGAATACGTAAGAAGATGTTACAAGTGCCAGATCCATGCAAACATGATGCATGTACCACCATCCCTTCTATACAGCATGACCTCACCTTGGCCATTCTTAACCTAGGGAATCGATATCATCGGTGAAATTATTCCGGAAGCCTCGAATGGGAATCGATACATTTTGGTGGCCATTGACTACTTCACAAAATTGGTAGAAGCCGCATCCTACAGCAAGTTGGGGGCCAAGGAAGTGGCCAAGTTCATCAAGAAGAATCTCATCTGTCGCTATGGAGTACCCCATGAGATCATCTCAGATAATGGTAGTCATTTCAAAGCTGAAGTCAGAGATCTGTTTAAGGAATACAAAATCACTTATCACAAGTCATCACCATACAGGCCACAAACTAATAGGGTAGTCGAAGCTGCAAACAAGAATGTCAAGGCCATACTGCAGAAATCGACCGATACCTACAAAGACTGGCATGAAAAGCTACCGTTCGCACTTTGGGGATACAGAACATCGATAAGGACGTCCACAGGAGCAACTCCTTACTCACTAGTATATGGAATGGAAGCAGTACTTCCAGTCGAGATAGAACTACCGTCCCTACGTGTGATGGCAGAATGTGAAATTTCAGAATCAGATTGGTTGATGGAAAGATACGAAGAATTGACTCTCATAGATGAAAAGAGCCTAGCGGCAGTCGACCATGTCTGAATATATCAAAAGAGGATAGCCCGCGCTTTCAACAAAAGGGTTCGTCCGAGGAAAATTGTCAAGGGTGACCTTGGCCTTAAGGAATTGCGAGCCCCGATCTTTGATCCACGCGGAAAGTTCAAACCCAAATGGGTCGACCCCTTATATCGTCAAAACTATCCTTTCCGGAGGAGCGACCTACCTTATGGACCTCTACGGCGTTGAATTCAAAGAACCAATCAACATGGATCGCCTCAAAAAGTACTATGCTTGACCATTCCCCAAAACCATTTTCCTTCAAGCTTCGCCTGAACTACGCTCGACCTAATTCCCACTCGGGGATACGTAGGCAACCGCATCGGTTCGGTCGACACCATCATAATCAACCCCTTTTTTTTAAAGCTTTGGCCCGAACTATGCTGGACCTGATCCCCGTTCGGGGGTACGTAGGCAGACTCCCGAAAAGAAAAGAAGGATGGCTTGCTAGGTTGAAAATCCGAAAGGACGCCTAGGCAAAAGTTAGAGTTAAATCCAAAGTGAGCAATAACAAAAGAGAGAAAAGAGCTCGCTAGGTCACCTAACTGGTGCCTAGGCAAAATTATGAGCGTGTAAGAAAAATAAAGTCGCGGTCCTTACCATAACCCATAAATCACCCTCCACACTAGGGGCAAACTTCGGTCACCCGCCTCGTTTGCCTAAAACCCTCCTAAACTATGGGCAAACGTCAGCCATCCACCGCGTTTGCCTCACAACCATCTATAACCCAAACTAGGGGCAAACTTCGGCCACCCGCCTCATTTGCCTAAAACCCTCCTAAACTAGGGGCAAACGTCAGTCATCCACCTCGTTTGCCTCACAACCATCCATAACCCAAACTAGGGGCAAACTTCGGCTACCCGCCTCGTTTGCCTCTAATCGTCCTAGCATGCCCAAGCAAGTACCAAAAGCAAACATCTAATCAAAATCATACTAAAAATGTTTTCAGAAAGCCAAATGCATAAAATAAGGTTCTCCAAGTAACCAAGGTTCACCGATAAACAAACTTCGAATATTACATAAGCATGGATAAATGAAAACATAAAGAGTTCTTTCAGAAAGCAATCACAAATATCAAAGACACTTGGAGGAAAGAAGCAGAATCAGTCGAGCCTAGTTTTATTTTGTTTTTTTTTTATTTATTTCTTCAAAGGTCTCTAGAAATAAGCTCTTGCTCGACCAGCCCAACCCCTAATGAAAGCAGCAATAGTGGTGGCTCTGACTCTGGAAGCAAAGACCCTCTCAGTAAACCCCTGGGAACCTCTTGAACTTGCCCGTACTGTCTGGCCAATCGGCGAGGATGATAGAAGGAGGTTTCTCTCAGACCCATCATCCACACCCTCTGGAAATCCTCGAGACTAGTGATCACAGCATGGAGGACCCAACGCCTCACGATCCAGCAAATGTCAGCCTCAGATAAAGCACCCATCACGCCCATCCAATCAGCAGAAGTATAATGAGGGTGAAGCACAGCTCTGCAAAAATAAACTGGTGGCACATTACCTGTCCATAACTGGAGGTGCTCGTAGAGCCAAGCCTGTAACACCAAAGGCGCCCCAGAAAGTAGAAGGGTTCCTTGATTGGAAGCGCGATCCAAACCATTCAGGGTTTCAGCCAGAACCATGGCCATGGGATTCCTGCCAAGTTTCAGCCCAAGGCACACGTGCACCAAGTCAATAGAAGCACTCGAGAACCGAAAGTGTGAAGTCATGCACAATATCAGAGCAGCCCCGCGAGTGGCATCATATACGCTAGGACTCCCAGGACTAGCATAACGGGCAATGATGGAAGCAATATCAAGGACCTCACCATGAACCTCACCATGAATCAGCCGGCAGGAAATAGTAATGGAACAATTCAGATATTCAGCCAAGCCTCAGGTAGGACTGGGGGTATCAGCAGAAGGGAGAATTAGGTCAAAATTAGAATCGTAGCCAAGGATAGCATAGAACTCCTCGAACAGGGGGACATATCTCTAGGCCATTAAAATTGAAGACATGGTTCACCGGGTCCCAGTGGACAATAGCAACACGTATGAACTCAGCATTCAAAGCCATCTGGCGAAGAGAGAACAGCTCGGTCAGCTAAAAAGTTTGATCCGTTCCACACCATCTGTCATGTTCAGCCAAGCTGTAAGTTGAGTGAGATCATACAAAGCCATATTTTCTGTCGCGGCTCTGGCAAGATTCAAATTTCTGAAGCACCTCCCCGTTTCTCGGACTATCCCACCTGCAAGGCAAACACACTCACTATCACAAGGCTGTTCATCGCAGTAACATCAACAATCACAGAATCACAAGTGCACAGATATGCATATCGTCACACAATCACCAAATAAAAGCAAGCACACAACTGCGCCTTCAAACCAGAAGCTATCCGGCCTAAAAGGCAAAATATCATCACACTCTGCCAAAAGGTCACAAATCATCCCACACATCATCCTACACATTGTCTTAAACATTGTCCGAATAGTCACATCATTCACTAGTACAACCCAATCGAAAACATGAAATGGAGATAAAACAAAATCCCCGTTTAGGAGGTCTCAGTCCTCCTCTTCTTCATCCTCTGCCGGACCGCCCGGAGTGTATGTTGGCGATGGCCTCCTCCTACCACCTCTGCACCTCAGTCCAGTCCTCGATGAGCCAGCGCCACCCCCACGGTACTGTACACACAAATAAAATGAAGGCAATCAGTAGGGAAACAACGAAAAGTACAAAAACAAGGTCGAGTCAAAAACCTACCAAGGACGCCATCTGATTGGTGGCAAACTGCCGTATACCATCCACCTGTCAAGGGCAAAATTAGGATTAGAACCTCATAATCTTAAGGAGCGCAAAATTAGAGACATACCCGATGGTCTCACGTGAGAACCAAAGACCGTAAGCTAGCCGCCAAGGTGTGGCCCTCCTCAGCATAACTCCAGGGGACGTTGAGGACGCCTGCTGGCTGGGTAGGATACCCACACATGACCCGTGGCACCTCCATAACCTGGGAGGAGCCGTCTGTACCAAAAATGTTAACAGTCCAATCCCAAGGAGGGATAGGATCAAAAACTGGGGCAACCTGTCTCTTGTACATCTCGCGAAGCTGTAGGCACAAAACAAGTTAAGAAAAAGATGAGTAAAAAAACATAGGCAACGGATAGAGACAAAAACATAAAAGAAACTTACCTCCAGGAGTGGGAAGTTGGGCATCAGAAAGCGGCCACGGTAAGTCTCGTAGCCGGTCTCAGAGAGAAAGTGATCCCAAACATCGGTACCAGCTAAGGCTGCCAACAAAGCATCACCAGAAAGGTCACTAGCATCCATCGCAGGAGGATCATGAGGGACGCGATACCTTGAACCGCCAACCACCTGCCGGGACACTCGCTCGGCGAGGAACCATTGCCTACTCTCGGTACTTTCCATCAAAAGTCGGCAAGAGGAAAGAGTTTTGACCGCCTGTATCTCCTCTGGGGTGGCATAGGCAACATGCTCCCAAGGTGTCCAATCAACGCTAGCAGCCGTCAGCCCAGATAAGAAGTTCCTGAGCAGAATGATTCGGTGAGCCCCGCTCTTTACCCCGACAACATCCCTCCGCCATCTCAAGCCTCGTGGGAACAAAGGCACAGGAGCCATGTCGTCCTCATCTTCACCTAATTCATTGGCAGGGGAAGGAGCTAACATCTTCAGGTACTCAAAGCTCCAAAGCTGCATAGACAAAAGAAAAAATAAGAAAGAGTACAGAAATCAAAAAGCCAGAAGATAAAAGAAGATGCAGTACATACCTCCCAAGCTGGCCAAAATCCCCCTGTCGATTTAACATCGCCCCGGAAAACTTTACCCATATGCTTGTAAAGGTGGGCCAGGGCAGCGCCGCCCCAGTCGTAAAAAGGGATCTCACCAATGGTCGTCAGGCAAGAAAGAAGTCTCAAGCTCACCCGGTCATTCCGTGTCGCAAAGATCGAGCAACCAAGGACATACAGAAGATACACCCTCAAAAGCTGAGAGTTATTCAAGTTGTGATTCCCTCTGCCGTAGGCCCGGTAAAGCCAACCACAAGAAAACCAGTGCCTCTCCAAATTAGGGGAAACAGTCCCGATCAACATCTCGACAGTCTCAGGGTCGATCTCATAGAAGTAGTCCAGAATCAGGCGTTTCCCGCCAACCCTCAAGCCGGTAATCATAGAGTAGTCAAAGGGCGTCATGGTCATCTCACCAAATGGCAGATGAAAAGTATTAGTGGTGTCCCACCATCTCTCAGCCAGAGCGTAAAAAAATGTGCCAGATCATTGCTACTCTTTGAAACCAGGCGTACAAAGCCGCCAAATCGTCTACCATTCTTTTGACAGTAGGTGAGAACCCTACGTCATCCCCCCAGGATAGATACGGAAAGATACTAGTTCCCACTACCCCCAGCAGAAAGTAACAAAAGAGGAATCGACTCCCAAAAATCGGCCATCAGGAACAATCAGAAAATCGCCCGCATCCAGATTTTGAAAACAAAGCACCGTCCTTCCACGACTCCGTATCTCCTGATTATTATGAACTTTCTCATCTGTCCATTTTCATAGCTTCATCGCAAGATCCCTCGGTCACCTTCTTTTAGCTGTCGTCTTCTAAAAAAACGCGTATCTGATCTATGTCACTTGTTTGCAAAACACACTTCCCAAATTCCAGAAGTTTGCCCCTAGACCCAGAGTCTTCTAAACCTTGATGTCCTTATCTGAGTCATCCACCGCATCACAGTCGCAAACACTAGCACAATACCAGTCCACTCGGGGTGACACACACCCTATCAGAACACTAAATATGATAGGACTCAGGACACAATTCATATCACATCCATGCATTGCATATCACTCTTATAGCATAGCATCCGCCTGATTGTTGTGTATGTGCATATGTGATTTATTCCTTTGTGCCCCGAACTACGTCCTGGTCTGATTCCCCTAGGGATACGTAGGCAGCTCACACAGAGCGCGACCATCACTAGCCTCAGCATCATTGCATCATTTGTAACACTTTTTATCCTAAATCTATAGCCTTCAAAAGACCTGTCTCTTCAAAGCTTTGGCACTCGCTTGCGATATGCGTTGCCTCGCAAGTTCATGCCAAAGAGGGGCAAACTGTAGACACCCCATTTTGTCGGCTATCAGATTTAGGAGACCCATAGCTTGATGGTTCACGATGATAAAAAAAGACTCTAAAGAACTCCCGAAAGTTGGTTCTATTTCTCAAAATGCTCAGAATGACCAAAATGCCCCTGAAAGCCCGAAAACTCCCAGATTTGGACCAAAAGTTCTGGAAACATGCTGCGTCGTAAGAAAAGTGATAAAATGAGTTTTTAAGTAAAATCAGATGAAATCGTCAGCTCCCAGAGACCCCCGGAAGTTCCCGGAAAGTCCCCGTTGATCAGTTTGACCAGGCTTGACCAAGTTTGACCGAAAATGTCCAAATTCACCAGGATCATTCTAGATCATGTGGAAAGTATTAAAATGAGTTTTAAAAGAAAATCGAGCAAAAACGTCGGCTCTTGGGAGCTCCCAGAGGTTCCCAGAACTTCCTGGGAATCCCAAGTTTGACCAGTTTGACCAAAATTTGACTTTAGAACCGGAGTGCCAAAACAATTTTCAAATATTTTTCATGGATACTAGAGGTCAATAGCTTTCCGACGGTATATCGCACATAATGTTTGGATTTAAAAAAAGTTTATTGTGAATTTTCGAAGGCAAAAAAGGCGATCAAATCGACTTTTATCACAAATACCGCAAAACTTTTCAAAGTGACTTATCCCCGAATTATGTTTTTTTTATGTAAAATAGACTCCATTACCTTTCCAACAGAATATCACAACCTCAATTTGGAGTTCGTATGCATTTTTTGTGAATTTCGGACAAAATAGGACCTTTTCGCGAATACCGGAACCTCTGGGAGCCTAAACAGGATTATCCAGATGATTGAGGAGCAGTGCCGCCGCGGCACTGGCCCACTGCTGCCGCGGCACAGGCCCAGTGCCGTCGTGGCACTCTCCTCCAGAACAGTATATTTTTGCAATTATTTTTGGGGTTCCATTTTGATTAATTAAAAACCAAAACGACATAGTTCTATGTTTTCAGATGTTTGGAGCTAATGGGAACACTTCTAAAATCCCAAAACCACCCTAAATTGGCCGATATAAACCCCCCTTGACTTCTCATTTAGGGGGTGTCAAATGTAAGCTTTGAAAAGTTTTTGGGAGAAAAAGTTGTAGAGATAAGGTTAGGATAGAGAGAAAAGAAGCTTTCTTCTTTGATTTCAAAACAAAAGTGAGTTCTAAACTTTGTTTTTACTTCATTACTCCTATTTACTTCATATTCAATACACCCAACCACCATTTTAGTGAGCATTTAAGAGAGATGAAGCTACTTCCATGTCCAATGTCATCACATATGAGTGAAACATCAAACTACAAGTCCAATATCACATTGATCATCATCTATTGATTGTTATTTACTTGCTTGTTTATACAATGTTCATCTCTTCTTACCTCATTTCTTTTTGATTTTCTTTATTTACTTACTAGTTCATCATCATCTAGATGTTGACATGAAGTTTGAGGTGAGTGAATCCTTATGGATAGTAGCTCTTGACCTCAAAAACATGTTTGATAGATGATGATTATAACTTCAATACCTCCAAGGTATCCTTGAAGTTATATTCAAATGAAAATAAATCTCTCCAACAATCTTGGAGGTTCTTGATGATGAGTTTGATGTTGACATTTTAAGTGGCTATAACCTTCATTGAGTATTGAAAATATGCTTTCAAAACTTCTATTTCAAAACCCCCTTCTTAAAATCCTCACTTTGATTTCAAGAGATAAACCTTGTTTTCCCAAAATCTTCAAAACAGTGAGTCAAAACAGTGAGTGATCTGAGTTCAAAGATTTCTCTAGAACTCAATACTTAATGTATAGATGTAAGGCCACTT
Source organism: Hydrangea macrophylla (assembly GCA_033977485.1). Taxonomy (NCBI): domain Eukaryota; kingdom Viridiplantae; phylum Streptophyta; class Magnoliopsida; order Cornales; family Hydrangeaceae; genus Hydrangea; species Hydrangea macrophylla. Next base: position 148,156,255 of record CM066988.1, read on the forward strand.
GGAAAGTCTTCCTAACTCATTAGAGAACACCCATGATTTTTGGTTTGACTTGGAAATACTTGAAAATGGTCTATTTGGACCCAAACATTCCTTCCAGACATTCTTCCTCTGCTGTCACAGCAGCTTGGTTGACTTTCAACTTATTTTTCAGAAACCTTTTCCAAATGGGGTGGTCTTAACTTATTTTTAACTTAAACTTAAATGTGTTAGGGAACTTTCTGTATACAATGGGCCTCTAGATCATTTGTTTGCATTTTCTAAGATTTTTTGACATTTCAGTCGACAGTACGGACTCTGTTTCTGAGTGACCTCTATTGTTTATGTGATTTATATCAATCTGTGATAGTTATTAAAGATTGGCTTTTTGTATTGTGTTCTATACACAATAAGGAAGATCCCCACAAAAAATCATTCATTGAAAACATTCCTAACCCCTCTTTTCAATTTTTAAAACATCATGTTACTGTTCTGTCCACTATTCACAGCGAGCACACTTTTACTTTTCCCCTTTGATTTGATGCTTACATGCACTCCAAATTAGTTCATCTCTTAGGAAGTAGTTCATACTACATTTGTACATATCCCATGATGATTTCATTGATTCATTCATACACATTCTAGACTTCTAAGTCATTCTAGGAATCCATGAACACAAAGCACACTACAACCTTGGCACATTCTAGGTACATACATTGCATCCATACAAAGATTTGGGGCTTTTGTTAGTCCTAATCTAAGAAGATTATAAGGAATGAACTTGATCAATACATTTATGTTTCCCTCGATCTAGTCTTCCTTTCTCATCCGTCCTGGGGATTGAGAAATCTTCTTTCCTTAAAGATAAACATGCATCATAATAGCTTGGTAAGCATATTTTGATTTCTTTGATTATTTGTTTCAATAACAATTCATGTCCCCCTTTAGATTAGGAAGTCTTGACTATTTGATAGATGATTAGATGATTTTTCCTAGGTTTATTTGTGTGATCTTTCACTTTACATTGTATGATATTTGACTTAGATCTTATGAATGATATCTTATCTTTAGATCTTCCATTTCAAATTTTCTTATGTGATGTAATATAGTATCATAGTATTAATTGTCGAACCATACATAGTATAAGACAATTATTTGGATGCTAATTGATGCCTGTCGAAAGACGGGGCGAGTTGAGGGTGTTTTAGTCACGACAAAGGCTCCTTCCTTTCTCGTACCAAAACCCCGAGCCAAGTTCTTTGGTTATGAAGGGCTGGTGCCCTTTATCCATTTGGGTGAGTCAAAATTAGGTTTCTTGGTTCCTTAAAGACTAGGTGGCGACTCTGTATCTGTTTTCAACAGACCTTTTCTCTCTCTTTTCAAAATCAAATTTCAAACAAAAACTAGCAAGAGGTGGGATCCCGCGTGTCCACACGGCTTCCTTTTCTTTTTTTTTTTCCATCCTGCTCAAGAGCTTCCTTTGTTTTTTTCACCCGTGCCCCCGGGCACGGGCAATTACTAGTATATATATATACTAGGTTATGGACACGTGCTATGCACGTGTCTATCCCCTATTATTATCTATACTTTTGAAATATGCTTCCACAATATCTTCTGTGGTCCTATTTATGTGTCTATTTAATTTTGACATGACCCAATTATTTATATCCATGCGGTAAAATAAGTAATACTTTCATTTGGTATGTACTACAATTGTCATACTGATATTAACTATTCTTTTTTGAAGGATATGAGTTCATCATATCTATGCATTTGAGTATAATATTGAATAGTACTGTTTCAATTTGATATGAGATTTGAGTAAAAGTTAGTTTGGTGTAGATTTAGTTCTAGGATTATTATGCAAAGAATATTGCTATGGTCATCGAAATGTACCGACAGATTGCACCGAGAGAGGACGCCCCCACCATTTTTATACTTTGGTGATTTGAAAAAGGGTCTTGCTAGGGGCACAAACAAATTCCACTAACACTTACTAACACACTCTATCTCTCTCCTAGTGGCACTGTGGGGTCCGTTGCAAAAAGGGTCTTGCTAGGGGAACAAACAAATTCTACTAACACTTACTAACACACTCTATCTCTCTCCTAGTGGCACTGTGGGGTCCGCTCTAGGAGAGAGATAGAGTGTGTAGTAAGTGTTAGTGGAATTTGTTAGTGCCCCAAATATTACTCTTTGAAAAAAGGAGCGGGTTGGATCTTTGGTTACCCAAAATTCAAATCGCAGAAAATTAAAAAACCCAACGCAAGCATATAACTTTCTCTTTCCTCTCCTCAACCATTCTGCACGAAGAAGCTCACCATTTAGGGCTGCGATTTGGGAGATCAAGTGATTAACAGGTTCGAGCTCTCTATCTCTCCCTCTCTCAAAATCTTTACTCTTTCTCTCTTCTCATACTTAGGGCTGCGAATTGGGTTTACAAATCTGCATTTTGGGGCCAAAGGGTTGCGATTGTTGGAAGGTGAGAACCTCCATCTCTCTCTGTTACTCTCTCTCTCTCTCTCTATATATATATATATATGTCTCTCAAAGGATGCTATTCTTATTCTCGGATTGAGTGGGTTTGTGAAATAGATGGCGATTTTAATGGATTCCAGGACCGTGACAAGCAAAATAAGACTTCTCGCAAAACCAATCCATGGTTGATTCTAGATGTAGGGGTTCTTTATGCAACCTTTAATTACTAGCTGAAATTACAAAATATGTTCTTTCGTGTAATTTGTAAAGATCAAGTTGGGTTGCTCTTAAAAGCGTGACAAAAGTTCCCCTGAATCTAAATTAAATCACTGATTTTGGTTTGAAATTTTTGAACATCAAAAAGAGTAAATATACCACCATTCAGTGAGTTCTATAGATTTTATTTTGAAGGGGGCTTGGGGCTTAGGAAAAGTAGAGAGAACAACATAGCTCTTAGTCAATTGTTTCTTTTCGCCTGAAAAATGAGTTCTGGAAATTGTTTGATTCTATGCTATAATACATCCTTTCCCAATTGCCATCTAAATCAAGTTTAATTTCTTTGTTTCTTGGCACTTTTAATCAAGATATATAGACAAAAGAAGTTCCATATAATCATGTTCTATGAACTCCATATATGCAGTTCATCTTTTTCACAAGTAGAATTTTCCTAATTTCTGCTAATTTTCTTATTGATTAAATTGAAGGAAGGATAACTTTACTAGTACCCAATCTACACCAAATTTGGAAAAGATCAAGTCATAGAGTAGCAAAAACATACTGACTCCATTGACTATATGTCACAAAGGTTGTCCACCGCATTAAAGGAGGCAATCTAGAGTTGAAACAATAGTTCAAAGGAAAGAAAAAAAAAGGGAAGAAGGTAACATTAATTTGATATTTTGCAATTTGGTTGATATATATATATATATATATTTGGATCGATAATAATTCAGTTTTATACTTTCACAGAATTTTGTGAAAGTTGTGGAGGTGATTGGGACTTTAGGACCCAAGGGAGTACTATTCTACAAGAAGTTGGTGCTGCTATATAGTTTTCGTTTATGCGATGGTGTTTTTTAGTTTGTAATTTGGATATGTATTGATGAAAATCTGACTAAGTTTATAATTTGGATAATGGTTATAACTTCAGTTATGTGTTGGTGTTTTAAGTTTGTAATTTAGATTATTTGCAAGAAGTGTTACTAAGCTTGGGTAGCCTATGATCCTATTGGAATTGTTCTATGCTAATATGGCCCTGCTGTCAAGTTATTCACATTATTGCACACTCAACTGAGATTGGCATCAACCTGGTGTTTTGTGAGAAAGAGTGTCTACATATACCAAAGCACAGTTGTGACACACAATGGTTTGTGATCATATATAACTCTACACTATACATGAACCAGCTTTTATGAGATGAAGATATTTGATTCTACTTTGCAACAAATGGACCAATTGTTTATTAGTAACTATACAATACAATCAACTACTTTACATGAAAAGAACAATGATTCTAATTTGTTAGAAATGAACCCAAAACACCATTTAAACCCATTGTTCATGATTCAAATGTTGGGACTTCATTTACAGAAGCATAAGCTGCCCTATAAGGGTCTTTGCGCTTCTTAATCAAATAGACCATATTGCCTTCAACTTCAGATTTTATCCGCTTCTTGTGATGTTTTTTGTGGCCCTCCTGTTATCCCCAAAGTCAACCCAACTAGACGAGTAGCAAAGCTAGTATCGGGACAGCTCATACCCCTCCCCCCAAACGGGATAAACTTGAACCCTTCTCGATCCCCTTCTAATCCTTCTTCAAACATCTCTGGATTGAACTTGGTGGACTCTTCCCAAACACTGGGTGGCCTTTTTTAGTACCTCTGGGTGATTGAGGAGAAGTGACATTGCCCATCCCATTGTGTGTGCTGAAGTATCAGTTCCTGCTGTGAACATAAACTGGTGATGTGTTTACAAAAATATTGTTAGAAACTTAGTACGCTACATTGTCTTCGAGATAAAACATCTCATTTGATTAAATGAACAACCAAATATTCATATACATTAGATGACGATTTTAGGAATTAATTCAATTTTCTTACTTGAGATTTGTGAGAGGTTTTGCAGTTCATTGATTGTTGAGCTCAGCTAGAATTTTAAGCCCATCAGTTAATCCACATTTATAAGAACTAAAATACTAAGTGTAAGAGATTAGGTTAACAATTCCAGAGTCAAATATTCCACATTCAAGTCTTCTTGTTGAAGAGATAACAAACCGATGCCAAAAGAGTAATGCTTTCAGAGATTTTCATTGACTTTATATGCATATATGTTCATATTTTATTGATAAAATTGGAGTCTTCTATTTATCCATTCTTTAATTCTTGTAATAAAATAAAATAAAATATATATTAATGAAGTAATTGACACTTGATAGAACTCACCAAACTGATGCCTTTGATAACATCCTCTGGAATTTTTTTTAGGGTCTTCTTCAACAAAGTCTCGATCATCACCATCATCTCTCTTTCCCAACTTTCTCTACTCATCAATCAATCTATGGGGTTTGGCGCTGGAGGTGGGGAGGGGATTCGGCGGTGGAGGTGGGAGGGGTTCGGAAGAGAGAGAGAGAGAGACGTAAGAGAATGGGATAGGGGTAATGGGATGGTGAAGGATGAGAAGCAGTTTTTTGTTTTTCAATTTTGGATAAAGATGGAATGAGATACGTGGGTGGGTTTTTGAAGTTTGGGAAGAAAGAGAGGATGTGTAATTGTAAGTAGTTAGGCTATACGTATATATGTATCTATCTATGCTATAATGCAATTAAAATGCCACGTGGACAACTATTGTATAATGACTGTGCAACGTGGCAAATGACATACATTCCTATTTATATATTTATAGATATTTATACACGGGGAATTACAACTTGATTATTGTTCCTTTGGTTCTGTCCTTGAATATTGCTATTGGTTCAAATATTGTTTACATAAACAACACTTGGCATTCAAAAAGGACCTTATAAGAAACAACACCCAAGTATTGTCCTTTTGCTAGAGCTAATTAACAAGTTGGTATATATGTGTGTGGCATGCATGCAGTAAACATCTCCTGGATTAGAGTTTGTGCACAGTTCCAAGGCATCAAAGCACTTGGTGGCAACATTTCTGAGATTGATAGAGCAAGTAAATAGCTTGCGTAAGAAAGCAGAGGTAGTAAAGGTGACGTATGATGGCAAGATAATTAAAAAGTTTGAGGATCCAAATGGAAAAATATGTCCTTTGTGACTTCAGCCCTCGAGTTTGAGGACCATCTCTACTTGGGAAGTCTCAACTCTGACTTCCTTGGCAAATTACCTCTAAACACTGTGTAATCATCCAATTTATAACCTATTGTTTTGCACAGAAATAGCCAATCTAATATGGTCTGAATATATCACATCATGTAACATGGAGCACTCTACTTGTTGCAACCAATCCACAAGTTTTAACTTTTTTTTCTCAAATTGAAATTGATAACCCTAAACATGAAGAATTACTAGAAATTTCGGTCATCCTAATTCCTAGCTGATCAGGGAATATGTAATGTAAGAATGGTTTGCACAATAAAGAAAGACAAAAACTGTTGCAATATGATACTTATAACCAAAAATTAAATTAACCATGTTCCAAACTTTTTGCAAAAATTCAACACCATATACACACTGGCAAGCGGCAACAATCAAATAAACAAAAAAATAAAGTTGATAGTGCCTATGCAGATTACTAACATCCAATACAGAGAACAAAATCTACTACAGTTTCATCTTGTTCTCTGGTTTCTTAGGTTTGTCCCACTGTGGAAACAGCATGGTTATACTCATCTTCATTTTGGAGTAATCAGACTTGCTCTAAATTTTCATGGAAAAAAGGGGTTTCTTGTTGTCTCGTGAATTGCTCTGGACAATTCTGTCGAACTCTTCGATATCGATGCTTACCATGACATCCATTACATCTCCCCCGAACTTGCCATGCTTGTCCAACCTCTTGCAAAGGTTACTCTTGTCCCTACAAAATATGACAAACCCATCTCTGTCATAGCCTTTTTTGATACAGGTGCAGCTGCCTCCATCATAAATCCCTCCATTCTTCCCAGGTCACATTGGCAGACATGTTGACTCCGCTAGGTAACGACCTTTTTGAGAATCCACCCTCCTTAAGGGCCACAATCCACCCTCCTTAAGGGCCACACGTCCTCGTGTGGGACCCGTCCCACACTTCGGGCTGGGTTTCTGCTCTGATACCATTCTGTGACGCCCCAGAGCCAATACTTCTAAGGCAGGATGACCGAGATGAATGAGGAGAGGTCGAGTGTGGGGGATTGTCCCACACCGCCTAGGGTGAAATTCCTGGACTAGTTTATAAGGATTAATCGCCCCTCTATGTGCAACAAGGCCTTTTAAAATTGTAAGGGAGCTAAACACAAAAGAACTCCACAGTTAAGCGTGCTTTTGCCAGAGCAGTACTAGGGATGGGTGACCCCCTGGGAAATTCTTTGTGTTTAGGCCCAAAGCAGACAATATTGTTGCTAGACGGGGAGGTGGGTCCTTATAAATGGTATCAAAGCGGAAACCCAGCCGGAAGTGTGGGGCGGGTCCTACACGAGGATGTATGGCCCTTAAGAAGGGTGGATTGTGACGACCAAGAGCCAATACTCCTGAAATAAGATGGCCGAGATGGATGAAGTGAGGCCGAGTGTAGGGGATTGTCCCACATCGCCTGGGGTGAAGTTCCTGGACTAGTTTATAATTTTTAATCGCTCCTCTATATGCGACAAGACATTTAAAACTGTGAGAGGGCTAAACACAAAAGAACTCCATAGTTAAGGTGCTGTTGCCAGAGCAATACCAGGGATGGGTGACCCCCTGGGAAGTTCTTTGTGTTTAGGCCCAAAGCGGATAATATTGTTGCTTGACGGGGAGGTGGGTCGTTACAAATTAGATCTAGGAGTACACTTAGTCAATGAAATTTACCTTGATCTTGAGAAAGAAAGCAAGAGAGATAAGAAGTCCAAGAGAGGAGCAATGAAATAGCCCAAGAACAAATAATAAGAAAACCCTCTTCTTCCCCTAGGTCATAGCTTGAGCTAGGGAACTCCAAAGTGAAAAATGGAAACACCAAATGAGAGCTCAAGATGAGGGGGAACAAATTAGCTTCTAATAGCCTTGCTCCAATAGTGACTTGAAAGCCTCCAAAAGTGAGCTTGAAGGTGGAGTTTCCATGGAGATCCTTATACTTCCATTATAGAAAGAATGAGAGATGTAGAGAGATAGACCAAAGAAAGGAAAAAAGAAGAGATAAGGAGAGAGAAAGAGAGAGAGAGAGAGAGAGAAAGAGAGAGAGTAAAGCTTCTTAAAGAAGCTTTGGTGGTTGGAAATGGTTGGGAGTTGTTTGGGGATGTGACTTGTGGGTCCCACCCTTGTCCCCTCAAACATACACACACAAATATGTAACATACATATACACACATGTGCCAAAATAAATACCAAAGTGATACCACCATGTACCAAAATAAAACACACTGTCCCAAACTAAGACCCACATTGGTTCAAAATTACCAAGATACATATACACACATGTGTCGAAACAAATACCAAAGTGATACCGCCATGTACCAAAATAAAACACATTGTCCCCAACCAAGACCCACATTGGTCCAAAATTACCAAAATACCCTTTTAAAATTCTGGATTTCTACAATCTACCCCCTTAAAAGGATTCCGTCCCAGAATTCGAACAAGAACGAGAGGTACTTAATCAAAGAATGGTCCATGACCACACCAAAATGCCGTAGTGTCACAAACAACGTGAACACTAGCACAACGTGAGAAAATGAAACATCTCACACATCGATTCCAGAAAGGAAAGGAAAGCTCAATAAAATAGTTAGTAAGCACACCCTTGAGGAACAAACGCAAGGGACATACGAGGTTCAACATTTAAAGGACGGAGTCAACTCCAAAGACAACAATAATAATGGGCATGAACTTCCAAACCATTGGATCAACCAAAAGTACTTGAATGAAAACAAAGTACAATCGGATATCTCAAATTCATCGAATCAAAACAAACGTGATCCCAAAAGGCACATGTGATCACAAGAACACAACGGGGTGTTGTATACCCAAAATTTGTCTAAAAAATGAATAAGTAACAAGTATACAAAGGATATGTATACCAACAAAGGATATGATCTAATCATCAACCGAAAACCCAATCCAAAGAACAGAGGGTAGCTATAGAATGGAAATAACATTGTACAACCATCACTCAAGGTAAAAACATTCATAAGACCCAATGAATAAATGGATAAGCTTTAATCGATATATAAAAGGATTGAAGGAAGATAATACACAAGCGTGAATATCACACCGAGATCGAATTACTATTAAACACAGGATTCTTAAAGTGAATTAATGATATACCATCATAGAATTGTCATATGAAGCAAAATTATGATGTTTCAAGACACGAGTTCCAAAATGAACCAAATAACCGGGTCAACCCCCAAAGAATGATCCAAACACTCAAGAATGAAACCAAAGAAAATTTCACAAAGCAAATGATATACTCGGTACTAAAGACTGTAATGACTCAAAGCTAAAGATTAACAACATAGGAGGTACGAGTCACAAAGACTTACTTGTAATACATCGCTCCTCACCAGAAGACAATGATTATAGACACAAAAGTTTACAACAATGGCAACGAGAAGTCGATAGAAGAAATGATTACCACCTCCCAAAAACTTTAACATCGCTATAGTCAATTATAATGATTTCACTAATAGGTGGATTATAATGATTTCACTAATAGGTGGATCTATTAAGAGATCCATCTCAAAACAATACGGCAAACGAAATGCTACCGTCAAAAGTCAAAGGGTCTCCCAAGGAAAAGTTTCTAAGAAGACACAATGATGCCATCAACAAGACAATAGTAAAACTGTCATACCCCCAACCCACCTCGGGCGAGTTGGGACACGTGTAACATGCCCATGCATCAAAATGCCCTTAATTTACTAAGAAAAACATGGATTAGACCTCATTAAACAGCTTCGTTGACACAAAATAGACCCAAGGGAAAAAATTTCATTAATAAGTATAGTAACTTTTATGCCAAAAGATAGGTCTCTGAGTCTCGATCCGGTTTTAGCAGAAAGTCATTTTCTGCACCTCTAGATGCCCCGGATCGATCCGCACCAGACCCGGATCGATCCAGATTCAGCAGAAGAGTTTTCTAGCTGGTAAAACCCAGATTTTTACATGTTAAACATATCAAAACCCAACCAAACTTCTTGGGAAATTCAAAAGCTATTTCAAAAACATTTATAAGTTCATTCAAACACTAAGAATCCATTCAATCTAAGATTATTACAAAACCTTGCATCTACTTCCCAACATTTAGCTAATCATGAACAAAATTCTGTCAAAACTAGACTAAACCATATCATTCCCTTTAAACACATCCAAAACCAATTGGAAAGCACTCCCAAGTGTCTTTAAACTTTACGCAAACATCATAAGAGTTTTCCAACCCATTTCCAAACATTTGAAAAGGAATTTGAACATACATACTCCACAAATACCAACTAGGAACATTAATTTACATTCGAAACCATATTCTTCTAACACATACATAAACATTTATATATAAGGAGAAACTAAGTTACTTTCCAACCAAAAGCCACTCCAACTTGCTCAAGTCTCCTCCAACTACACCCAATTTGTGACTTGTAAGTGCAACTTACAAGATTGGGCACAACCATACTAAATGCGAACTTAAAATATTACAAGGATTCCCAACATTTCCCAAATACAAGTTATTTACAACACTAGATTACAACTTAACCAAAAAATAACTATACATATGCACATGTTAACACTTCTCACAACCCCCATGCCCAACGCGTTGTGTGAATCATTTTCTCTCCTCTTCCCAAACCGTACCTGCGATGGTTATTTAATAACCACAACAGAAATACATTTTCGTTTAAGCTTCCGCTTAGTGAGAGAACTAATCATGCTATTGGAATGCGAAGTATGTAAATGCAACAATCATTATAAACAACAACAATTTGATGTCCAAAAAGTAAAGTCATTCCAGCCACCACCCCCAGGTCCTTCTCACCCCGGATCTTTTTCACTTTTGGGCGCATACAACGCATCACACACTCTTTTGTGACCCCGAAGGCATCACCGGCATTTCATTGTGGTCATCACCACGTCTTACTCATTGAGAACTTCCTATCCCTTACATATGGGACCTATAAATGGTGACCACTACTTGACTTCCCTTTGATCCACATAAGCATATAAACAACTTTAGCATATAACATAGCAATTTACACATTATTGATATGTTTTACTTCAAATTCATCAACATATATTCATAGAGACATGAATTCAAGCAACTATCAACAACAACTATCACACTAACATATCTAGACATCCAATTTTGGGATTAGAACACTCACCTCCTCGATTTACTAGCGATTAAGCTCCTAGAATCCAATTTAAGCTAGATTCAACCCAACTCTTGCTCTAGGATCAATCCTACATAAGTTTGGTACCAAGAACATCGTTTATCAAAAAGGTTGCCATAAAAATGTTACTGAAAATGAAAATAAAGAACGTGCATGTGATCCTCTTACCTCTACGAGTCCAAAAGTGGTCTCGGATCGAAAATCCGATGCCGGACGGCGAAGGAACGGCAAGAAACGTCGCGTGGATTTCCGTCGCCGACTCGAGAGATCTCGTTCTCTCCAGTCTTGTGAATTTCCAACTGTGTTTTATGTCTTGGAGACACATATCAACACATGCATATGTGTTGTATCAAGTTTCCATTAATTATGTTTACCTCCCCTAACTTTCTTTAATTTTATTATGAAACCCCACCCATGTTATTTACGTTAACTATCCATCTTTTCTTAAAGGATTTAATCTAAGTCCCGCGTGGGTCCCAAACGTGGTCCCACATAAATTATGAGGTTGCTATTAAACCTATCAATTATCTATTATTTTCAAATACGCCCTCACATGGGTACCCAAACAGGTTCCCTTAACCTATCAAAAGACATAATAATATCTTTAAGCATTTAAATAAATATGCACATAAACATATAATGATATCAAAATACAAATTATCTTAATTAGACCCTCATTGGGGCCCCACATTTATACCAGTTCTGCCTTTTACAGAACTTTCATCTGTGTCCGCATTTGAACACCTTTTTACCTGTGGGTTCATAACTCCACTTTAAATCATTTTATGCTTTAATTATCATTAATTAACACATGCTAATATCACATTAATCTTCTTTTCTGAGTACGGGTGTTACATTTCTCCCTCCCTTTTAAGAAGTTTGTCCCCAAACTTATTCTTACCTCATTAATCGAACAAGTGCGGGTACTTCTCCCTAATCTCATCATCTCGCTCCTAAGTTGCCTCTTCAACGCTATGATTACGCCAGAGGACCATGACTAACGGGATCGTCTTTGTTCTCAACACTTGATCTTTTCTATCTAGAATCCGTACCGGATGCTCAACATATGTTATGTCTTCTCGGACTTCCAACGGTTCTGGTTCAAGAATATGACTCGAATCTGACACATAATGTCTGAGCATAAACACGTAGAACACGTTATGAACATGTCCTAGCTCTTGTGGCAGTTCCAATCTGTAAGCTATTGGTCCCACTTTATTCACAATTGGAAAAGGTCCAACATATCTTGGACTCAATTTACCTTTCTTACCAAACCGCGTAATGCCTTTCGAAGGCGAAACTTTTAAGAACACATAATCACCAACTTCAAACTCCAACGGTCTTCTACCCGTATCAGTATAAATTTTATAGCGACTTTGTGCCACTTGTAACCGTTGCTTAATCAATTTAACTTTGTCGGTGGTAATTTGTACAATTTTTGGCCCTAGAAGTTGCTTTTCCCCAACTTCGGTCCAACATCCGGGTGACCTACATTTTCGACCATACATTGCCTCAAAAGGCACCATTCCAATGCTTTTCTGGAAACTATTGTTATAAGAAAACTCAATTAACGGCAAGTGAGTTTCCCAGTTTGAAATCCATAACACAAACTCTAAACATATCCTCGAGAATCTGAATAACTCATTCCGACTGGCCGTCAGTTTGTGGATGAAACGCTGTGCTAAACTGCAAAGCTATTCCCATTGCTCTTTGTAGCCCTTCCCAAAATCTGGACATAAAATGTGTATCACGATCCGATACAATAGATACCGGTGCCCCGTGCAATCTTACAATCTCTTTAACATAAAGTTTCGCTAACTTTGTCAGTTTTGTAGTCTTTATCGGCAAAAAGTGGGCTGACTTAGTCAACTGGTCAATAATCACCCAAATGCTATCATTAGATCTAGGAGATCTCGGCAACCCAGACACAAAATCCATCGTAATGTGCTCCTATTTCCATTCTGGTATTTCCAATGGTTGTACCTCTCCCGCGGGTCGTTGATGTTCAAGCTTTACCAGTTGGCATGTCATACATCTAGCTACATACTTAGCGACTTCACGCTTCATTTCACTCTACTAATAAATTTTCCTCAAATCTCTGTACATCTTTGTACTACCCGGATGTACAGAATACCGGGTACCATGAGCTTCCTCCAAAATTTTTGCTTTTAAATTACCAACATTTGGCACACATAACCGATTGATATACCATAATACCCCTTCATGCTAACTAAACTCTGGTAGCTTACCCTCGGGTAATTCTTCCACAACTTTCTTCAAGTTTGGATCCAAAAGTTAATTTGCTTTAATCTCTCCAATCAAATCAGGTTGTGCTGCAATTGTAGCCATCAATCCACCTTTAACTCTAGGAATCACTTCTAATTCTAATCATTCAAACTCTTTCACTAATCCTTCTTGTGCTATCATAACATACGTCAAGCTCTCTGATGATTTTTGACTCAAAGCATCGGCGACCACATTCAACTTACCCGGATGATATTGAATTTTCAGGTCGTAGTCCTTCATTAACTCCAACCATCTTTGTTGTCGCATGTTTAAGTCCCTCTGAGTAAACAAGTATTTTAAACTCTTGTGGTCAGTGAAAATTTCACAAGTTTTCCCATATAAGTAATGTCGCCAAATCTTTAAAGCAAAGATTACCGTAGCTAGTTCTAAGTCATGGGTCGGGTAATTCTTCTCATGGTTTCTCAATTGCTTTGAAGCATATGCTATCACTTTGTCCCCTTGCATAAGGACACACCCTAAGCCCTGGTGAGAAACATCACTGTAAATACTGAATCCCCCAATACAAGGATCGGAGTAGAAGTCAACTTACTCTTCAACGTCTGGAAGCATTCCTCACATTCTTTCCCCCATTCAAACGGAACATCTTTTCTCATTAAAGTTGTCATTAGAGTCACAATCTTTGAGAAATCCTGGACAAACCTTCTATAATACCCAGCTAATCCCAGAAAACTACAAATTTCAGACACATTAGTTGGTCTCGCCCAGTTCATAATGGCTTCTATTTTCTGTGGATTAACTGACATACCAGCCTTGGAAATTACATGACCAAGGAAGGTAACACTACTTAACCAAAACTCACTTTTCTTTAGTTTTTTGAATAACTGCTTTTTTTGAAGTCGTTGCAATACTAATCTCAAATGTTTATCATGTTCTTCCGAACTCTTTGAATAAATAAGAATATCATCAATAAAAATAATAACAAATTCATCTAAATATGTTTTAAAGACTCGATTCATTAAGTCCATGAACGCAGCCGGTGCATTGGTTACCCCAAATGGCATTACAAGAAACTCATAGTGACCATATCGAGTTCTGAAGGCCGTCTTTTCACCATCCTCGGCTTTTACCTTTAATTGATAATACCCCGACCTCAAATCGATCTTCAAAAATACTCGGGCCTCTTGTAGTTGGTCAAATAAATCATCAATCTGTGGTAATGGGTACTTGTTTTTAATAGTTACCTTGTTGATCTCATGATAATCAATACACATCCTCATTGTTCCGTCATTCATTGAATTAAGCATATGAAATTGATGTAGCAAAATTATGGGACTAATCAGGACCTCACTGAGAAAGATGTGCAAAATTGAATTAAATCAAATCAAATTTCAATAAATGGAAAGATGTACAAAATTGAATGATAGTGTGCGTTAAAATGGAAAGAAAAAAAAAATAAGAAACCCCAAAATCCCAATTAACATAGAAGACAATAAGGAAAATAATAAAATCTTTTTTGCCCAAGAATAATAAGCAATTGAATTACATAACATTAAAATCACATGACTATCAAGTTTTCAAATGCTATAATTGAAAATAAAGAACTAATCCGTGAATAAAATATTGATCCATTAGAATCAAATAAACAATTGATTGAAAAGTATTGATCCATTAGAATCAAATAAACAAAGATAAATAAATAAATGATCCATTACAATCAAATTGATTTACTGATATTGGACATGCACCGAAAAAAGAAAAAAAATTATTGATCCATTACAATCAAATAAACAATTGATTGAAAAGTATTGATCTTTTCTTAATTAAAATCACATGACTGTCAAGTTTTCAAATGCTTTAATTAAAAAAAATAAACAACTGATTGAAAAGTATTGATCCATTAGAATCAAATAAACAAAGATAAATAAATAAATGATCCATTACAATCAAATTGATTTATTGATCTTGGACATGCACCGAAAAAAGAAAAAAAAACTATTGATTAATTACAATCAAATTGATTTACTGATCTTGGACATGCACCGAAAAAAGAAAAAAACTATTGATTCATTACAATCAAATAAACAATTGATTGAAAAGTATTGATCTTTTCTTAAAAAATAAATAAACTTACTGAACATGAGCCAACATGCAAAGTATTGATTGAAAAAAACTATTGATCCATTACAATCAAATAAACAATTGATTGAAAAGTATTGATCTTTTCTTAAAAAATAAATAAACTTACTGAACATGAGCCGACATGCAAAGTATTGATCTTTTCTTATCGATCCATTACAATTAAATGATCTGGACATGCACCAAAGCTTCCGTTCTTTACTTCAGTTCAATCAAATGATCTGGACATGCACCGAAGCTTCCGTTCTGTTCTTTACTTCGGCTGAAACCCAAGCTTCCAACATTTTTTGGGACCTTTTTCCCGAGCTTTCGATCTATGGCGAGGAGGGTGAGAGTGAGACGAAGGGTTCCGATCTGTGGCGAGGAGAGAGAGAGAGAGTGAGACGAAAGCCGGAGGAGGTGGTGGTGATGGGACCTTTCTGCCTTGGTTTTTTCATTTTTCCGGATCTTCCGATCTGTGGCGAGGAGAGAGAGAGTGAGATGAAGGGTTCCGAACGCCGGAGGAGGTGGTGGTGATGGGCGGAGAGAGAGAGAGAGAGAGAGAGAGAGAGAGAGAGACAGACAGACAGACAGAGAGAGAGAGAAGAGAGAGCAGAGGGGGATGGGTGGCTGGGTAGACAGAATAGACAGAGAGTGAGAGCAAAATTGCTTTGGTTTGGGCAAAACAATTGAGAGCAAAATTAGGGATTGAGAGAGGGAGAGGGGTCTGATTAGGGATTGAGAGCAAAATTGCTTTGGTTTGGGCAAATTTTTTTTTTCCCCTTTCCTTTGGGCCACGTATAGTGAGTCAGCAAATACTTGGCCAATCAAAATAGAGTCAGTAAATATTTAACCAATCATAATAGTCCTAGTCATAAAACTCTTGTCCTAGTCATAAGTTTTTAGTGACAAACCGAACTCCAATATTATATAGATTTTAAAAAACAGGCACCCAAAAATTTATTCAAGCAAGCAATTTCTAAACACTTACTAATCTTTGGACATGCAAACAAATATCCAGTTGGACATGCAAACCCCTAAACAAATGCTTTCCTAAAAAAAATATATTGAGATTTGCCACTGATTGATTTTCCTTTCCATGTAAAATCGTACCACAAAAGGATATAGTAGCTGCTATATTGAATTAAGCATATGAAATTGATGTAGCAAAATTATGGGACTAATCAGGACCTCATTGAGAAAGATGTGCAAAATTGAATTAAATCAAATCAAATTTCAATAAATGGAAAGATGTGCAAAATTGAATGATAGTGTGCGTTAAAATGGAAAAAAAAAAAAAAAAGAAACCCCAAAATCCCAATTAACATAGAAGACAATAAGGAAAATAATAAAATCTTTTTTGCCCAAGACTAATAAGCAATTGAATTACATAACATTAAAATCACATGACTGTCAAGTTTTCAAATGCTTTAATTAAAAATAAAGAACTAATCCGTGAATACAATATTGATCCATTAGAATCAAATAAACAAAGATAAATAAATAAATGATCCATTACAATCAAATTGATTTACTGATATTGGACATGCACCGAAAAAAGGAAAAAAATTATTGATCCATTACAATCAAATAAACAATTGATTGAAAAGTATTGATCTTTTCTTAATTAAAATCACATGACTGTCAAGTTTTCAAATGCTTTAATTAAAAAAAATAAACAATTGATTGAAAAGTATTGATCCATTAGAATCAAATAAACAAAGATAAATAAATAAATGATTCATTACAATCAAATTGATTTATTGATCTTGGACATGCACCGAAAAAAGAAAAAAAAACTATTGACTAATTACAATCAAATTGATTTACTGATCTTGGACATGCACCAAAAAAAGAAAAAAACTATTGATCCATTACAATCAAATAAACAATTGATTGAAAAGTATTGATCTTTTCTTAAAAAATAAATAAACTTACTGAACATGAGCCGACATGCAAAGTATTGATTGAAAAAAACTATTGATCCATTACAATCAAATAAACAATTGATTGAAAAGTATTGATCTTTTCTTAAAAAATAAATAAACTTACTGAACATGAGCCGACATGCAAAGTATTGATCTTTTCTTATCGATCCATTACAATTAAATGATCTGGACATGCACCAAAGCTTCCGTTCTTTACTTCGGTTCAATCAAATGATCTGGACATGCACCGAAGCTTCCGTTCTGTTCTTTACTTCGGTTCTTTACTTCGGCTGAAACCCAAGCTTCCGACATTTTTTGGGACCTTTTTCCCGAGCTTTCGATCTATGGCGAGGAGGGTGAGAGTGAGACAAAGGGTTCCGATCTGTGGCGAGGAGAGAGAGAGTGAGACGAAAGCCGGAGGAGGTGGTGGTGATGGGACCTTTCTGCCTTGGTTTCTTCATTTTTCCGGATCTTCCGATCTGTGGCGAGGAGAGAGAGAGAGAGTGAGATGAAGGGTTCCGAACGGCGTAGGAGGTGGTGGTGATGGGCGGAGAGAGAGAGAGAGACAGAGAGAGAGAAAAGAGAGCGGATAGGGATGGACGGCTGGGTAGACAGAATAGACAGAGAGTGAGAGCAAAATTGCTTTGGTTTGGGCAAAAAAATTGAGAGCAAAATTAGGGATTGAGAGAGGGAGAGGGGTCTGATTAGGGATTGAGAGCAAAATTACTTTGGTTTGGGCAAAAAAATTTTTTCCCCTTTCCTTTGGCCCACGTGTAGTGAGTTAACAAATACTTGACCAATCAAAATAGAGTCAGTAAATATTTAACCAATCGTAATAGTCCTAGTCATAAAACTCTTGTCCTAGTCATAAATTTTTAGTGACAAACCAAACTCCAATATAATATAGACTAGTATACAGCTCGGCTGGCATATGGGGAGTCCCAGTTCGTGTGCAGACGAAAAAGACAAAGTGGTTCGAATAACGTCCGTCGCTTTCTTCTATATATATATATATATAATTATATAATTATATATATCAAAACCAACGGGTCGGTGATGTCAAATGGACGAACACCACCACCATCTCCACATCGATTTCCTGAAAACCTCTCCCTCTTTCTCATATCCCCAATTTGCCCTCATCCCTCGGAGTTTGTAACAGGCCATATCATTATCACACCAACACCAACCCCAACCCCAACCCCAACCCCAACCAATGGCAGAAGATTTTGGCAAGGCCGTCGACGACGGACTCAGACTCTCTAAGCGTATATACTTCGGGAAAGACCGCTCCGTGGCCCCACCGAAGCCCATGACGGCGATGGAGAAGTCGCCACCGCATTCCTACCTGCCCACGGCGCCTATGGTTTACGCCGTGATTTCCGATCCGGCGATCGTCGATAATCCCGATATTGCGAGCTATCAGCCTCACGTGCACGGCAGGTGCGATCCTCCCGCGTTGCTTCCTCTTCAGATGAACGGGATTGCTTTGGAAGCTGATTGTTATTTGGAGACGGCGGTTGTCACCATTACTGGTTCATGGCGAGTTCATTGTGTTATGGGTAGCCGCCACTGTGATTGTCGCGTCGCCATTCCGATTGGCGAACAGGTAAATCCACTTTCATATAATATCAATTGACATTTTCTTCTTCTTTCTTCTTCTTTTTCTTTTTTCTTAATTCCGTTGTTTTTAATCATTCTTTGTTCGATAGTTTAGAGAAGAACTGCAGAAAGAAAGGACACATAAAATAGAATTTCGTTATTGAGGACCCAATCTAATGAAAAGTGAAAACAGAATACCCCTCCTCCTAGTTAAGCCTAATAGAAATACGATAACGAAATTAGAGCACTTCCAACCTTTTATTTTATATTTATTCTTTGCCTGTACTTCAAAGTTTGAAAAAAATAAAGGGGGCAGGACTGCAGGAGTACTTGCGAGCACACAAGATTAACCACCAAAATATCACTTTTTTGATTCAGATGATTGCTTCATCCCCAGGAAATAAAAAAAAAAAAAAAAAAAAAAATGGCCTTCTTCATTAGAGAATCCCCGTAATTGTGCACAAGTTAGATTTATTTTGCCTTCTTGTAGAGAGAATTCCGGAAAAAAAGATGTCAGATAGATATTGTTGGTTGAGGCATCATGATCGTACCTATAACAAAGAAATACAAGGATGTTTGGTTGAGGCACCAGTGTCTTAGGTCTATGTAGATAGTGTTGTTTTCTGATGTACATGCAGATAATGATAATTGTGGTTAACTTTCTATAAAAGTAGAATGATAATTTTGTGAAGTTTGTTTAGAATTTATGGTTTGTTTATCCTGTAGACAGTAAACCCTCTTAGTGCGTAAATGTGCTTGTGATTTTGATAACAGCTTACTCAGAGAAGAAAAGAAAAAGAGAAAAACAAACTAGAATTGAAACACAGTTATTCCACAGTGGTGTTTCTATGTTATGCATGGTTATGTTAAGTACGGTTTTTTTTTTTTTCCGTATCTTAAGCGACATATGCGTGTTGTTGAAATGATTTTGTCATGATACAATTGAGTTCTACAAGTCTTTGTTCCCCTTTTTGTTCTCAAGTAATACATCATTATTTGGCTAACAGGGTTCAATTCTAGGTGTTGAGGTTGACGCACCCAGGAAATCATATTCTGCTCAACTAATTGTCATGGATGAAGAACAGGATATGGATAATAAGGTAGCAAAAATAGAAGATGGAGGTTTTCTGAAACCCCATATATTCACTTTCACAATACCCCAGGTAACCACCAATTGCATATAATAGGCTACAAATTCTTCATGATATGCAATTTTATACATTACTACATGTTCTATTTAACCTTTTCAGGTTGACGGGGGATCGAATCTATCAATTAAAGTTAGTTGGTCCCAGAAAATATTATATCAGGATGGTCAATTCTCCTTATGTGTACCATTTAGTTTCCCTGAATTTGTAACTCCTGCAGGAAAGAAGATTCCCAAAAAAGAAAAGATACAATTAAGTATTAATTCTGGTCCTGGAACTGAACTTTTGTGTAAGACAACCAGTCATCCTCTAAAGGTGCGTTTTTTGCTCAAGTTGTACTAGATTTCTGTTTCAATATTTGATTTGTAAACAACTGAATTATTTATTTCTTTATTTTGGTTTCTGGTATTCATAGGAATTACGGCGCCAAGTGGGGAAGTTGGGTTTCTTGTACGAATCAGAAGTTCTTACTTGGTCAAGTAGCGACTTAAGTTTTTCATATACTGTAAGACCTATCCATACATTCTTGATTCTTTATTCACGTGACAATGCATTCCTACATGCAGGGGTGGATGCAGAAATTCAAGGTGAGGGGGGGGAGGGACTTGGCATGGATGAAACTAGAAAGTTGCACCTGAAAGACCTTGAGGCTATTGTTTTGGGGTCTATTAATAAATATTTTTGTGTAGATGATACAAGCTAATGCCATGAAAATCAACACAAAAATTCAAATACTAGTAGAACTTGGGGTTTTCTAAATTGTTGGGGGAAATTAAGTGTAAAATTTTTCGTCCTTTAGGGTATCTCTAAAATTTCTCTAAAATCTAGGGGGAATCAAGCCCCCTTTGCCCCTTGGTAGATCCGCCCATGCATACATGATTGTGGGTATACATACTTGGAACTTCAATCAATCTAGAATTGCACATGTTTTGGATAACATGTATCTTCCTATCTCATCTGGATGTTTCCAGGTTTCTTCAGGTCATATATTTGGTAGTGTGCTTCTGCAATCTCCATCTGTACTAGACACTGATCGAAGAGAGATGTTTTACTTTTATCTTTTGCCAGGAAATCAGCAGAGTAAGAAGGTTAGGTATTTCTTTCCATCTCCCAAATTTTGCCTGCGAATAATTTGCTATGAGGTTCTATTTGTGTCGTGTGGTGTCAAAGTTTTACAACAGTTCTCCTATAGGTGTGAAGCTTGAAATGATGATTTTGGAGTAGAATGCTACTTGTTTAAATTTTATAATTACTGTTGGATAGCTTGTTACTTCGTTATTACATGCATGGTTGTGTGTTTGGGAAGGACTGATAGATGAAAGATTTTATTAGAAGAGACTTGCCAAAAAGAAAATAGAAACAATATCTCAAACGAGACACAGTGGAAGAAATAGTTGTTCAAAATTTGATGGAATTAATCGAATATTATTTTTTGATTCACTAGAAGAGATGCATGAATATTTGTTCATTAACAAATAAAGAGACAATTTAGTCATGTGTCTTTTTAGTGTAGGAGGATGTGTACACGTGTCAATTGTAGGTGCGAGTGGGTTAAACTTATAGTCACCATGGAGCTGGTTAATATATAGGCAATAATTGAACAAAAAAAGGGGGATTTGAGTCCAACTCGTAGGAAATCTACCCAAGGGAACTAGATTTTCCAACTCCTATGCTATGTTTGGTAGGAGGGATGGAAAAGTGGAGGGATGGGAAGAGACAAGGGATGGAAGTGGTATTCCTTGGGAAAGGAAGGGAGTGTTCCCTCTTCTTGTTTAGTTAAAACAAGAAGGAAGTGAGGAAGGAAAGAATGGAAAATTATATATTTTACTATTATACCCACATAAAATTAAATAATTATTTTCAGGACAAAAAAGTCAAAAGATAAGAGAAGCTTTTTCTCTCTCCTAATCCGTCCACTTTTGGACGCATTGAATTTGTGGACCCCGGGGAAGTAGCATCCCTTCCTTCTTCCCTTCTATACTCTCTTCCGTCTTATTAAACAAGTGATTTTAATCTCTTCCCTCCACCCCTCTCCTTAGTCCTTTCTTTCCCTCTTCCCTTAAACCAAACATAGCACTAGGTTGGTATAAATTGTTTTTTTGTCTAATAGTTCTCCACCTCTAAAATCTGATTAACTCCTGTGGAGTGGGAGTGGGAGTGGGAAGCCACCTTTGGATTCCCCTATTCTAGCCCCTAGACAAAGTGACTCAAAATATCGCAGTATCACTTCGATGAGGCTTTACCAGAATACCACGACATTGAGTTAAATTTATCAAAATGCCCTTTCTCGCTGAATTTCAAGTGATTGCACTTGTTAACTTCAGTATGCCAATATGTGCCATATCACGGCGTTTGCTAATTTATTGATGCCACATCTCACTTTTGGGCTATCTACCAATGAAGCACGGACACCGACATGATTTGCAGGGCAGTCTCTGTGAAGTGTCGTGTCCGCGTGTCGAACGCGACACGTTACCTTCTTAGATGTGTCCTTGCTTCCTAGACCATATATACAATAGGTTATACATGTCGTCTAACATTGGCGTACCTATGTATCTTATACTGGCTGCTTTTATTCAAGAGGATATTAGATCTCTTTCACCCAATCTCTAGTTTCTTTCACATAATCTCCTTAGCAAGCTGCAACTTATGTCATCCTTTAGAGGCACAGGATACTAATTTCGATTCACTTGATCAAATTTATAGGTATTTAGAAAAGAAGTGGTGTTTGTTGTTGATATAAGTGAAAGCATGCGGGGAAAGCCACTTGAGGATACGAAGAACGCACTATCTTCAGCACTCTCAAAGCTTGATCCAGAAGATTCATTCAGCATAATAGCTTTTAATGGAGAGACTTATCTATTTTCATCATTCTTGGTGCTGGCAACCAAGGAAGCAATTGAAAATGCTACTCAATGGATTAGCATGAATTTCATTGCAGGGGGCAGTACAAATATTTTGCTTCCCCTAAATCAGGTTTTATTGGTTCTGGATTTACGGATTATTGCATTTATTTCTTGTTCTTTTTGTTTGCTTCTGTGTGGAGTTAATATCATTATCCTGGATATACTTATTAATATATAACATACTAGCTGTCTAGATTGATGGCAATTTTTGTAGCAGTGACTTGTCAACGACCATAGAATATGAGAAACAGTATTTTGCAGATATACAACTCTTGTAACAAACGTCTAAACTCACAAGTTGGGGTAGAACTAATGTATGTGGTTGCGATGGCTCTTTAAGCAGTCATCTTATTGTGTTTCCTAAATATTGAGTGAAAATTAAGACCATCAACTCCTTTTTAGGGTATGTTTATGCCTTCTCATTAGGGTGTGTTTCGGTCGGAACGGAACGGAAAGCAATGCGTCGGAAAAAATTCCGAAAATTTTGGAATTTCAAAATGTATTCCGATTCCGATTCCGAAAATTCGGAATTTTCATCATTCCGATTCCGAATTTTCGGAATTCGGAATTTTTCGGAAAATTTCGGAATTTTTCAATGCAAGCTACTAGCTTGGGACTAATTTATAGACTCACCTTCCTCATCTTGTTTCCTTGCTAACCAATGTGGGACAAATGTAAGGTAAGTTCGGAAATTTTCAGAATATTTCAGAAATTTTTTGGAATAATTTGGAAAATTTTCGGAATACTTACGGCATATTTTCTGAATTTTCGGAATTTCAAAACAATTCCAATTTCAATCGGTTTTTTTTTTTTTTTTTTCGGAATTCGAAATGCATTTTTAGTTTCCAAAATCGGAATTGTACAGAACGGAATCAATCGGAATCGGAATTTCCGTTCCAAGTTGCACCCCTACTTCTTCTGATGCTCATCTAAAATGTTCTCTCAAATTGATGGTTTGAGGAGTACACATTTGCTTTTTTCTCTGACCACAAAAAAATAAATAAATAAATAAAAGGAGCACACATTGCCCATGATCACTGCGTCTTCCAACTTTATTGATTGATTAAGTTTTGTCTTAGATTTTTTGTTTTTACCTTTACTTCCATGTTTATAGTTATAAATATATATTCCCTTTAATTGGGAAATTGAACTTCTCTCCTCCCCTTTCTCAGGCGATAGAGATGCTATCCAATCCTCGTGATTCCATTCCTAATATCTTTCTCATTACTGACGGAGCTGTTGAAGATGAGAGGCACATCTGTAATGTTGTGAAAGGTCATCTAACTAATAGAGGATCATTATGCCCACGTATTTACACTTTTGGTATAGGTAATATTTTTCTGTTATGTTTGTGTACCTGCTTATATTTTTTTTAGCTATAAATACTCTGACTTGAGTGCCGTTTGATGCAATCCTTTCCTGAGGACAGTACTAAACCAGTTCAAGTTTTTTTCTTTTTTATTTGTGGAATCACCTTTGAGTTTTCATAAACAACTTATAATGTTTTCCTAAGTCTTAACGATCATATGTTTTACTTAGTTTCAATTTTCTTATAAGTTGCAACCTTCATACTTTTTACGTAGTTACAAGCTTGCACATGCATAGCTTGGTGAAATATATGGGATGTGCTAATAGCACTATATATGGTGTGGTAATATATTTGTATGTTGAGTGTTATGTTAACTTTAGTTCTATTGTATTTAATTTTTATTATTTATCTTTAGTCAGGGGTCTTTGTGTAATTATTGTTTTCTTCTATATGAATAAAAGAGAGGGTCTCACTAAGGAGAACCCTAAGCTTTCTGAAAAACTCAACATTGTATTCTTTAAAGAGATGACATTCATGCCATCTAACTCATTTCTTTCTTTCTTGTACTTGGAAGTCTTGAAATGTTGTCTACGTGGAGTAGATGTGTGAAATTTTGAAGCTTTTTGATAAATTTTAGACCCAATTTATTTCCTTGCATGAATTTCTTTTAACCCTGTTAGGGATAAATAATCTTCTTTTTTAATATAGCCAAATGATAGATTGGTATATTCAGATAATTCTTAAAAGGTGAGACGTCAAATGTTAATTCCATTGGCGGCATGTGATTTTGTTTTCTGAATTTCAGTTGACTTTCCTATAAAATTTCCAGGTTCATTCTGTAATCATTATTTCTTGCGGATGCTTGCATTAGTTGGAAGGGGTCATCATGATACTGCTTATGATGTTGGTGAGTTCGCTTCTACAATACTAACTTTTCTTTTCCAATAGGACGGTGATTATCAATTTATCATGAAGTTGTTATGTTTCCGCAATTTTGTTAGTATTTGTGCCTTTTCTGCATATTTTTGAAGCTGAATAGTTTTTTCCACCTTTCACAGCTCTGGTTGACCTGATAAATAGAATTGACAAATGACACTACTGAGCATGGGATTTTTTAATAGTTTCTGCATTACCGCTTGATATACTTCAGTTTTTATATCGATTTGTTTGTGATTTTGTGTTTTGCGCACCCACATAATCATTGTTCTCATATTATTTCCAATTTTCCATATTATATATGCAAATTGCAATCTATATTCTTATTTCTTTATTTAGAGTTTGTGCATCTAATCTTTCCTGGAACAGAATAAAAATCTCCTGTGATTCGCACAAAGTAATGATTGTGTTCTTAGTGGGTGCATATGCCTCTGTTTCGGCAGTCAACTGACAAATGAAAGTAAAATGTTCCTTTGGAGCAAAGATTCTCCTTTGTACAGTACTCAGAATTGAACCTCTTGAAAAGTTACTTTGGATGTTGGAACCCCAAGCTGAACCCTGATTATTTGCTTTCTCAGTTATTCCAGTCAAGCTTGGCTCTGGCCTCTGAGGCCAATTCTTAAGTATGTTTTTTCATGAGGTCGCTGACAAAGTGTCAACGATACCATATACAGAATCTGGATAAGATGATAGGGTCTGCATTCCCTACTAGGTTTTGAAATTTTAGCATCATGGTCACAGATCGGGTAAGTAACCAAGGTGAGCATGCCACCTAATTGTCAGTCCCGATTAGTTTATCACGTGTACTCACTGATTGAGTTGCCAAATGGTGGCACCCTTTGCTACCAATACACGGACATAAACTGAGACCCTTTGTTTGTCACGTATGTCTGGAGTTTGGAGTGTTACAGCAGTGGAGGACCTACTGAATAACTTCGCGTAAGTGATTGGAGAAAACAATTAATTTGGGGTGGATGTTACCAGGCTGGTAGCCATGGCCGTCACATTCAACTTTACTCTGCATCTTTTGCAGTTTGACTATATAAATCATGCCATATTTTATTTTCGTTGATTTTCATGAATACATTGTTGGTGTTATGTAGTTTAGTGCTACTCTAATCCTCGGTTGTTAAAGGCGCGCCTAAAACTCAGGCTCAGCTGGGCTCAGCCTTGCACCTCGCCTTGCCCTAGGCAGTGCCCCTTCAAAGAGGCCCTGCCTAGGCGCGCCTTTTTATAAAAGCCCAAGGCGCAAAGCTCGGGCCTCAAAGGATGCATCAATAACTTAGTTAGGCATGAAACTAGTCATTCTCAAACTAGTGTTAACTTTAGAACCAACTCATGGACCCATATTAAGACCCATTAGGTCACTAGATACTTGATTAGGTCTTTACTGTTTTAGGCTTAGTTTGGCCCCCATTTTGGTGCTTCTTTTTTAAATTACAATTCATGTTAATTCATTTGGTAACTAGTTTATGAGCTTTACAAAAATTGAACTTAGAGCTTTTTTGGGGGAAGCTTTTAAAAGCTCTACAATGGAGCTTTTAAAAGCTCAAGGTTGCTTTTTGGTTTCATGTTGTCTTTTTGAAGAGTAATGTGTCACTTGTATAAAATTATCAAACAGCTTAGTAATAAATTTCATAAGCTCCTTTTAAAAAGCCACGTGGGGGCCAAACTAAGCCTTAGTCTAAGGTTGACGATTTTGTGAAGCATCATGGAGATGACTTACTAGTTAACCAATTGAGCTAATAGGTCAAAATATACCCTACTTCGATGTTTTGGCAATTTAAATGTATATGTTAATTGTAGAGTTCTTATATTTGCTTAAGCATATTTGATTTATAAGTTCTTTTAAAGTGCGCCTGACTTCACTTAGGTTTGCGCTTTTTTTGGCACCTTGCGCGTAGGCTCCGGTAAGCTTTTGCGCCTAAGTGCGCCTTTAATAACTATGCTCTAATCCATCTTCCTACTTGGACAGATTCAATTGATGTTCGAATGGAAGGACTATTTTCCAGAGCTTCATCTACCGTTCTTGCAAATATTGCCATCGACACCTTTGATAATCTTGATGAACTTGAGGTATGCTTTCTTTGGCTTGACATACTTAGTCATTGCCATTTTGTTGAAATTGTTAAATTCTCTTAGTAATTCCAAGTTCCAACAAAGTTGTCATGTATATTTGATTTCTTAACCTCTAGTGCATCTGTATAGGATAACGGTTATAGTGGTCTTACAGGTAAACAGAATTACAATGTTTTGTGCATGTTCAAATGATATCTGATTTCAATATTGTATGTCATAATAGCTAAAAATTAACTGATATTATTGAATGTTATCTAGGGATGCAAATGATGCAACTGAAGTGTGACATGTGCTCTATTGTTTTCATCCTAAGATTATGTATATCTATACATATATAAATATATATATTAGGAGAGGCTTCACTTGTATTGTTACCTAATTGATTATTTGTAGCAGCAATTGTGTTCGGTTTTCCACCCTGAATCAACTGGTTTATCCATTCTATTACAAAGAGGTTTCATAATCCTCGTGACAGGTGTATCCTTCTCGGATTCCAGATCTTAGCTCTGCAAGCGCGTTGATTGTATCAGGCCGATACCGAGGAGTGTTTCCTGAAAGTCTTAAAGCTAGAGGTATCCTCGCAGATATGAGCAATTTTGTTGTTGAGTTGAAGGTTCAAGAGGCAAAGGACATACCTCTTGACAAGGTACTGACTTATAAGATTATCATCTGAGTAAGAGTTATACAATCTCTGCTGTTTTGTGCCTTCATGTGAAGTATCTGTGATTGAACCCTTATTTTGATTCTTCCAGAACCTAATTACATGCATGGCATCAAAATCCCATTAAGTGATGAAGCACAACTGAGCCTGAAAAGAGAGTCCACACCTTGTTTACATTTATGTTTGTAATTTTGCCATTTTAAACAGGTAGTTGTAAAGCAACAGATTGATATACTCACAGCTCAGGCATGGTTTTCAGAAAATAAAGAGCTTAAGGAGAAGGTGTGTTAATCTTCTTTTTTCCTTGTTATACTGATTATAAGTACTACAAGCGTTAAAGAACACTATAGAATCAGAAGCCAGTTATTTTTCAGATAGTTTCTCTCTGAAAGTTCTTGTATCAAGGAGGTGAGAAGATTTTCTTTCCAGTGTACTTGTCAGGATTAACCTTACCTAGATGATCAATCAGCTGTAAGATCATCCTGGTCCTGTGGTAATAGGCACATGTAACAGATCTTCTGAAGAGTCTGCCTATTTCCTTGGTAACCATCTGATATGTTTTGGTCAAATGGTTTAGGATATTTACAATATAGGTTTCTTATCCAACCGTAGACTCATGTTTTGGTCAAATGGTTTAGGATATTTACAAATGGTATTTTTTGCACTTGCAAATTTGCAATGTCACTTGCTGCTTCCATGTGTACTATGAATTTCTCTTCTTGTGTTTTTAATGTTTTCTGCTTTTGGCAGATTCAAAAAATGAGCATACTAAGTGGCATTGTGTCTGAATATACCCGTATGATCTTGCTTGAGACTGACCGAGGGAAGAAAAGTCCAGAGTCAACAGGAGTACATGAGGTATGCATAACCCAGAATCCACTCAAGAGATTTCAACTTTTTACTAACTTGTATATTGATGTTACTACGTAAGCATATCCTAACAGTGCACACTGTACATTGAAGTTACTACGTAAGCATATCCTTTAGTGCACACTGTACATACTACACACCAAGTGTTTTCTTTTGGCACTTCATTTTTCCTGCATGAGCATTGCATGTCATTCCTTTTTATTCGAAAATTTCTATTTTAGACGTGCATTAGAGCTACCAATATTCGCTACAATGTCAGACCTTGTATATAATATATACATAGAGTATAAGATCATATTTTCTCTTTGGTATCTGTATTCCAAACAGTGGATTGGATATTTATTTTAGTCGATGGATGCATATATTTGGGGTGATGCTATATGGTAGCATTGTTGCTATTTACATGCTTTGTGGCAAGTGATTTGAAAACCAACATAAACAGGTGGCCTACAAACTTGATTCCGAGAAGATGGTAGACTCCAAGGGGCAGAAGATAATACTGCTGCGAAGCCTTGGAGTTGGGTTTGGTAACTTGACCGCAACTGCTGAAAATATTCCGCCTGGATGTGAGGAAACAAAATTGCCAGAGGCTGCAGAAATTTTCGTGAAGGCAGCTTCTAATTGTTGCGGGAAGATGTGCAGTTACTGCTGTTGTATGTGCTGCATCAAGACTTGTTCACGGATGAATGACCAATGTGTTATTGCGCTTACGCAGTTCTGTGGTGCGCTTGCATGTTTGGGCTGTTTTAGTTGTTGTGAATTGTGTTGTGGACAAGATGGATGACACAAAGATGTCAACCACAAGATTCTGGTTGTGTATTTTATTATACATATATTCATTCACAGAGGACTTCATGATACATGCATAGAAGATCATTTTTTTTTTCATGATAGATGGTGGTTGCCCTTTTTTTTTTCTTTTTTCTTTTCAGTGATGTGGCGGTGTTTAAAAATAATTGGACAATGGATTACCCCAAAATATGCATAGTTTTGGCTCTTCGATCTTGTAAGATTTTGTTTGACATGTTCCTCAACTTCCAGTTCTGGCTGTATTCTTTTCTTTCCTGTTAAATGCTATTTTCTTTCATGTTAAACTTATATACTGCCAAGTAGTTATTTTTCCACATGTACTGCAACAGTAGATTCCAAAAGAAACCTTATTCCTTGGTTTGTTGGCATGTAAAATTATAGCATAACACCCAAAAACCACTCCAACAGAGTGGTACAACCCATGCCAAACTATACCAATGTTGTATTTGGGATGTAGCATTGATAAAATTTGACATAAACTTTGGCACACCATTTGAGGGGTGTATTTTGAGGGCCAAGCTATATCTTGGTAATAGCATGAGAGCATGGCCATTGGAGGAGATGCTCTGATTTCTAAGGCTAAAACTTAGCAGGCGACCCAAGCTAGGCAGACCAAATCCAACCCCCCTCTTTTTTTTTTTTTTTTTTTTTCCCTTTCTTTCTTGGGCCTAGGAACTCTTTTTATGTATCCCCGACAGGTTTGGATTAGAAACTTCAATCTCAACAAGAATTTGGGTTGAACTTCAGCGGAGAGATTAGTAACCCACATACCCAAGCTCAAGCTCGGCCTAGAGTTATATAAATACTATGTCTTGACTATTATTAACTTAAGGATCCTATAATTTTTTTCTTTGTTTGCTAAAAGTTAAATATCATTGAATTTTGCTAGAAAAGCATTTGGCATCTGAGTGTTGTTTCTATAGAGCATAGTTGCTCAACTGCAATTTGGACTTAAAGTCAGGCTCGGGCAGACGATAATGAACTTGGGCAGGGCTTGGGCTAGGTTGATCGGGCTTGTCTTGGGCAGACTCTACTAAAACATAGGATTGAGCCTAGCCACACCCGCCAGACTTGTAGCCCTACTTATTTTCAGCTTGCTGGTTTTTGAGCTTCCCACTTCCAGAAGCTAGCAAATAAATGATTAGATCCGAGAAGAGCAAAAGAAAAAGAGCTAAGAGCAACTCCAACCGGAGTCATTTCTTGAAATTTTGAAGCTAATTCGGAAAAGCCCGCTCTGATCGGCATTCAAAGATGCAAAATTGAAGTTATGATAAATAGTTTCCCTTCATATATGAAGGCTTCAAATTTTTTGAAGCAACCCCTTTCAAAACGCTATTCATCCTCTAAAACTTCCCTTATGGCCCAAATCAATACTATTCATCTACTATTTATCCCATAGACTTTCACTTATATCCCAAATCTTATATATTAATATCTTCTTCATAATTTTAATTTATAATTAATCTTGCATACTATTTTGTAAATTACATCCACAATAATATTTTTTATTTATTGGATAAATTTTTTGATTTAAAAATAAAATAAAAAAAAAAATCAAGCTTGAATAAAAATTTGTTAGATAATTAAATAATGCATAAAATTGTGAAGAAAATATGTAGTTTTAAAGATTTTTTTTACAAAATAACAGTGAATTGAAGAAATGAATAGTAAAATGACAGAGGGGTATGATTGAAATTCATTATTGGAAAAGGTAGGGCCACCCCCTTAAAAAATGAAGCAAATGCCAAAATGAAGAAAAAAAAAAATGACGCCCATGGTTGGAGATACTCTAACAGTTGCAACTGCTATTTGCAAAAGTAAAAAAACATATATTGGTTTGATAGCTATTCTACACTATAAAAGAGCTTAAGATGGAATATTCTCTAGATGCCAAATTAATTTGACCTTAATAGTCATTTTGCCTAAAAGGAATATTCCCTAGATGCCAAATTAATTTGGCCTAATGGTCATTTTGGGTTTATAATTTGGTTGTTTGGTAATTTCACATCACATATATCTTGTTTGACAAAGTTTGTTTCAGCCTTAAGACATCTTTCAAGAAACTTTTGCATTACCAAACAAGCCTCAAATTAATTTTGTAGATTAAGGCTTGTTTGGCAAGGCTTGTTTGACCCTTAAGACATCTTTTAATGAATCTTAGAATTACCAAACAAGCTTTAAGTTACTTTTGTAAATTACCATTTTGTATATATGTATATATACATATGCATATACATACATACATACATACATACATACATATATATATATATATATTATAATTTATTATTATTCTTAATGTATTTAAAGTGTGTACAATTATAAATTTAATTATCAAATTACTCTTTTGTCTTTTGTTATTACCCTTGTGTATATGTATACATATACTATTATATTATATATATACATGCAATATTTTATTGTATTATTAAAATTACTATTTTCCCTTTTGTAATTTGTTAAAGTTGAAAGGATGTACAATTATAAATTGAATAACCAAATTACCATTTTGTTAAATTGAATTACCAAATTACCCTTTTACTTTTTATAAATTACTCGTTTATATATATGTATACCAGTGTTGGCCCGTGCTATGCACGGGTATTATTGAATAATTTTTTTTATTATTATTTTTTAAAATTTGCTCTAGAAGTCTGAAAAATAATAATTTAAAAAGCATGAAAAAATAAGATATATAGTGCGAGAGAGGCGGTTACAGTGAGTGTGAGGGAAGTTACTACAAAAATGTAAGAGTGTAGTATTTTTTTTTTACTTTTTGAATATATTTTTTTCAATATATATACAGTTGTGTATCTATACAATACTATTGTGTAGTAATGCCATGTGGCATCCCAACAATACGGGAGTGCCACGTGGTACCTACATTGCTATTTATACATATAGATCTATAAATATACATATCATATTTATACACACAAGGGTAGTTTACAAAAAGACATAAGGGTAATTTAATAATTCAATTATAATTGTACACACTTTAAATACATAAATTAAAATTTGGTAATCCAATTTATATATATAATAATATAATAATATAATATATATGTATATATATACACAGAAGGATAATTTACAAAAAGGAAAAATGGTAATTTGATAATTCAATTTATAGTTGTTCACACTTTAAATACATAAATAATATATATATATATATAAAATGAATATAATATTATATACCAAAATTGAATAAAAGTGTGTACAATTATAATTTGAATAACAAAATTACCCTTATGCTTTATGCAAATTACTTTTTTGTTTCTATACCTTAAAAAAAAACCTTAAAATTTAAAACGTTTACAATTATGGATTCTCTTTTATTAAATTGAATTACTAAAAACTTTTTTTACATTCTGTAAAGTACCCTTATGTGTGTATATATATATACATATATATATTATTATATTATATTATAATATATGTATATATAAAAATTGAATAACCAAATTACCTTTATGCCATTTGCAAATTACTCTTTTGTTAAATCAAATTGCCAAATTACCCTTTTGCCTTTCTTAAATTACCCTTTCGTATATTTGTGTGTGTGTGTGTGTGTATACGTTAAAGAAAGAGCCTAAAAGTTTAAATTGTGTACAATCGTAAATTGAATAATCAAATTACCCTTATATTTTTTACAAATTACCCTTTTCTTAAGTTGAATTACCAAATTACTCTTTTGAATTTCATAAATTATCCTTTTTGTATATATGTATATATATACATATATTTGTATATATACTAGCGTTGGCCATTGAATTTTTTTTTGAAAATCTATATATATATATCTACTCAAGAAGTCTGCAAAAACAAAAAAAAAAAAAAAAAAAAAAAGCAAAAAAATAAATAAAAATAAAAAATGTGAAAAAATAGGATATATAATGAGAGAGAGGCAGTTACAGTAAGTGTGAAAGAAGTTACTGCAAAAATGTAGGAGCGAAGGAAGCATGTTTTTTTTTTAATATTATTTTATTTGAAATCTATATATACAATTGTATATCTATACTATAATATTGTGTAGCAATGTCATATGGCAACCCTACTACATGGAGAGTGCCACATTACACCTACATTGCTATTTATATGCATATATATACTTAGATATTATCTATACATTAAAAAAATAGCCTTAAATTATAGGTTGAATGTCAATTAATATAGTTGTTCAAGCATATATTTTTTTTTTCTGACACCATCTTAATAATTAATAGAACATATTTCTGTTTGTTGTACACATAAAAAAAAAAAAAATTACATTATATTTTTTTTACTAAATCCAATACCAGTGCCTTGCACAGGGCCGTCTTTCTAGTTTTATTTTAAAAGAACCTAAAAATTCCTTTTGTGTGTGTGTGTGTAATCATGTGGTGTTGTTTGTGGTTGTATAAGAGCATCCATATTGGTATAGGAGCATATAACTAATTAAACTTAAGCTAAATTGTGGTGCGGGATATGTGGTGTTCGCGCAGTGATGGTGGTGAGGAAACAGTTCAGTCATGACCGTTTTACCAAACTGACAAGCTATCACCGCTTTATTATTGCACAGTTAAAAGATGATCGTTTGGGATTTATAAGATGACCGTTTAGCATTTAAGATCCATACTCTACAATTTACCATACAAACATTTCTTGGTCTTTTTGGGATTAAGACCAACCAGTTGATCAGTTTCAACCGTTTGATCTTAATTAAATGGTTACCACTCTTTCTGTTTCCAAAGGCCCGTCCTGAGATGACAAAAATTATCCGAGGTCTTAAGCAAACTTTTAAAGGGGTCTAAAAAATGAGGCCTCGTTTCATAGAAATTAAGAAGAAATTATAAGAAAATATGCCTAAAAATGATAAGTTAGGAAGAAAATAGAAGAAAATAGGTCTAAAAATGAGAGATTTTATAGAAATTAGGAAGAAAAAAAAAATAGGCCTAAAAGTGAGGCCCTATGCAATCGCCTTGGGGCATGTCCTCAAGGTCGACCCTGCTGTTTCCTCACTAAACGGTTTCACTCTTCCGTTTCTATGTATCACAAAGAAACTTACGCATACCACATTTAAACGTTTAATATCCTACCAACTTTTAAGTTTGAGTTACACCAGTGTAGTACCGAAACTTACATTTGTCCTAAGTTGTGGTACACATCCACACCATTGTGGATGCTTTAATCTCATGGACATCCAACTAATCCTTGAAGAAATGAAAAGAACAGAAACAATAACATTGTTTTGGTTAGAAAATTAACTTCAAAATAGAAAAAGATTATACAACCAATTTTAAATGAAAATTTTGATTCTCAAATGTTGTACAGTTATACCACATGTTGTGATATATAATACCATCATATCAACAACTTTTATAGTATGGTACAACTATTAAAAATTTAAAAACCAAATTTAAAATTTAAATTTGAAACATATAGCATTACATATACACTTAAAAATGATCGGAACTTTGGAAGACGACCCACTTTAGTAGTATTAAAATGTTTTTTTTTTTTTTTTGATGGAAGTAGTATTAAAATGTTTGGTGTCGGTGGCTTGCTTAGTTAATTGTAAGATTTTCCAATTTGGGAAAGTTAGCTTTGGGTGGAGTTGGGTGGCGGCCCTGGGGGGTTTCCAAGTATATCTTGGACCCGCTCTGAAATCTTGACGGATATAGTAGTAATATAGATAGTATATCACGTGGCTTCTTGTGTTGGAATTGCATACTTATGCTTCCTGGTTGGGTTGTGTTCTCCCAAGTGGAGACCCTCTTCCTTCGCGCGGTTTTTTTTTTTTTTTTTTTTCAGTGTGGTGGGGGCACTTTGGTTTGGTCCCCCAAAAAGTTTTTTTTTTTTTAGGATTCTCTCGACTAACGATTTGTGGCACTATTTACTTTCGTAACTTTTAGCGGTGAAAAGTAACAAATATATATATATATATATATATACATTTTTTGAACTAAAATACCCTTAAAATTAAATGATTTTTTCAATCACTTTTTACAGTTGAAAGTGACAGAAGAGAAAAAAGCGCTGAAAATGTTAGTTGATGGATTAAAATGTCAAAAAAATTATAAAAAAATTATATAGGGATTAAAGTGCAAAATAGAGTAAAATTTAAAAGTGCAAAATACAGTTTATCCTATAATGTAATTAAGATATTTCAAAAAGCACATATCTGCATGTCAGTGAGAGACATGTACAATGGTATAACCAGAAGTAACGCATGCAATTAGTAGATAGAAAACTGTCCATAGGCTCCTTTTATTTTATTTAATTATAAGTGGATGTTTAATCTTATTTAACTATATAAGTGGATGTTTAATCTTATTTATGTTCCTGAAGTTGCCATAGAGCCGCAACTTATTGGAACTAAAGATTCAAGAGAGCACACACACACACACATATATATATATATATACACACACGGGTACCGGCATGTGTGTTGCAACTTGCATGTGCCAATCCCCTCTTATAAGTTTATTTGTTTTCTTTTTTTCCCCATTTTGAATTTTGATATCAATGGTATAAAAATTTAATAAACAAATAAAAAACATTATATTTCGAAGAAAGCACTATAATATTTTTATGACTTATTTTTGTCTCCATATATTCAAAGTTCCTTAAGAGACAATATTTCCGAAATAGTAGAAGATATGTGTGTGTAATAAAATTGAATTTATATTCATTTGTTAAAATAAGGAAAAAAAACTTCATTTAGTATGCACATCTGCAATTGACATATTGATATCAACAATTCTTTTTTGAAAGGTATAAGTACATTATTTTTATGGATTTGAGTATAAGATTTGGTCACTAATATTTACATTTTAGTCAACTTCTTCCCTCAAATTTAGGATTTGTATATTGTAACATGTATAATTACATTTATGTGAAGATTCTGTGGTCAAATTTTGTCTTCAAATTTAGGATTAATATATTGTGGATGATCTGACTTTTATTCTAATCTGGATGGTTTTTCCGGTATATTAATTTGCGCCAAAAAAGCGTACGTTATCATCAAAGTTTTACAATCTTTCTTTATGTCCATTTTGCCCTCTCTACAATACCATATTTAATCATGCATCTGAACTCATCTTAAGGATTATATTGATTTGTGTATGGGTAATTTGGTCATGTCAAAATAAGGTAATTATAATTAAGGTCAGCTTTTACAATTTTATTTAATATAATAATAAGGTTTCAAACACAATATTCACATTATTTCTATGGATTTGAGTATAAGATTTTGAATGGTGTTGTTTCAATTTGGTATGAGATTTATGGTTCTAGAATTATAAAACAAAAATGTATTTATATTTTTATGAGTTAATTTAATCTCCATATATCCAAAGTTCGATAATGGAGTGTAGTTTTAAAATGGTAAATTACACATATTAGGCATGTGTGTCTAATAAAAAAAATTATAAGCAAGTGTATAAATTAAATTTGTAGCCATGCGTGTATTATAAAATTCAGTTTTAAAATAAAGGAAAAAAGAGAAAGGGGAGAAGCCACAGTAAGTGGTAAGAAAATTCACAATATATTAATCCTAAATTTTAGGACAAAAGTTGACCTAAATGTAAATATTACAGACCAATATGTAATTAGCCAATATTATTGACTTTTTGCTGAAGTGAATGATAAATATGCCACAAAATCTTGCCGTAAATGTCATTATACATATTACAATGTATAAATCATAAATTCAAGGAACGAAATTGACCAAAATGTAAATATTAGTCACTTTTTTTTTTTACTTTTTTTAAAGTGTAATAATTACACATATTACAATATGTAAATTCTAAATTTGAGGGAAAAAGTTGACCAAAATGTAACTATAAGTGACCAATTCGTAACCAAAATAGTCACTTTTGTTGAACTTTTTTTGAAATAAATAATAAATATCCCAGAACTTGTTGATCCAAATGTAAATTTTACACACAAATCAATATATCCTTATGATGGATGCAGATGAATGATTAAGGCTTAGTTTGGCCCCCATTTTGGTGCTTTTCCTTTTTTTAAAGCACAATTTTATGTTAATTTATTTGGTAACTAGTTTATGAGCTTTGCAAAAAATTGAACTTAGGATTTTTTTGGGAGGAGTTTTTAAAAGCTCTAGAATGGAGCTTTTAATAGCTCACGGTTGCCTTTTGGTTTCATGATGCATTTTTGAAGAGTAGTGTGTCACTTGTATAAAATTATCAAACAACTTAAGCTTAATTTGGCCCCCATGTGGCTTTTTTAAAAAGAGCTTATGAAATTTATTACTAAGTTGTTTGATAATTTTATACAAGTGACGCACTATTTTCAAAAATATATCATGAAATCAAAAAGCAACCTTAAGCTTTCCCCAAAAAAGCCCTAAGTTCAATTTTTGCAAAGCCCATAAACTAGTTACCAAATGAATTTTGTGCTTTAAAAAAGGAGAAACACCAAAATGGGAGACAAACTAAGCCTATATATGGTATAGTACAGGGGGCAAATGGACTTAAAGAAATGTTGTAAAACTTGGATGATTACATACGCTTTTTTGGTGCAAATATACCGAAAAAAACTATCGAGATTAGAACAAAAGTCAGATCAAAGACTAAAAAGTAAGAAAATCGATGGAATAGAAAAGGGTAAAATGGTATTTCAACTTACGAATTGGGAGAACTATTGTCACTAAGACTCTTATATATATGGTATATAGATATAGATATATACACATTTAAGTACATCAATATTTGTTTTGATAGATGTTTTCGTTACCCCCGCCCCCCCTCCCTTTTTAATTAAC
Source organism: Hydrangea macrophylla (assembly GCA_033977485.1). Classification (NCBI taxonomy): domain Eukaryota; kingdom Viridiplantae; phylum Streptophyta; class Magnoliopsida; order Cornales; family Hydrangeaceae; genus Hydrangea; species Hydrangea macrophylla. Next base: position 148,194,610 of record CM066988.1, read on the forward strand.
TTTTGTTTTAATTAAAATGGCATTGCCTATACTATACCCAAACTGCAGAGAAGAAAAAAAAAAGGGCATAAACCCATATATGTCCATGTGAACATGAGACAACTTCACGTGCCTGGGTGGTGTCCAGCGTGAGCCCGGTATGGAAGACTATAGGCGATTCCATATATTTTCATTATTTGATGGACTTTGACAAATGGAATTTATATTTAAATTTTGAAGGAATAAGATAAGGGGAAGGTTGTGTAGAAATTATTGTTGGAAACTAAGTATATGAAACAAAATAAAATTGTGATTAAATCGAGCACGCAAAGTGTTATTCGAAAAATGAATTTACGTCCTACACTTAATTGTTTGTGAATTAAGATGCATCGTTCTTGAGGATACTATGATCTAGTATAATAGAGACAATAAACTCTATGAAAAATGAATTTAATATTTGTTGGAAGTATAATCATTGAAACAACTGTTATCAAGAACTCACATATCAAGAAGCTCGAAAAGTTCAAGAGAGAAGACTGCAAGAGATGGCAAATAAAGATGATGTTCTCTAGCTCACAACGCTCAATTTTGCACACATCATACGAGAAGAAAAGCCGATGGTTCCTACAGAAAATCCTTCAAAAGAACAAGAGGCTGCATTGGAAGCGTAGAATCATTCCGATTTTATGTCGTAATTATATTCTAAATGGGCTAGAAAATGTTCTCTACAACGTCTATTCGACTTTTACTACCGCCAAAGATTTATGGGAGTTCTTGAAGAACAAGTACAAAACCGAGGATGCAGGGACTAAGAAATTCATTGTTGGGAGATTCCTAAATTTCAAGATGGTGGATTCTATTCCTGTAGTGAAGTAATTAGAAGAGATTTAAGTAATCATTAACCAAATAATATTAGAAGGAAAGGCGATTAGTGATTCCAAATGGCATCCATAATTGAAGAATTGCCGCCTTTGTGGAAGGAATTCAAAAGTTATCTCAAGCACAAGCGCAATGAGTTATCAATGGAGGATATTGTGGTGCGTTTGAGGATTGAGAAAGACAACCGGAAATGAGATAAGAATGGGCAGCAATGATCTATGGAGTTGAAAGCCAATCTTGTTGAAGATGAGTCTTCTTAATCTAAACCTAAGTCAAGTTCTAAGGGAGGCAAGAGGAAGTCTACACACAACGGATTTTGTGACGCCCCACAAAAATAAGCATATTTTCATTGAAAAATAAAATGAATTACACTTGATTCTTTAAAATAAAAATACAAAATTTCTGTAAAACTCCCAGCAGGTCCATATTCTCCACGGATCTCTTATATCGTCCTTAGCCTTATCTCCCTTCTAGGCTTCAGTTACTGGTACTATCTGCATCTAAAACCACACCGGGAAGTATACAATATGACAGGAATATCAAAGGCTCAAAAGGTACAACAAAATCAAAAAAATAGACCAATCACACAAACCAACCGCTCACAAGAACCAACCACTCACACAGAATCATACCAAGTTCCTCTTGGTCACGTAACAAAGAGTCATCTCACCTCACCTCACCTCACCCGTCTCCAGTACGTCAGTCCCTGAGGCCTGTTGGACTATTGGTAGGTGCTCCTTACTCATGACCCTTTAGTCCCATAGCACTTAGCAATAAACACATACTCACTGATTCCAAATGAAAGTACAACATAACTGCAAAAAGAGTACAAGTAGAGATAACAAATAAATACTCCGGAGAATTTAGAAAGCATATTGTACACAATCCGGTATCTATAAATGATGTTGAGCAACTCCCAAACACTTCTTTTATTCTTCTTCCTCTAACTTTCTCTTAGAAATTCTCTTTGACCTCTATGAAATTTGGTGTAAAAGTAATGAAGCATAGCATCCATATTTATAGGCTAAGCTTCTTGGTGGCCAAAATGAATTGGATGGCTACGATTGGTTAGCTTAGGTAAGGTAGTTGACGACATCCTATTGACGCGTTTTCTTATCACACCCAAGTGTAGGTGATCGTACAAGTAATAAAGTTCTGGAAGTCCAGGTCGAACCCACAGAGAACGGAATAAAATTTTATAAATTTAGGCAGATAACTATTTTGTCACTATAAAGAAAATAAAAGATGATGGATTTTTGTGGGGTTTTACTAAACTACTAATTTTTATATGTTTGCAATAAAAGCAATTAAAGCTATTTTTTTTCTTAACAGTTTATGGTAAAGATTTTCACAGTGCAAAATAAATTAACTAACATACTAGTAAGAAAAGGAAGAAAAATAAATAAAAGCTAAATTTTTGTAAGATAAACTTTTTAAATTTAACAATAGTGAAAGATGGAAATAATACAGATATTTAAGCAAAACTATTATAAAACAGGAAATATTAATTAACTAGGGGAAATGATTTAAAGGAATTGGGAATATGCAAACCAACACTAGATCCCACAACTTTTGTGCATTTGAAAAGCATTTGGCATTTAAGACCGCAGAGTCATTCTTTATTTAAAAATAAACTTTCACTAGTCAGGGTCATATCAAGTGTGTCAGGTTTGATATGAAACGACGTCGTTTGGTTTAAAGAAAAATAAAAAGGCAATTGGGCAGTAGCCAGGTTCGAACCGTGCCCCGCCGCGGACGTGGGTTATTCAGCGTCCAGTCCCCACCACTCTGCCACTACACAATTGCCTATCCATTATTGGATAGAAATATATATAAATACATATTTGAAATATTAACTTTGTCATGTGAGTTGTTTGAGTATGCTAGGTGTTTTTTATGACAAAAGGCATAGTTTGACAATCCACATAATTAGGCTTTTTATTTCAAATATGTACTCAATATAGCCATAGTATATAAACATGTTAAATGGTCATAAACTATAGATACATAGATATTTTTGGCCATAAATGGAAAAATAACCCATCTAGATAAATTTGCCCATTTAAGTTTAGTGCACAGAAGTTGTGGTTTCTAAGTTTTTATTACATATCCCCAATTAAAGTTTTAGCCTACCATTTTGGAATTGAAACTGTCTTCCAAATAAAATTTAAAGATAAATTAAATAGGTGTAAACAGTGACTGCTCAATTAAAACTAAAGTTGTGAAACTAAGGTAGGAGTGAAATATACTATTATTATATTATTTTTCTACTTAACATGAGCTGGGGTTGAATTTGTGGAATCTGCAAAATAAGAGAGTTTAGTACAACTAGGCTAATAAAATATACATAATTGGAAATACTGAATTAATAATAAAATACTAAACCTTTGACTTTGGATTTTGGTGGGGTCATAGTGGTTGAACTCCAAGAACACAAATAAGGCCAAACCAAATCCAAATATACTTTTGGAGTGAGATATGGGTATGATGTACTTTTGGACTTTAGTAGGTGATTACAACAACTACGTGGCTAAGAAATCTGGCATTTAATCGCAAAATCTGTCTTTTAGTGAATAAAAATATTGCTATAAAAATTAAAAATTTGGATTTTTTAACTATTTTAGGGGACAACTATAAGAACTACTAGACTAGAAATATTAAATCTAATTTTAAATAGGAATATTTTACTACTACAAATTGACAAAGGTCATACAAGAAAACAAATATTTTATTTTAAGAAATACAGTACACAAAGTTTTGCTACATATTTTTGAACATAAAATCATCAATTACATAAAAGTAAAATTTTACAACTACTAGAACTAGAAAGGCAAAGAAAAACTAAAGTTTCCTATTTCTAGGGACAATATAAAGTGCTCACATAATAACCTCCCCTAAACTATTCTCTCCAAACTGTGATTGTGAACTGTTGTGTTGTGTGAATTGGTGATTTTTCCTCTGCCTCCTCCTTTCCTTTTATAGACGAAGGATTTGTAAATAATCGTCATTGCTTCGATCAGTGTTTGCAAAATTTTCTTCTTCGCGTGCTGTTTTCTTCCTTCGTTCCTTTTTTTCTTCGTTTGTCTGACAGGCCTTTGATTTTTTTTGATCCTGCAGTATGAAAAAGAGGGAAAGAGAGAGAGAGAAAAGACAAAACAAAAAATAATATAAAAAGATTTAACATCCAAAGCAAATCCAAGCTTTGGATGTCTTTGTCCGATTTTTTTTTTTTTTTTTGTTTGACCATTTGGTAAGTTTAAGTTATAATAGCCACATGAGAAATAATCTCATGTGGTTGTTACTCATTTTATTCCCTTCGTTTCACTTCATTTTTACCTAAACATATAAAATGTGTAAAAACAAATAATTACATGCATTTGAGTGACATCACTGTTAAATTATATTAATTCAAATATGCGTGTAAAACTATGAATTTGGGGGATTAAATGAGTATTGTGTCTATTATATTGGCACATAAATGTGCAATATTCAGTGTTTGTCACACCCCTCAACTAACTTGTTGCTAGTCCCTAGCAATGAAGTGAAAAGAGAAATTGTTCTAAAAGTTTTATTTAAAAGTAGGAATAAACTAAGGAAAATAAAATTTAACTCACTTTCGCAGGAATCGCGATTGCATTTAGCATATGCAACAAGCCGTTAAACCCCTAGGTTACCCCTAATGGACGAGTGTTGTCTCGTGAGGGTTTGCAGTGAATATACCCACAAAATTAATAATTTTTTTTTTTATAAATGTAAAAATAAAGTAAAATAAAAATAAAGGCAGATTTTCTCCTTTTACAACAGATAAGGATAAATTTGACAATAAAATGAAATTTTCAAGTATGTAATAATAATGCAACACATATACTCACAGCTTTGTCAATGGTAGCATTTTTTATACTCTTTAAACTTACAGTGTGTACTTGAAAAGTCAAGCAACTGATCTGAATTTCAGAGTTTACATAACTATTAACAGTCATAAAATTTGTAGTTTTAACTCAAATCTCACAGGAATTTCACTCTTTTAAGGAGAAACTCTCAGAAACCGGTGTAGAGAACATCTCACTTGGTAGGGAAGCAAAGATAGAAAAGTTGCTTCCATATTTTTGATGACTCAATATATAGGCATTTAGAGTACAATAAGTCTCATGAAAGAATACTTAGCATTAGAAGAGCGATCTACCGTGGAGAATATCCTTATCACTTAAATTTAAAAATCAATTTCTTTTAAATCATTAGGACTTTGACTGGTAGGTTAGAAATTAAGATGAGTAGGAGATTTGGGGTGTATTTGTTCTAAGCATGTGATTGGAGTGTTTGCGCAATTCATTCCAACATCTTCTTTCTCTTCTCCTTTATATCATATATACATTTGATTTTTTTTTTTATTTCTCATTTTTTTTTTTTTGAAATCAACTCCTTTCTTTCTTTACCACTTCTTACAATATTAATACAGTCCAATCACATACCTGGATATAGAAGTGAGGTTTGTACTCCCAGGTGGAGCAAGGTATGATTTGGATAGAACTGAGAATAAGGTAATATTAGGTGAAGGGGGGTGCATTTGAAAGAAAAGATGGCCTAAATCATTTTAAAAATAGATTGACTTTGTTCATTTAAGCAATTTAGACGTTCTAATGGTAAATCCTGAACGTTCTCTTCTAATGATCAGTCAAAGAAAAATAATGAGACTTTCAACGAGTGATATGATAAAGAGAATAAATTGAGACTGAAAAGAATAGTAACCCTCATAAAGGAAGATTGGCACAAAAGCTCACATGGGTTAATTAGTTTCCACTACTTGTCTTTAAACTGCATAGTTTATGCTTACTCATCCATTTAGATTCAGTAAATATTTTCACACTGTTTCAAAATGTTTAATGTTTAAAGAGTTTCTAGCATTTGAAAATAGTAAAACATGTGACAATGTGTTGTATGCTATTAACATACCCAAAATAACATTAACGTGTCAAATTTATCTTATATAGAGTAAAAGAAATTTTTTTGAAAAATCCTAAGCATATCCACTAAGTTGGATACATATATGGTGCAACTAGTATCCTCTGCACCTATACAAAAGAGGCTACGCAATCCAGAGCGTCCAAGTTGTCATGATTACCCATCCACCTCTAGTAAAAGAGATGAGTCTAGAACCACTAGCAAGCTAAAAACATCAGTAAGAGGCTAAGAGATAACTCTGGCTTTACTTAGTTTTTCGCTACCTCTAGGGACATTCACCGCACTAGACATATCTGGTGATGCTTGGATCATGCAAATTACTCCTATCGAATCAGCTAATGAAAGCCAGATGTACACGTAGGATCATTTTAAAGTCTGACCTGACTGAAAATTATTGACTGTACAAAAACTAAAAATAAAAATAAAAAGAAATGAGGGATGGGAAAACAAAATTTATTTGGGTATCAAAGGATCCAGTCCTCTTTCTCAACCAAAATTTTCTTTTGTTTTGATTTGAATTGTCTTTTATAGCAGTAGTAAACTTTAAAAGATGTGCCATTGTGAGCAATTAAACCAGGACATTCTTTTCTATAACAATTCAAATACCATCCTAACCTTTTAGCTTTCCTTTTGATGGCATAAAGGCTAGTGCCAGCAAAGGGTTTCTTCTGCTCAGAAACAAGTGAGCGACCCATTAACGTCTGGTCATCGACTATTGGATCCATTTTTTATACTCTCAGCCAACAAGAGAGGCTAGACTCAACCCTCCACTCCTTTCAACTATCAACTAAGATCTAATTAAAGAGAGCTTAGAGGGGGTGGGTGAGAATTTTATTTAAAAACTAAAAATATTTAAGAAAAATATATACATTCAGAAACTAATTTTTTTTTTTTTTAAAACAAAAAAACTAGAAAATTACATTTTTCTCTCTTTTTTTTTTTTAGAAAAGTCCAAGACAGCGTATCATTACAATAACAATAATAAGGAAAATTATAGTATAAACTTCGAAAATCATAAGAGCGGTGACGTGTTCGTCATTCAATTTTTTTTTATTTTTTTTTTTATTTTAAAAAAAACAGAAAACTTGGATTTTTTTTTTTTTTTAACAAGGGCAACGCAGCATTATCATAGCAAGAACTAGGATAAAAATAATATAAAGTTCAAAATTCATAAGACCAATAGCTATCGTGTCGTCCATTTTTTTTTTTTTTTTTTACAAAGAAATGGAAAAATATCACCTGTTTCTTGAAAATCTGAAAACCTGGTAGGGCCGTAGATCGAGTGATATTTCCAAGCTTCTTTGGTGCGTGGGTACCTACAACTTATGGATATCATTTTTGTTAGATAATGGAAAAGAGAGAAAATCAAAATCTAAAATTAAAAAAAATAAGCCGAAATTGAAAAAATAGATAATAAAATCAAAATCAAGCTTTTCTCTGGATTATAGATCTTACCTTTAGTGATCAGTAGAGTGGATCTTGATTTTGGATTGAAGAAAATTAAAAAAAATGAGAGATTGAGAGAGATCGGAGTCGAGAGTGAGAGAGTTGCAGAGACTGAGAGAGAGAGATCATGGCGAGAGTGAGAGAAAAGAGAGGAAGAAGAAAGGAAAAAGAGAGAAAAAAAGAGACAGGGAAAAGTTTTTATGGTTCAAAGCCCTATATAAAGCCATTTTCTCTTTTTTCAGTGTATCTCTCTCTAGAGAAACTAATTTTTTTTTTTTATGAAATAAAGATAATATAAATAAACAGGTGTTAATCGTGAAACCGTCCCCCCCAACTGAGTCTGACATTGTCCTCAATGAGTGAGATGAGAAAAAGAAGCTAAGGATAACACCTGTAATTAAAAGAAATACAAAAAAAAAAAAAATAATAATAATGACAAAGTTAACTTATAAATATAAAGTAAAAGTACTATCACTGTTTTGAGATAAAGTTATCAAGAATTACTGTACTATTGATCTTTTGAACTGCAGTTTCAAAGGATCGATCTTGTATTCAAATTTTGCTATCTAGCAGTTTCAGCAACATGGTTTTTAAACCAGCAATACTTCTGGTATGCTTTTTTATTTTGGACTGTAATGGGATAGTTTAAACATACAATTTAGTACATTTATTAGATAGAAATACTTGAGATTTGTAAGACTTGATAAAAATCAGAACTCATTAAATAATAAGTGCAAGTGATTCTGATACTAAAAACACAGTGATGATTTTTTTTAATTTTTTTTTTATTTATATATAAAAGAAAAGTACAATTACAATAAAAATAAAGACAGGAATTTTATTTTAACATATCTAGACGTTGACTGGGATTATTGCTCATGAAAGATGATCATTTCGAGGTCTAGGACAGTAGACTCGAAACCTCAGGTGAATGTCATAATCACATACGTCGGAGTCATCATATACTGTTATTTCCATGAATATACTATATCTGACAATGACTCTTTCAGGCATGAATTGTTCAATGAAGACAGGGATTAGAGATGTCCCCCATTCGAGTAGGAAAAAGAACCAATCCCTTTGAAAGGCGTACCTTAACATTTCCCCGTTAACAACTCTTGTTAACAAACGCCCCCATCCAAAAATATTGTCATTATCATCATAAAATGGGGAATTGTACTAGGGATGTTAAGTATTGCTCCCACTCATTTTCTTCATATTCATGATATAGTTCTTGGAACACCTCATATTGAGCTTGTTCCCACTCATCGTAGTTGGTGCTAATGTTCTGCCAATCATCTAATCCATCAAATATTGGCTCACCATCCCACTCCCTAGGTTGGTCAGGTTCCACTAAATAATCAATTTCTTCATCAGTGTCGTAAATTCTATCGACACACCTAGCATAGAACATTTCATCCTCGTCAGAGTCCATGAGATATTCAAATCTTGGGGGTGTATCATCATCTGACGAAGTTCTATCCTCTGGAGGATAGTTGTTATTGTTAGACGAACTGGCATGGTTTATACTCACTCTTGCAGTTCTGCGATGATTAGATGGGTTCATATCTCTTTGTTACCTGTAACATCAGATAATATGTTATAATTCCTGAAAAATATTAAATAGTAAGAAAAAAAAATAAAATCAAATAAAAATAAAATTCCTACTATGTACAATTCTAATATTGATTTATGAATTTAAGAGGTATCACAGTTGGGGTCCTCCAAAGGAAAGGACTCCAATTCAGTTTCAAAATCTCCTAAGAATGGTTTTAATTTATGCCTGCTGACTTTAAATGTATTACCATCTTTAGGGTCTTCAATCACGATAGTTCCATAAGGATAAATATTTTTTACAATATATGGACCAGTCCATCGAGATTTCATTTTTCTTTTAATAAGATGCAGTTTTGAGTTATATAATAGAACTTTTTGCGCGGGGGTAAATCTTTGATAAACAGGAGTATTAAGACATTTTTCTGTAGAGTACCCCATCATATGACATGTACTGCAAAGTTCTAATTTATTTTTAGATAGAGGAGGATTAGTTTTCTCCAGTTTAACAGATATTAGCTTGCGAGTTAATTCTTCAATTTTTATGACTAATTCATCTTCAGTTTGTGATTGCTGTGATTTTTTAGCCTTTTCTTTCCTAACATTTTCTTCTTTTTACTTTTGTGGAGCGTCTTTGCTAAGCCAATCAAAATATGATTCAGCTTCGTCAGCATTTTTAAAAAATTCCCCTTGATACATGGCTTCAATTATTTCCATTGACTCTGGATCTAATGTTTCATAGAAGTAATTAATTATACGCCATTTTTTAAATCCATGATGTGGACAGGTTTGTAAGAGATCTACAAAAAATTCACAGTCTTTAATGCATGGTTCCTTCTCTTTTTCAGTGAAAAGTTTATATTCTCGCATCAAGCAATAAGTTAAATTCATTTGATAGAATTTATTTAGAAATGCATGATTCATATCTGGCCATGAAGTTATAGATCCAGGGTGGAGAGATAAAAGCCAAGATTCAGCTTCATCTTTTAAAGAAAAAGGAAAAAGTTTGAGATAGATTATCTCGATAGGACAAGTTTGATCAGCAAACGTTTCACAAACTTCTTCAAATTCACGAATATGGACATAAGCATATTCTTTCTTAATTCCGTGGTAAGTTGGTAAGCACGGTAGCATGTTATATTTAAAATGAAAATTTCCTGTATGTCTAGGTAGTGTGATGCAAGAAGGAGTGATGATTTGTTCTGGCATAAATATACCACGTAAAAACCATCGCTCACGTTCTGATAAAACGGGTTGTGGTATATTATTCCCATAATCATTATGAGTATCATCAGTGATTCCTTCCATGCCTTCTATTTCAGTCATGATTCTAGGAAAATGTATACTAAATGAATTAGTAGAAATATTAGAATTATGTGGTACTTGATATAAAGCTTCAGTAGTATCTAAGGACATATGAAGTAAAAGAAAAACTAAGTAATAAAATTATTATTATTGTTATTATTAGCTAAGTAAAAATAAACAACCTCTTTTTTTTTTTTTTATATTTTTTTATATATTTATTTTTTAGAAGATGCACAAGTACATATATATAAATATATATTTATATATATTTCACAAGGAAATAAATTATATATAGTTTTTTTTTTAATTATTATATATATAAATATATTTTTTATTTTCTTAAAAAGAAAACTAGATTATTTATAAGGTAGAATAAGTATATATATATAGTGAGAGAAATAGTCTTAGACCTAACTTTTTTTATTATTTACTATTTTTATTAACCGTTCCCCGGCAACGGCGCCAAAAACTTGACGACATCCTATTGACGCGTTTTCTTATCACACCCAAGTGTAGGTGATCGTACAAGTAATAAAGTTCTGGAAGTCCAGGTCGAACCCACAGGGAACGGAATAAAATTTTATAAATTTAGGCAGATAACTATTTTGTCACTATAAAGAAAATAAAAGATGATGGATTTTTGTGGGGTTTTACTAAACTACTAATTTTTATATGTTTGCAATAAAAGTAATTAAAGCTATTTTTTTTCTTAACAGTTTATGGTAAAGATTTTCACAGTGCAAAATAAATTAACTAACATACTAGTAAGAAAAGGAAGAAAAATAAATAAAAGCTAAATTTTTGTAAGATAAACTTTTTAAATTTAACAATAGTGAAAGATGGAAATAATACAGATATTTAAGCAAAACTATTATAAAACAAGAAATATTAATTAACTAGGGGAAATGATTTAAAGGAATTGGGAATATACAAACCAACACTAGATCCCACAACTTTTGTGCATTTGAAAAACATTTGGCATTTAAGACCGCAGAGTCATTCTTTATTTAAAAATAAACTTTCACTAGTCAGGGTCATATCAAGTGTGTCAGGTTTGATATGAAACGACGTCGTTTGGTTTAAAGAAAAATAAAAAGGCAATTGGGCAGTAGCCAGGTTCGAACCGTGCCCCGCCGCGGACGTGGGTTATTCAGCGTCCAGTCCCCACCACTCTGCCACTACACAATTGCCTATCCATTATTGGATAGAAATATATATAAATACATATTTGAAATATTAACTTTGTCATGTGAGTTGTTTGAGTATGCTAGGTGTTTTTTATGACAAAAGGCATAGTTTGACAATCCACATAATTAGGTTTTTTATTTCAAATATGTACTCAATATAGCCATAGTATATAAACATGTTAAATGGTCATAAACTATAGATACATAGATATTTTTGGCCATAAATGGAAAAATAACCCATCTAGATAAATTTGCCCATTTAAGTTTAGTGCATAGAAGTTGTGGTTTCTAAGTTTTTATTACATATCCCCAATTAAAGTTTTAGCCTACCATTTTGGAATTGAAACTGTCTTCCAAATAAAATTTAAAGATAAATTAAATAGGTGTAAACAGTGACTGCTCAATTAAAACTAAAGTTGTGAAACTAAGGTAGGAGTGAAATATACTATTATTATATTATTTTTCTACTTAACATGAGCTGGGGTTGAATTTGTGGAATCTGCAAAATAAGAGAGTTTAGTACAACTAGGCTAATAAAATATACATAATTGGAAATACTGAATTAATAATAAAATACTAAACCTTTGACTTTGGATTTTGGTGGGGTCATAGTGGTTGAACTCCAAGAACACAAATAAGGCCAAACCAAATCCAAATATACTTTTGGAGTGAGATATGGGTATGATGTACTTTTGGACTTTAGTAGGTGATTACAACAACTACGTGGCTAAGAAATCTGGCATTTAATCGCAAAATCTGTCTTTTAGTGAATAAAAATATTGCTATAAAAATTGGAAATTTGGATTTTTTAACTATTTTAGGGGACAACTATAAGTACTACTAGACTATAAATATTAAATCTAATTTTAAATAGGAATATTTTACTACTACAAATTGACAAAGGTCGTACAAGAAAACAAATATTTTATTTTAAGAAATACAGTACACAAAGTTTTGCTACATATTTTTGAACATAAAATCATCAATTACATAAAAGTAAAATTTTACAACTACTAGAACTAGAAAAGGCAAAGAAAAACTAAAGTTTCCTATTTCTAGGGACAATATAAAGTGCTCACATAATAACCTCCCCTAAACTATTCTCTCCAAACTGTGATTGTGAACTGTTGTGTTGTGTGAATTGGTGATTTTTCCTCTGCCTCCTCCTTTCCTTTTATAGACGAAGGATTTGTAAATAATCGTCATTGCTTCGATCAGTGTTTGCAAAATTTTCTTCTTCGCGTGCTGTTTTCTTCCTTCGTTCCTTTTTTTCTTCGTTTGTCTGACAGGCCTTTGATTTTTTTTGATCCTGCAGTATGAAAAAGAGGGAAAGAGAGAGAGAGAAAAGACAAAACAAAAAATAATATAAAAAGATTTAACATCCAAAGCAAATCCAAGCTTTGGATGTCTTTGTCCGATTTTTTTTTTTTTTTTTTTGTTTGACCATTTGGTAAGTTTAAGTTATAATAGCCACATGAGAAATAATCTCATGTGGTTGTTACTCATTTTATTCCCTTCGTTTCAATTCATTTTTACCTAAACATATAAAATGTGTAAAAACAAATAATTACATGCATTTGAGTGACATTACTGTTAAATTATATTAATTCAAATATGCGTGTAAAACTATGAATTTGGGGGATTAAATGAGTATTGTGTCTATTATATTGGCACATAAATGTGCAATATTCAGTGTTTGTCAGTAGTCTATTTGGTGGTCAAGATCATTTAGGTTAGGTAGTCTATTTGATGGTCAAGATCATTTAGGTTAGGTAGCAACTAAATATTTTGCTTGGTTCCCAAGTCGGTTGGATTTGAACTAGGTTGGTTAGGATTCAACTAAATGTGAAAAGTATTGAAACTGATATATCTTTTAAACAGAGATCGAAAAATTTTAACTTCCAACACGAATACCAAATCATTTGATCTCACACAACTTTTCCCAAAAAATTATATTTTCAGTTCATGACTTACAAAATTGAAAAAAATGACCAAAATACCCCTGTGACCAATTTTCGCTAAAATCGCACGTGAAGTCTAAATCGTCAATTTAAACATGAAAATACGGGTTACTATAGATCTAAGGACCGCAATTCCAAGAATATTAAAGGAGATTGTTGGGTGTGTCGAATACCCAAACATCTGCAAGCAATTGTTGAAACAAGAAAGGATCTAATAGAGAAAACAAGAAGTCCAATCAAGTGAACATGATGGAGACCAACGATTTTGCGACGGTGGTCATGAAAACTTGTACAGTGACTGACACTAAGGGTTGGTAGATAGACACTGGGGCCACTAAATACATTTATGGAGATAGAAAAATATTTTCTACCTACACAAAGGCGGATAGTGGTGGCACGCTTTATATGGGTAATGTCGCAGTTTCAACCGTTGAAGGCAATGGGAATGTGATTTTTAAGTTCACTTCCGGAAAAAATGTTCCAAAAATTTGCAAGAATTTGGTGCCCTGACATATGCTAAGCAAGAAAGGATTCAAACTAGTCTTCGAATTCGATAAATTTGTTTTGACTAAGGGTGGAATGTATGCAGGAAAGGGCTACCTTAATGAAGGGCTCTTCAAGATCAATTATGCTCCTAAAATTATTAGTAATGAGAATGCTATACCTTCTTCTTATATTGTTGAGTTATGTTCATTGTGGCATTCTAGATTAGGACGTGTGAATTTCAAATACATGCATAAAATGGTTAATCTAGGATTATTGCTTAAATTTGAAATTGACAAGTCACATAAATGTGAAATATGTGTAGGATCAGAATTTGCTAGAAACTCATTTAAATCCATAGATAAAACAAGTGAATTACTAGACTTAATTAATACCGACTTATATGATTTAAAACTAACTCCAATAAGAGATGGAAGGAAATATTTTGTTACATTTATAGATGATAGTAGTAAATATTGTTACATTACTTAGTTCTAACGATGAAACAATGGACAAGTTTAAGACATATAGAGCTAAAATTGAAAATCAATTATCTAGAACAATAAGAAGAGTTAGATCAGATAGAGGAGGTGAATGTGATTCAACTCCACTAGCCGAGTATTGTGTTACTAATGAGATTATTCATGAAACCACTGTGCCGTATACACAACAACAAAACGGTGTAGCTGAGAGGAAAAAATAAAACCCTCAAGGAAATGAAAAATGCTATGCTTAATAGCTCGGGTGTGCCACACAACTTGTGGGGGGATGCATTCTTATAGCGAATGTCATTCTTAATAGAATTCCACATAAGAAGATTAACAAGTCTCCTTATGAAATTTGGAAAGGTAGAGTACCCTTATATAAAAAGCTCAAAGTGTGGGGGTGTCTAGCTAAAGTACAAGTTCCACTTCCTAAAAGAACGAAACTAGGACCTAAGACCATAGATTGTGTATTTAGCAGTTGTGCTAATAATAGTGTTGCATATAGTTTCCTTGTGGTTAAGTTTGACAATGTAGACACTCGTGTCAACACATTCATGGAATCGACAGATGCTGAGTTCTTCGAAAACATCTTTCTTTTAGGGAAGGAAGATAAAATTCAGCACTTAAAAGAAGTATTGAAAAGGTTTCTTCAAGTTCTAAGAATGACCAAAAAACTGAAGTTGCTCCTAGAAAGAGCAAAAGAGCAAGGAAGACTACTTCTTTTGGATCGAATTTTGTGACACTAGTTACTGGGGACACGCGGCCTCCAGGGTCCACCCCCTTCCGGATTTCAAAATTGATTTTGTCACAGTCCGGTCCCACAATAGCAGAACCAAAGCCCGTGGCACGCCACCGAGGCTAAATCAATTCATTAATGTTCCCAAAAATTAGTTTTAAGAACACACGCAGTGGAAAGAAAACAAAATATTTTAAAAACAAGCAGTCCAATCGACTGGGTCGGGGCTCCAGTCAACTGACCTGGAGTTGCATAGAATAAGAAATTCTCAAATGCCACCTTCAGTCGACTGGCCCAAGGTCGGCCGGTCGACTGATGCCTCAATTTTTCAGTCGACAAGGCTCGTCCGGTCGACTGAACCCATCCTAGCAGAATGTCCAATTTTTGTACAGAAACCAGTCGACTGAACTCCTGAAAACCAAAGGAAATTTTCTTATAAAACAGGGATCCAGTCGACTGTTTTACAGCAGCAACCCCCTTTCTGCAGCATTTCCAAGTTAAAAGTTTTCTGATTCAACCAGGGATTAAACACACACACCAAACTCACTCCAAAATAATCCTAACTGGATTAAAACATTACTAAAACTTAACTACAACAAGTTACTATCTATTACAACATCATTAATCCGTTCTAAGATACTAAGTTAAACATAACTAAATGTCATGGAATTCTCTATTACAAAACTACGAGATCAACATATTGAGTCGCCTTCTAAGTGAACTCCCAAATCCACGTGCTCACTTCTGCGATTCCTCGCCGGCATTAATACCTGTAATGGTTATTTTAATAACCACACATATTTCAATTTGTTTAAACTAACGCTTAGTGAATAAAACAACAAATGCACATGAATGTTAAACATGCTCGCATTCACATCTCTACATTTCATACTAGTCTCTGGAAACTCATGTCTACGTTCCATACTCCTAATCCGCGACTCCTCGCTAATAAGTCCACGTGAAAAGGTTAGATCCATGATTCTTTTCTTCAATCGTGCGACCTTAATGCCTATATCGGCTCCACAAGATGGCTTAGTAACCATGTGCTCCTTTGACCCAAATAACAACTCAACATACTCAAATACATATCACCATGCTCTCGGTAAACAAAACATTTTACCATGCTTTGGGCCTACTTATCAATATAATTGCCCAATATAAACTACACAACATATATCTATACTAACATATGCTTTTCATATCACAACATGAATATATGTCAAGAAATCATTCTAAAAATATATTTGAATCACTCACCTCTGAATAACGTTCTTAGAATTTGATCCAAAGGAAACCTGTGCACAAAGAACGTACAGTAATCCTTCTAGTACAATTCCTATGGATCAAACGTCTAAATATCAACTTTTATGAAAAATTCTAGAAAATAACTTTTTGGAAACTTAGCCAAACATGGCCTAATAGGTATCAAAATGATGGCTTACCTCGATGAGTTCAAATATGAAATTTGGTGAAAAACCAGCGGACGAACGGGCGTCGTTTGGCGTCGAGAAGCTCTAAGCAACTAAATTACCCTTTGGGCTCCTCTTGAAACTTAGGTTAGAAGGTTATGAAAATATCAAGATCATCTCTATCTATATATAGGCAACACTTTCAGAAATTGTGTTTACCTCCCCGCAGGTTTTCAAAACTCCTAAACAGTCTCCAAAACTTTTTACACCGCTAATTCATAGCTTTACAAGTAAAACCTCGAAATTATAAAAGTTTCTGACTAAGTTCTGTTTGGTTGCTAAAACGCAAATTCTTATATGACTTTTCCGAAGTTACTAATTAGCCTACTAAATTCATAGCGTGTTAATTCGTCCTCACCAGAATACTAAATCTAACAACAAAAATATATTCTAAGCCAGAAAATAATACAGATATTGAAAAACACAGGTAAACATTTATTTCCAGATAAACATTTAAGGTATTCCACAACGACCGTCTCAATCTCGGAGAGACGTCTCAACATCCAAACTCTCATTCACACCGTCTCAAAGGGATCTCTAACACAGATACCCAAATCGACTTGTGAGTTAAAACTCACTCAAATATGTGCCAAAAATGCACAACACATCACATTATCATGCATGACAATGCATTGAAATTCAATAACACAAATACGGGTGTTATAGATTTTCCTTCAAAACATTTGAAAAAAATATCTGTTGAAAACAGATACAGAGTCGTCACTTGGTCTTTAGGGAACCAAAAAAATCCAATTTTTGACTTACCCAAATGGATAAAGGGCATCGGCCCTTCATAACCAAAGAACTTGGCTCAGGGTTTTGGTACGAGAGATGAAACAACCTTTACCACGACTAAAACACTCTCAACTCGCCTCGTCTCTTGACGGGCCTCAATTAGCATCCAAATAATAATCTTATGCTATGTTTGGTTCGATAGTTAATATTATGATAGGTATATTACATCTCATAAGAATCTTGAAATGGAAGATCTAAAGATAAGATATTATTCATAAGATCTAAGCCAAATATCCCACAATGCGAAGGTGAAAGATCACACAAAACAAACTTAGGAAAAATCTTCTAATCACATAGAAAGTAATCAGCTTTTCCTAATCTAGAAGGGCCATGTATTGTTCTTGAAACAAATAATCAAAGAAATCAAAATATGCTTAGCAAACTAGTATGATGCATGTTTATTCTTGAAAAAGAAGACTTCTCAATCCCCGGGACGGATGAGAAAGGAAGATTCAATCGAGGGAAAGTATGAATGTGTGATCAAGTATTCCTTATAATATTCAATCCCCGGGATGGATGAAAAAGGAAGATTCAATCGAGGGGAAGCATGAATGTGTGATCAAGTTCATTCCTTATAATATTCTTAGAATAGGAGTCACAAAAACTCCAAATCTTGCATGGATGCAATTTATGATCCTAGAATGTGCAAAGTGGTAGTGTGTTTGTGTTCATGGAATTTCTAAAGTGATTTAAAAGTCTAAAATATGCATGAATGAATGAAGAATGTTATTTTAAGATATGTACAAATATGATATGAACTACTTCCTAAGATATGGGCTAATTTGGATTGCATGTGAACATCTAATCAAAGAATTAAAGTAAAACATGTTTGCTGTGAATAGTAGATAGAACAGTGAACTGATTTTGTAAAAATGGAAAAAGTGAGGTTAGAAATGTCTTTAATTAATGATTTTTGCATGGAGATCATCCCTACTATGTTTAGAACACATAGCAAAAAGTCAAATCAAAATTGAAGTTGTATATTGAGAGAAATCATATAAACAAGAAAGGCTACTCGGAAACAGAATCTGTACTGTTGACTGAAATGTAGAAAAATCTTTGAAAATGAAAACAAAATATTTAGAAGCCCATATTATATAAAAAGTTCCCTAAGACACTGATGTTCAAGGGAAAAATGAGTGGGAGCCACTCTTTTTGGAAAAGTTTTCTGTAAAACAATTTAGAAGTCAACCAAAGCTGTTGTGACAGAAAAATAGAATGTCTGGTAGGAATGTTTGGGTCAAAATGGAACCCTTCCAAGTGCTCTCAAAATCATCCAAAAATCGTGGACGTTCCTTAATGAGTTAGGAAGAATTTTCAAGTGGCCTTGCAATCATCCATTCAGTTTTGAACTCAGAATGACATTTTAAAAAATTGAACAACTCACTGTTTTGAAGATTTTGAGAAAACAAATGTTTTATTTCTTGAAATAAAAAAGGAGGTTTAAGAGGCGTTTTGTAATGGGGGGTTTTGGGAGTATATTTCTAGCACTAAATGGAGATTATAACCACTTGGGATATTAACATCAAACTCACCTCAAGAACTTCCAAAATCATTGGCAAGACTTTATTTTATTTTGAACATTACTTCAAGAGTGCTTGGGAAGTATTGAAGTTAGAATCATCATCATCTATCAAACATGTTTTTGAGGTCAAGAGCTACTATCTATAAGGATTCACTCACCTCAAACACCATGTCATCATCTAGATGATGATAAACAAGTATGTAAAATAAGAAGAAAAAAATAGGATAAGAAGAGATGAACATTAAAGTAAACAAGCAATCAATAACAATCAATAGATGATAATCAATGTGATTCTAGAGATGTAGCTTGGTGTTTCACTCATATATTGTCACACCCCGATTTTTGGACAACCAAATATTTAATCCAGAGCATATATCCAGACTAATATTCAATTGCCAAAAACACCAAGGGTGACAACCCATACCCAATTTTAAAAGACCATTTTAAGAAAATTTGAATTTAATTACTTTCATGAACCACATGATCTCTATTTAAACAAAACTCATTTATCATCAAACTCATTCCCAAAAATATTACAAAAAAAAAAAAAAAAATCCACATTTCAAATATTTTCCATTCTCATTTATTACAAAATGAAAACCAAATGTTTTCCTTTACATAGAAATAATAAAATTTTCCTCCATTGAATCAAATGGAGCAATTTTTAACATTACACTATCTCAGGTCAAATCTGCTACAAATATCCCCAAAAGTCCAATAATACAACTAAAATATAACTACACCTAATACAAGTTCTCAACCTTAGCTCACAATGCCAACTAAATAAAAGAGTATCATATAATATGTAAGAAATTTGTGGGTCTATTAGTTGCACCCACATATATTGGATCGGGTCCAATGGGCTTGGTTTTGGAAACCTAAGTTATGTGCCTATATATATGCATATTACACATGCTAGGGTTTCCTTGGATGAGATTCACACATTCAGCAGCCTCTCTTTCTCTTCCCCTCTCCCTCCCCTCACGACTTTCTCTCTCTATAGCATGTCACCAATGGGGCTTGGGATTTAGCACGTGATATGTACGAGGACTGCTCTAGTAGTGATCTTCATGACCTATGCGGAGCATAAGAGAGTACACAGAGGCTACATGGAGCTGCAGTTCATGGGTGAAGACGCCGGGCTCGTAACAACACCGTTCGACGATCCGTCGGGTCATTCCGCTAGGTAAGTGACACGAGAATTTTTTCTGTGTGCGCTTGTGTGCTATACCCAAGTGTAGGTAATCGTGCAAGTAGTAATCTGGTTAAGACCAGGTCGATCCCATAGGGAAGGTGTTAAACTAAATACTTAGATTAAACTCTAAACAAAGAATAAAAATCAATAAATGCAGGATTGTAGAACACGAAGTTCCACGAAGTAACTACTAAATCTTAAGCAACCAAATTAAATTAAACTAATGATTAACTAACTAACTAAAGCGATGTTTTAAAACGTGTTTTTCTTAATATAAAGGAATGTTGGGATTACACGAATCCACCGCAACCTAGCCATCTACCATGCAATTGCGTTGAAGCTCAATGGAGTACATCTTCTACAGTATTCCGTATTTCTCTTAAGATAAAGAATCCATAGCCCTTTCATGACCGGGACTATGTCATCACAATTAAGTTTGAAACACATGAAAGCGGTTTAAAATAATAGTTAAGACTCGCACCTACAATGGTATTAGCATTGAAGGTGGTTTGTAAAAGATATTGAAGAAAAATGCCTTAAGGCCTTAAGTTCAGAGACTGTTTTGACAAACTGAGCGTTTGGGGACAGTTTGGTAACAAATCTCTAAAGCATAAAGTCTAGGGATACTGCGTAAAATGTTCTCAAGAATCAGAGAGTTTGATCGATCGACGCGCTTTTGATCGATCGAACATCTTCATCTTTCAATCGATCGAATGTCTTCGATTGAATGAAAATGTCTCTGGTCCGATCGATCGATTGAACACAGAAGTTATTCAGCTGCATGGCAGAGGCTTGAGATCACAGTTTCATCGTGATCTCCCAACCTGGGGACTACTCAGGCATAGTCTGGAGTACCACATAGTCATTTTTAATATAAAGATCATTAAAGTCTTGTTTGGTTGTGTTTTAAACATGAAAACTATAAAAACTAATGGTGTAAACTTATCTAACATGCAAAACTACGAGTTTAGCAGATTAAACTATAGTAAACTACGAGCAGAATATAAGTAAAGCAATAAGTAGTAACCTGGAATGAAGAACTATTATTAAACTTTAAAGAATCTAAGCCAATCCAATAAGAAGTCTTGATAACCTACAAAAGCAAGAAGAAACTCTCTTCTCTCTATATAAAACTGATGAAAAGTAAAAGTGGGCGTCCTTTCAGACGTATACAATACGACTATATATACAAAAAAACCTAATGCTAGGGTTAAAATTTTGTTTCTGCTGCGTGCGCGTAAAATCTGATAAAAGCCATGTTCGATCGATCGAACATCTCTCGATCGATTGAACTTCTGGGATCTTCGAGCACTTGAACTGCATTCGATCGATCGAAACCTCGATAGCTCGAAAGCTTCTTTTTATGATTGAGTTGTCTTCATTAAAACCCAGCACTTCCTTTTATCATTCTCAGTAATCTGCACAAATAACCACTAAAACAATACCACTTATCATAGTTTAATCAAATTGTGTATAAACTGGCATTGCAATTCAAATTGCAAATAAACAAAGGAATTGTAAACTAATTTAGTGTATTTTCTTCTTTTAGCGCGGTTGTATTTTATAAATACCCCCGCTTGTCAGTAACGAACCTATACCCGACTCGTATGCTTGTGTGCATATTTATTTACATTGCTATTAGAGCCATTAGGTCATTGATTCGCCCGTAAATTATCCAAATCGAATTTGCCATTAAAGCTCTTGAAGCTTTTACCAAAAAACTTAACAAAATTGATTTTCAAGTGGGTCTAATACAAAATTTCAATAGAAGTCCAAAATTTTTATATGGCTGTGTCCTTATGGTCTCTAGAGTCCTCCCCATGGAGTTTTATGGACTGATTATCTCCATAGAGGGAGAAAATCAAAACCCTAATTCCTGGGTTGTAAAAAAAAAATTGATCGGATTAGGATCGCGCAAGCATCGCTGCGTTTTGACTCTTGAAGAGGAACCTGCAGAAGCAAGTACACGCTGGAGATGCGTGTGGGCCTCCCTTTCAATTTTTGTTTTTTTCCTAAAATTTTTATTTGGGAGAAATAGAATGTGAAATAATTTTTATTTATTAAAAACAATTTATTTGCTATTCAAAAAATTGATTTTTAATTAGTTTAAAAATCCAGATAAACATTATATTTTTGTTTGTGTTATGTACACTGTGGGACCATAGGGCAAGTTTTGAAAAATTTTAGTGTTTGTTTTGATATTTTAGAGCATAAATAATATGTTATGTACGTGTTTCAAATGCTTAAAATATCCAAAACTGGATACAAATTCTCAAAATTTATATATAGTGTTTAGTACACTGTAAGGGACTCTAAGATAATTTTTGGTAAATTATCATATATTTTTGCATTTTAGATCATATGATTTATGTTTATGTATATTTATTTAATTGCTTAAATTATTAATTTTTGTAATTAATATGGGACATAAGAGACACTGTTTTAAGACTATGTAAAATTTTGTGGGACCCATAGATAATTTTTGTAAATTATCTGAATCATATTAATTTTTTAGAGCATATAATTATGTGTTTTTTTGTACACGTATTCAATTGCTTAAAATATTTTTATTGATTATTAATTCATTGAATTAACACAATGTGTTTAGAACACTAGTGGTAGCTTGAGAAAATAGTTTTAGTGGATTTTCTCGTTCTTTGAGACATATTTTAGAGCATATTTAAATGCGCAATATTAATTGCTTAAGATATAACCAATTAAAATTGTTAATTCTTAAATTTAATGTCTAGTGCTTTTTTTTTTACACTAATTGGAGAGTTGAGAAAATTTTATGAATTATCTCATTTTTGTTTTGGTATTTTAGAGCATAAAATTTATGCATATGAGCATTTATTTAATTGCTTAAAATAGTCAAAATGGATTATTAATTTTTAAAATTAATATGGGGTGTTTGGAACACCATATTAGACCACTAAAAATCTTTGGAGAACAATTTCCTCAAAATTTTTGTATTTTTGGGAATTTGTTGCTCATAGTTAATTTTGTTTAACTAGATCAATTTATTTTGTTAAATTGATTCAAAATATTTTTGGGCCTTGAAAATTTTTTTGGAAAATTCTTTATAATGAAAAGTCACTTTTTCAGTTATTTAATTTTTCCCATGAAGTTTTAAAAATTAATTTGTTAATTTAAAAGCCCTTAATGAATTGGTTTTAAAATATGTTTTATGACCGAAAATTGTGTTAAAATTAGTGAAAAACTCAGGATTTTTCATTGATTTTACTTTAGCTTATGGGAGATATCCGGGTTGTGCAATAATTATTTTATTACACATTTTATTATTTTTAGAGGCTCGTTGCATTGTTGGTCATGTTTATATTACTGCTGTTTGAGATTGGATGACCCAAGACCTCTATTCCTCTTCCTTAAGTGGAGTGACGGATGAGTCCATTCATTTTTTTTAATAAGACCACATGAGTGCTTGATGTATGTGATTAATGCATTAATCTGGATTAATGAATGGACAATTATTGATAATTTATGGAGTTTGTGTCCTCACGATGTATGTTTAAGGCTATTCTTTGTATATGTTTATGAACAAAGCATCCCTATTTTTTATGGGCTATAAATATAATGTGAGGACGAGGGTTTGATTTCTTGTATTGGAAAAGCCTACTTGTAAATGGATGATTTTCTTTGTTCATAAATCATACACTTGAATTACCTTAACATGAGCTCTAAGTTGTCAATTCGGGCCTAAGTGGGGGTCCATGCGCACTTTTGTTGTATGACACACTTTATATTATTGTAGATAGGTAATTGTACCATCTAATTGATGTTTGTTTAAAAAAATCAATTATAAAAGGTTTTTCTTAATTTACAAAATTAAGATTTGATTAATGAGCAATAACGAATTTTTTGGTCTTAAATTGTAAAAAAGGGAAAATTCATTTGTAATTGGATTTTAAAACAAACTTTACGAAATGTGCAAATAATAATGTCAATCCCTTGGTATATTCTCAAATATTTTTCTTCAAATTTTCTGGGTTCACAAAAACAAATGCTTTCAAAACCACACTTTGTCGATCTTTATAAAAGTAACAAGTTTAAAAGGGACTAATTTTTGTAATATGGCACTGCAAAGTAATACACCGATAGAATGAGTAAGAGCTTATGGGCTTTAGGCTTATTCTATGGTCCAACCCATTAAACCGAATAATGGGCCTCTGGCCCAATATCATTATAACCTTAATAGCCTATAATACTTGGCTCGAGAAGGATCATAACATGCGCTTTGTGATAAGCAGCATGCACCATGATCTTGTTGGGAAGTATATATACTACCCAATAGCCAAAGTATTATGAGATCAGCTCAAATTTGTTTTCGATGGCACATTCACAACTAGATTAAGCATCTAGTTATGAAGTTTGAGAAAGTAAAGGAAACGTTCCAAGTACACGATGACTGGACATCTAAGGTCGATGACAGTATGATTCGTGATTTTAGAATACTCGAAACATCTTTACTGGCGAACTGTAGTTTCAGGCTATGATTAGCATTGAAGGTGGTTTGTAAAAGATATTGAAGAAAAATGCCTTAAGGCCTTAAGTTCAGAGACTGTTTTGACAAACTGAGCGTTTGGGGACAGTTTGGTAACAAATCTTTAAAGCAGAAAGTCCAGGGATACTACGTAAAATATTCTCAAGAATCAGAGAGTTCGATCGATCTACGCGCTTTCGATCGATCGAACATCTTCATCTTTCGATTGATTGAAATGTCTTCGATCAATTGAAAATGTCTCTGGTCCGATCGTTCGAATTAACTTCGATCGATTGAACACAGGAGTTATTTTGCTGCATGGTAGAGGCTTGAGATCATGGTTTCATTATGACCTCCCAACCTGGGGACTACTCAGACATAGTCTGGAGTACCACATAGTCGTTTTTAATATAAAGATCCATTAAAGTCTTGTTTGGTTGTGTTTTAAACATAAAAACTATAAAAACTAATGGTGTAAACTTATCTAACATGCAAAACTACGAGTTTAGCAGATTAAACTATAGTAAACTACGAGCAGAATATAAGTAAAGCAATAAGTAGTAACCTGGAATGAAGAACTATTATTAAACTTTAAAGAATCTAAGCCAATCCAATGAGAAGTCTTGATAACCTACAAAAGCAAGAAGAAACTCTCTTCTCTCTATATAAAACTGATGAAAAGTAAAAGTCGGCGTCCTTTCAGACGTATACAATACGACTATATATACAAAAAATCCTAATGCTAGGGTTAAAATTTTGTTTCTGCTGTGTGCGCGTAAAATCTGATAAAAGCCATGTTCGATCTATCGAACATCTCTCGATCGATTGAACTTCTGGGATCTTCGAGCGCTTGACTGCATTCAATCGATCGAAACCTCGATCGCTCAAGACATCTTCGATCGCTTGAAACCTTCTTTTTATGATTGAGTTGTTTTCATTAAAACCAAGCACTTTCTTTTATCATTCTTATCCAATTCTTCACACAGCAATAGTAATCTGCACAAATAACCACTAAAATAATACCACTTATCATAGTTTAATCAAATTGTGTATAAACTGGCATTACAATTCAAATTGCAGATAAACAAAGAAATTGTAAACTAATTGTGTATTTTCTTCTTTTAGCGCGGTTGTATTTTACAAATACCCCCGCTTGTCACAACCCCCAACTAGCGATTTGCTAGTCCCTATCAATAAAGCGAAAATAAAACAAGCTAAACTAATACTACAATGAATAAACTAAATTAAACTCAGGCAAATTAAACTAAAATAAAAAGAAAGAAACTACCTAACTCACTTTCGCAGGAATCGCTGTTCCATTTAGCAAATGCAACAAGCCGTTAAACCCCTAGGTTCCCCCTAGTGGACGAGTGTTGTCTCGTGAGAGTTTACAGTGAATGTACCCACAAAATTCTCTGATTTTTAAGCTAAAAAAGATATAGAATAACTTGTAAACACTCCCTCCCATACAACTGTAAACTTAGCTCCACAAAACATATCATCCTCGTTCAAACCATGAAAGAAATACACATGTTCCTCATGTCACCAAGAAAGTATAACATATGCATCACATCCATATATCCGTGTGTGTGTGCAAAGTTAATAGCTATACATCAACTTTATTTGGAGTTGTTTAGACTATCACACTCTCAGAACTTGTAATTTCAACTCAATTCTCACATGGTCTCACACTCAAGAATGGACATCTCACAAAGACTTGATTAATAATGGCCGCACATAGTATGAAAGCTTTGATAGGAGTGATTTTTTGGATACCAATGCTTTCATACTCGACGCTATAAAAGATGAACATTTAGAATGTATAGTCTCAAGAAAGGAATACTACTTACTAGAGGAGCGAAATACCGTGGATAACCCAAATTACACATTCATATTCAAACTAAGTTGTCAAAAATCATCAAGGCTTTGACTTTTCGGTTTTTTATATAGTAGAGCAGAAATGAAGGGGCGTAAGAAATTGCACATTTTTAGCATGTGATTGAGTTTAGTAATTTTACTTTACTTCATTCCAACCATCCTCTATTCTCATTTTTTTTTAACCTGGACTCCTTCTTTTTTTCTTTTCTGTTTTATGCGGTCCCTCCCACTACTCCCTCCTCATCACATACTTCAATAATTTAATCACATTCGATGTGCAATGGGGTTCGTTGAGGTCAAAGTAAAAGATTAGGGATGTAGATTTTCATAATAGACTTGGCAGTATTTACTAGGTGTGGGATTGAGAACAACACATTTTCTGGAATGTTAATACAGGTATATGGAAAGGCAAGGAGCGAATAACGATGGCTTAAATCATTTTTCCAACTTCTTAGTTTTAACACTTTAATGTTCATTGAGTTTAGTTGGTAAATCCTGAACGTTCTCCTCTACTAAGCAGCCAAAATGAAGAATTAGAGACTATCCAACGAATTTAATATGCTTGTTCAAGAAAAACCAATTCGAATAATGTGATAATTCTCTCAGAAATGAAGATTGGATTCAAAAGCTCACTAAGAGTGACTAGTTTCCACTACTTATTTCTTAAAGTACAAAAGTCGTATTAACTCTTATTTTAAGTTTTCTGCATAGCTATTAACATGTGCATATGGATGTTGGATACATGAATGGTCAACATATGCATTTATCCTAGTGAAACTGAAAGAACGCGTGAACTTAATTCATGAAAGGATGAGAATAAAATGGTTGTGTCATTGCTTGATAACAGCTAAATAGGAGTGAATATTCAGAGTTATTCTACCAATTTAATTTAAAATTTGTTAAAAATTTTAACTTCAACATTTTTAATTTTTTTTCCATTTATGTAATTTATTTGCTTTCAAACTTCTAATCGAGATTGTATGACATGTGCAATAAAGTGATCCAGATTGCTAAGTATAAATATGCACAGGTGATTATCTATCTACATCCCACCCTCAACTGAAAATTGCAATGTCCTCAAAAGTTGATTTTCAAAAATAGGTAGAGAGATATCACCTGATAAAGCATTGTAATAATCACAAGTGTAACAATCTGTACAGAAAGCATACAAACTCCAAGCATACAAAAAAAAATAGAGCATGAGATCCATACATAAAACAGAACTAATCACCGGTAAGATAACAGAGTGAAATAACAGAACAGTGATAATATAATCCATAAAACTAAAGTCCAAAATATCTAAACCAACCAGCAATAACCAAACCACCCACAAGAAAAATGACTAGAGAGGAGAGAAAAACAGCCACAACCAACCAAAAATAATCCATACATCCACAAACACTGAACCAACATAAACTAAGCATCATCGGTGACATCAGATAATATCTCAATCAGCACATCTGGAGCATCCACATCTCCACCCTCAGCAATAGTAGTAGCCGTCGCCGGGTCACTCGCAATCGTGGCAGCTGGTGTAGATAGTAATGGGTCAGCCACGACCGGAGGTGGTGTAAGTGGTGTCTCAGTGGCAGGCGGTGCCGCCGATGTGGATGGAACAGAGGGATCAACCAGTGGGGATGGAGCTGAAGATGAAGGTCCGGTAGTGGGTGGTGGAGTAACAGAAATAGTAGGTGGAACAGAAGTAGATGGATCAACAGAAGGAGACGGATCAGTAGAAGGTGGATGTGCAGCGGTGTGTACAGACTGATCTACCCCGATCTGTATCAAGATCGCCTCTAGCAGGGTCATCATCTGATCCATCTTGCCCTCGAACCGTATCCGCGCATCCCTCTCCTCAAGAAGCAATGAGTGGAGAGTCTGGAGGGACATGAAAGATGACTCTCCCTGGGCCTGAGCCTGAGACCGCTGTCTCAACTCGAACTGCTGTACTACAGCAACAGGGTCCTCATCAAACGACTCAAGCTCCTCATCCTTGGTAGGCATCCCAGAAGCTTCACCCTCTGTATCGGTGCCTCCTCCCCTCTTCCTCTTCGCCCTGACCTTTGCCTTACCCTTTTCTTTTCTCTTCTTCTGAGCATCAGAACGGCAGGCCGCCGTCTCGCCAAATCGACTAGAGGCCTGCATAATCGAATCTGTGACCAATGGAACTAGCCCAGCCTGCTCAATGACCCGATGTATAGGCCAAGCGCCCTTCAGATGGCACTTGGCGGCAATGTACCGCGTGGGCTGAACAAAAAAGTTAATATAAAGACGAGACAGACAGACTCGCTATCCTGTCCCAATAGTATCCAGAGCTCGGGCATACCATGCGGCGAACTTCTCGTGATAAGACGTCATAAAAATACAATTCACCAGCGTCAGATGGAGGAGGTGATAGTTCTCAGTGAGAAGCTTATCCTCGATGATAGATACGCCGTTCCAAAACTGAACGGCATCGCCTGTAAGCTCTCGGATAATGGTGGCTGGAGGCATCTCTGGGGCTCCTGGTAGACGGTGATAGAAACAATCTGGTACCTCAAGTACCCCCAGAGCAGCAAAAATGGTGGCAGGGCTGAATAGGATCTCACGCCCGCGGAAGAATGATCTGTATGTGAACGGGGCTGCGGGATCCTTGATGATAGAGGAGCAGGCTTCACGAACCCAGTGGATGTTGATCATTTTGGTCTGGATCAACATATTGTACCATAATGGTATGTCTCTGATCCGTCCTAGGAACCACGGGGCTAAAAGCCAGACGGACTCCAGTGGTCACTCGAGCATAACCTTCTTGGACTGGAAGTATCTAGTAAACCAAACACGTTCCTCCTCATTTCTGAGCCCGTGATCTGGTATGGGGTCTGGTATAGTGAGGTCAAGCGGCTTAGACTTATGGTACCCTGTGATAGGGTTCATTGCGAAAGCCCTGAAATGGAAGAAAAACAGAAAACACATTAAAATAGGGAAGACAGAAAAGAAACTGCCACTGCTTCTTTTCGATCAATCGACGAATGTTCGATCGATTGAAAAGGTGTAAGGTTCAATCGCTCGAGTCTGTCTTGATCGATTGAACTGGGCTAAGCTTCGATTGATCGAACTTGTCTCGATCGCTTGAACGGGGTTCAGCTTCGATCGCTTCAGCCCAGCTCGATCGATCGAGCACAGAAAAATGGCAGTTACGAGAAACGAGAATAGAAAGGGAAAGAAAACAAGAAATAGCTAACTAAAGCTTATGCTAAGTGATCTTAGGAACAATGGGGGGCACCCCCACAGGAATTTGACGAAAATGAAAAAGAGGAGGGTTCTCAGGTCGTACCTCAGGTAAAATGTCGATACAAGATCAGGGGGATGATGATGGTGATAAGAGTGGCGCTCTAAGGTGCATCAATTCATGTGGTTGAAAAATGGAGGGTCAAAATCGCACACGCCTCCTCTATCTCCGAGCGCTTGAGTATGAGGGAGATGAAGAGTGACTGATGAAGTGTACACAAGACGCCTCATTTAAATACAAGTTTTGATCGCTCGAGAAAGTTCGATCGATCAAAACTTCAATCGATTGAACCTGTTGAAGCGCTGGAGGATGCTATAATTTTGATCGATCGAAAGGCGTTCGATCGATCGAACCTGGAAATTCTACAATATCACTGAATGGAGAAATTATATACCCCCAACTAACCAACATTGGTTTGGACATACAAGAAGGTGATAAAACAGTTCAAAAACAGGACATGTAGGCCAGAAATCCTCTTGATAAATAGGAAATTGCAAATTTATATAAATCAAACTTTGTAATAGCATCCAAATTGCAAAATTGTTGCTCCCACAATGGTACCTAAGACCTTATTAATAAAGAAAGACTAAAAGGAACTGAAACTAATAAAACTTTGTATAGGAATACACTTCAATTGATGAAAGAAAGATGAAATGACAGAATACAGTTGAAGTGAAGCACTACTCTTCAAGCATGAATGATTCATCTTCCGCAACTGCTTCTTTTTTTGCCACATCTTCGAGTCTGGATTCTAAACTTGATGATTCCCTTTCCCAGAATAGTCGAAAGGCAGCAAGGATATCATCGAGTGAGGCTGAAATCTTTGAAGAAATGAGTGCACACGCAAGAGGTGAGTCGGATGGAGACAACGATAATAGAGTACAATTTCCCAACAGACTTTTCTCTCGCGGCGGAGTACCCGGGGACACTATGTCTGGTCCAAATCCATGGAACAGTTGATGTGGAAGGAACAACGGTGGTAACGGATGATTCATAGTGAAAATCCTGACAAAGGAGAAACAAAAGACAACGAAGAAATAAATTAAATGGAACAAAAGAAAGAACTAACAGAAAGAATTAAACAAAGAAAAACGAAAAGAGAAAGGAATGTGACCAAGAATTAACCTCACTATTGGCATGATAGACCCATGTGCACTAGCAGTAGAGGGCATTGAAACCGGAACAACAAATAACTCATGTGCACGTAAATGTAGGGAACCAATTCGATGACAAGGAAGTCATCAACATAAGTGAAGACAACGTTATGGTGTTCAGGCACCACATCCTGTAAATCTTCTTCTTCCCATGGTTCCCACATTGAATCATTTTCCCATTGTTCCAAAAGGGCATCATCGACTGCCCCAACAAAGTACCCTTCAGGTTCTCCTGCCTCTTCAGGAAATTCCATGTGCTCAAAGGGATTGATATGGAAGAGAGCAGGGTTAAAAGGGATGTACCCATGGGTCAGGTCCAATACATCATCTGCCCCTAGTCCTTGATAAGGAGAAAAGCAGAATGCTATCTCGTTGGCAGTCCAAGGAGGGTTAGGATATTCCGAATCAGCCCATGACCCTATGGAATGAACATCGTTGTCCCTCATATTTAATATCCTGCAAGGGAGAGATAGTAAGGAATAGCAGATTAAGAATCGAAGTCACATTCAAAAAGAGACAGAAAAGAATAAAACAAAATGAAATGTAGTAAAAGAAAGAGTACAACAACAAGATGTAAACATGCGTTGGTGTCTTAGGTGGAGGGATAGCTGGGCTCATCTAGCTGGATGTGCTTAGCTTCTGGTAAGAAGTTCTCCAAGAACAATTTTAGTCTTTGGCCGTTAACCTTGAAATAATCATCGTTCTTGGGATTCATGAGCTTAACAGCCCCATGTGGAAAAACAGATTTGAAAAGGAATGGACCTGTCCACCGGGACCGGAGCTTACCTGGAAAATAGTGGAGGTGAGAGTCGTACAGTAAGACTTTCTGCCCCGGCTCAAAAGATTTTCGAAAAATTGTTCTATCGTGGCGAGCTTTTAACCTTTTCTTGTGTAGTTTAGCATTGTCGTATGCATCTCGACGTATTTCTTCCAGTTCAGCCAACTGGAGTTTTCGGAGATGACCTCCCTCTTTAATGTCGAAGTTCAATGAGCGTGTCGCCCAATATGCTTTGTGCTCAATTTCGACAGGAAGGTGACATGCCTTGCCATACACTAACCTGTACGGGGACATCCCCAAGTTTGTCTTATAAGCGATACGGTATGCCCATAGAGCATCAGTCAATTTATAAGCCCAGTCCTTTCTGTTGAAACTAACCGTCTTTTCTAGTATATGCTCTATTTCGCGGTTAGCCAACTCTGCCTGCCCGTTAGTTTGTGGGTGGTAGGCTAGAGAGATCTTATGGTTTACCCTGTATTTCTTGAGTAGTGATTCCAAAGGCCTATTGCAAAAGTGCTTGCCTTGGTCACTTATTAGTGCTTTTGGGGTTCCGAAACGGGACTGAATGCGTTCCTTAAGAAAGGACATTACTATTTTGTGGTCCTTGCATCTTGTCGGTATCGCTTCTACCCATTTTGATACATACTCTACAGCTAGGAGTATATATATTCACAGTTGTTAGATTTTGGAAACGGCCCCATGAAGTCTATGCCCCAACAATCGAACATTTCAATTGTGATAATTGGAGTTAAGGGCATGGAGTTCCTTTTTGAAATTGTACCAAGCTTTTGACAGCGTTGGCACGCTTTGCAAAAAACATAAGCATCTTTAAACACAGTGGGCCAGTAGAAATCGCTGTGTAAAATTTTTTGTGCGGTCTTTTGCGAGACAAAGTGACCTCCGCAGGCTTGAGAGTGGCATGAGGCTAAAATTACAGTTATATCCTCATTAGGAACGCAACGCTTGATGACCTGATCAGTACAATACTTGAATAAGTAAGGGTCATCGAAAAAGAAATGACGTGCGAACGAGAGGAGCCGTTTCCTGTCCTGATTTGACCAATGACTCGGGGTTTCTCCCGTAACAAGGTAATTTATTATATCTGCATACCAAGGCAAACTGGAAACAGCTACCAGTTGCTCGTCTGGGAATTCATCTTTGATTGGTACGGGTTTAGTGTTTTCAGTAAATGTCAACCGAGATAAGTGGTCAGTGACCACATTCTCTACTCCTTTTTTAGCCTTGATTGTTATATCGAATTCTTGGAGTAGGAGTATCCAACGGATAAGCCTTTGCTTCGCGTCCTTCTTAGATAGCAGCTAATTGAGGGCTGAGTGGCCTGTAAAATAGACGATTGGGGACCCTATCAGATATGACCTGAATTTGTATAGAGCAAAAACTATTGCCAGCAGCTCTTTTTCGGTGGTCGTATAGTTCATTTGAGCTTCGTTGAGTGTTTGGCTGGCATAGTATATTACATAGGGCTTATTATCCTTCCTCTGTCCTAGGACTGCACCAATGGCATAGTCACTAGCGTCGCACATTAGTTCGAAAGACAAACCCCAGTCGGGTGCCTGGATTATCGGCACGGAGGTAAGGTGTTCCTTTAGTGCGTTAAAAGAAGTTTGATAATTTTTTGTCCACTCGAATGGTGCGTCTTTGACCAAGAGTTGACACAGTGGTCGGGAGATTACACTAAAGTTTTGGATAAAGCGACGATAAAATCCTGCGTGCCTCAGAAAGGATCGGATGTCTTTAATTGTACGGGGGACAGGTAGGTTCGAGATTATGTCAATTTTCGCTTGGTCAACTTATAT
The DNA here is from genome assembly GCA_033977485.1 of Hydrangea macrophylla. Lineage (NCBI taxonomy): Eukaryota > Viridiplantae > Streptophyta > Magnoliopsida > Cornales > Hydrangeaceae > Hydrangea > Hydrangea macrophylla. The sequence continues at coordinate 148,227,964 of CM066988.1, forward strand.
ACCTTTATCAGAAATAATGTGGCCGAGGACAATCCCCTTGGTCACCATGAAGTGCCATTTTTCCCAGTTTAGTCCTAGGTGTTTATCCTCTCATCTAGCTAACACTTTCTCAAGGTTTTCCAGGCAGTTATTGGAACTATGGCCAAACACTGAGAAGTCGTCCATAAAGACCTCGAGTGTTTGTTCGACCATATCACTGAATATGCTCAACATGCACCACTGAAAGGTGGTCGATGCGTTGCACAAGACAAAGGCCATACGACGGTAGGAAAATGTACCGAACAGACACGTGAATGTCGTTTTCTCCTGATCTTCAGGAGCAATTTCTATCTGGTTATACCCACTATATCCGTCCAAGAAGCAATAATATTTATGACCCGCCACTCTTTCTAGCATTTGATCCATAAATGGAAATGGAAAGTGGTCTTTCCGAGTCACAGTATTCAATTTTCGGTAATCAATACACATCCGCCATCCGGTGGGGACGCGTGTCAGTACTAACTCGCCATCTTTGTTTGGGATAACCGTTATACTAGCCTTTTTAGGCACCACCTGGGTTGGACTAACCCAAGGGCTATCAGAAATAGGATATATAATCCCAACGTCAAGAAGTTTTAGGACTTCATTTTTTACGACTTCTTACATATTGGGATTCAGACGCCTTTGCATTTATCGCGAAGGTTTAGCGTCTTCCTCCAGATATATCTTATGGGTGCAAATAGATGGGCTTATGCCTTTTAGGTCGGCAATAGTCCATCCCAATGCTCCCTTATGCTGTTTGAGCATTTGAATTAACTTATCCTCTTGTTCAAAATTCAACGTGGCTGAGATTATAATAGGATAAGTCTTTTTAGTCCCCAGAAAAGCGTATTTGAGCTCTTTTGGAAGCTCCTTTAATTCTAAATCGGGAAACTGAAAGTTCGAAGGCATGGTTAACTTCGTTTTTGGAGGCAAGGGTTCATATGGTGTGACCCATATGCATTCAGCTCTATCTTCCTCTTTTGTTTCCATCATGAGACAGGCATGATTTAGGGCAATGTTCAATGGAGTTGAATCGTTAGGTTTGTAGACTGCGTTAAATTGTGACACAACTACCTCCAAGGGATCTTTGTAATCAATAAAGTCAGCCTCGTCTTCAATGACCATTTCGATGTAGTTGACTTCTTCCTCATCTTCGTATTCTTCAGGTTGGGGATTTGAAAAAATCTTGACATTTAGAGTCATGTTCCCGAATACGATGGTCATGATACCACTTCTTATTTTGATTGTGGCATCTATGGTGTTGAGGAATGGACGTCCAAATATTACTGGGATTTGTGAGCATGGGTTAGACACTGGTTCAGTGTCCAAAATCACAAAATCAATCGGGAAGACAAATGTGTCTATTTGTACAAGGACATCTTCCAGTATTCCTCTAGGATATTTGACTGACCTATCTGCCAGTTATAACGCAACTCGGGTAGGTTTGAGTTCCCCCCAACCCTAGTTGTTTATAAACTGAGTATGGCAGCAGGTTCACGCTTGCTCCTAGATCAAGGAGTGCGTTGTCTATCCTTTGATTTCCAATACGACACGAGACAGTTGGAGTGCCGGGGTCTTTGAGCTTTGGAGGCAATTCATTTTGAATGATTGCACTTGTTTGGCAAGCGAATTAAGCGTGTTTTTTCACACTTTGCCTTTTTTTGACCGTACATAAGTCTTTTAGGTATTTAGCATAGGCTGGCTCTTGTTTGATTGCATCCAGGAGTGGAAGATTGATTTTGACTTGTTTAAACAACTCCAAAAACTCCTGATTCTTTGCCTCATTTTTGGGTTTTTTAAGCCTTTGAGGGTAAGGCGCAGAGAAAGGGCATTTAGGTAATTCATCATTGATAGGTTCCTTTTCGGGCCTTCTCTCGACTTCTTCTGTTTCTTTAGGAGCTTCATCTTTTTTAACCAATGGTTCGTTATTATTGAGTTGCTCCTCTTCCTGAGTAAATGGTTTGTTCCTAGTCACTACTTCCTCCTCTTCATACTCCTCGGGAGTAGAATGAGGCATGTTTTGCCCTATGAGCTTGCCGCTTCTCAGAATTGTCATGGCTTTTGCCTGTTCATGATTATTGGGACCATTGTTGAATCCCTTAGGGTTTTGAAGTGACTGAGCAGGAAATGTTCCACTCGACCCCTCTTGTCGTGCATCCATTCTCTCTAATGTTGCGGACATTTTACTCATCATTTGAATTAACTGTTGTGTTAAATTCGCATTAGAGATTGGATCTTCCTCCTGTACCTTTTTGTGAGGTGGCACGTAAACATTAGCTTGCGGATTATTAAAGGGTTGAGCATGATTATAGTTATTTGATCTATTTTGATTGAATGGCTGGGACTGCCTATTGTATTGCCCTTGATAGTGATTATTGTTAATGTAGGGTTGTTGTTGTTGATATTGATTTTGGGTCCCAGCATCATTTTTCCAATCAAACCCGGGCTGATTCCATCTATTATTATTCTGAACGTTGTTATTATTGTAGGAATTCCCCGCCCCCCATACCCTTGCATGGCATTCATTTCCATGGGGGGTTGTTCTTGAAAGTACGGCACATTGGGACAGTATTGATTGGTGTGTCCTAACATGTTGCATGTGCTGCATGGTTCTTCAGGTAAAACCTGCCTAGAACTCTCTCATTTCAATGCCAACTCCTCTACCTTCTTAACTAGTTCTTCATATTTACTCATTAGATGATCCTCACTTTTTAATTGACATAGACTCTTCTCCTCTACACAGGATATCTGTGAACGTGGGACGTGTTCTGAATTGGACCATTCGTGGGCATGTTCAACTAGCCACTCGAAGTGAGCTTCTGCTTCTTCCGTGTTTTTGCGAAGAAATGTCCCTGAACTCATGGTTTCGACCAACCTTTTAGTTTCACCATTTAACCCTTCGTAAAAGTAGCTTATGGTTCGCCATTTTTCATACCCATGATGTGGGCATGATAGAAGCAAATCCTTGAAACGCTCCCAAGTTTGGGTGAAGGTTTCATTGCTCTTTTGTTTGTAAGAGTTAATTGGTCGTTTAAGCTCAGTGGTCATGCGAGGTGGAAAGAATTTCTTTAAAAATGCAGTGTTCATCGCATGCCAGGTGTAAATCGAATTCGGCTTTAAATTGACTAGCCACGCTTTTGCTTTATCCTTTAAAGTGAAGGAGAATAGCATTAGACATGTCACATCTACAGGGCAATTTTGTGAAAATGTTTTACAAACATCCTCGAAATCCTTGACGTGTAGATATGCCTTCTCGCTATCCATTCCATGGAATGTTGGAAGGAGTTGAATCATTCCATTACGAAATTGAAATTTGCCAGCATGAGGTGGAATGAGAATACAAGAAGGTGTTGGAGCATGTTCAAGTGTCATGAGATCACACAACGGACGCAGTGAATCATCAATTGGAACGACCACGTTTTCACCATTTTCACTTTGATAATCGGCCATTGAATCTGTTGGTGTTACTAAAGGATTAATAGAACTAGATGAATCAGATGAGTAGAGTGGGTTTCCGTAAATTCCTTCGATGGAATTATCGGACACAAAAGGAAAGATCCTAAGTAGTTTTAATCTAAAGAATAAAAGACAAAAGGAAAAAAGAAATAGACAAGAAAAGATTGAGGTAATCTAAGTATTAACTTGTCGCTTCCCCGGCAACGGCGCCAAAAACTTGACACGAGAATTTTTTCTGTGTGCGCTTGTGTGCTATACCCAAGTGTAGGTAATCGTGCAAGTAGTAATCTGGTTAAGACCAGGTCGATCCCATAGGGAAGGTGTTAAACTAAATACTTAGATTAAACTCTAAACAAAGAATAAAAATCAATAAATGCAGGATTGTAGAACACGAAGTTCCACGAAGTAACTACTAAATCTTAAGCAACCAAATTAAATTAAACTAATGATTAACTAACTAACTAAAGCGATGTTTTAAAACGTGTTTTTCTTAATATAAAGGAATGTTGGGATTACACGAATCCACCGCAACCTAGCCATCTACCATGCAATTGCGTTGAAGCTCAATGGAGTACATCTTCTACAGTATTCCGTATTTCTCTTAAGATAAAGAATCCATAGCCCTTTCATGACCGGGACTATGTCATCACAATTAAGTTTGAAACACATGAAAGCGGTTTAAAATAATAGTTAAGACTCGCACCTACAATGGTATTAGCATTGAAGGTGGTTTGTAAAAGATATTGAAGAAAAATGCCTTAAGGCCTTAAGTTCAGAGACTGTTTTGACAAACTGAGCGTTTGGGGACAGTTTGGTAACAAGTCTCTAAAGCATAAAGTCTAGGGATACTGCGTAAAATGTTCTCAAGAATCAGAGAGTTTGATCGATCGACGCGCTTTTGATCGATCGAACATCTTCATCTTTCAATCGATCGAATGTCTTCGATTGAATGAAAATGTCTCTGGTCCGATCGATCGATTGAACACAGAAGTTATTCTGCTGCATGGCAGAGGCTTGAGATCACAGTTTCATCGTGATCTCCCAACCTGGGGACTACTCAGGCATAGTCTGGAGTACCACATAGTCGTTTTTAATATAAAGATCCATTAAAGTCTTGTTTGGTTGTGTTTTAAACATGAAAACTATAAAAACTAATGGTGTAAACTTATCTAACATGCAAAACTACGAGTTTAGCAGATTAAACTATAGTAAACTACGAGCAGAATATAAGTAAAGCAATAAGTAGTAACCTGGAATGAAGAACTATTATTAAACTTTAAAGAATCTAAGCCAATCCAATAAGAAGTCTTGATAACCTACAAAAGCAAGAAGAAACTCTCTTCTCTCTATATAAAACTGATGAAAAGTAAAAGTGGGCGTCCTTTCAGACGTATACAATACGACTATATATACAAAAAAACCTAATGCTAGGGTTAAAATTTTGTTTCTGCTGCGTGCGCGTAAAATCTGATAAAAGCCATGTTCTCTCGATCGAACATCTCTCGATCGATTGAACTTCTGGGATCTTCGAGCACTTGAACTGCATTCGATCGATCGAAACCTCGATAGCTCGAAAGCTTCTTTTTATGATTGAGTTGTCTTCATTAAAACCCAGCACTTCCTTTTATCATTCTCAGTAATCTGCACAAATAACCACTAAAACAATACCACTTATCATAGTTTAATCAAATTGTGTATAAACTGGCATTGCAATTCAAATTGCAAATAAACAAAGGAATTGTAAACTAATTTAGTGTATTTTCTTCTTTTAGCGCGGTTGTATTTTATAAATACCCCCGCTTGTCAGTAACGAACCTATACCCGACTCGTATGCTTGTGTGCATATTTATTTACATTGCTATTAGAGCCATTAGGTCATTGATTCGCCCGTAAATTATCCAAATCGAATTTGCCATTAAAGCTCTTGAAGCTTTTACCAAAAAACTTAACAAAATTGATTTTCAAGTGGGTCTAATACAAAATTTCAATAGAAGTCCAAAATTTTTATATGGCTGTGTCCTTATGGTCTCTAGAGTCCTCCCCATGGAGTTTCATGGACTGATTATCTCCATAGAGGGAGAAAATCAAAACCCTAATTCCTGGGTTGTAAAAAAAAAATTGATCGGATTAGGATCGCGCAAGCATCGCTGCGTTTTGACTCTTGAAGAGGAACCTGCAGAAGCAAGTACACGCTGGAGATGCGTGTGGGCCTCCCTTTCAATTTTTGTTTTTTTCCTAAAATTTTTATTTGGGAGAAATAGAATGTGAAATAATTTTTATTTATTAAAAACAATTTATTTGCTATTCAAAAAATTGATTTTTAATTAGTTTAAAAATCCAGATAAACATTATATTTTTGTTTGTGTTATGTACACTGTGGGACCATAGGGCAAGTTTTGAAAAATTTTAGTGTTTGTTTTGATATTTTAGAGCATAAATAATATGTTATGTACGTGTTTCAAATGCTTAAAATATCCAAAACTGGATACAAATTCTCAAAATTTATATATAGTGTTTAGTACACTGTAAGGGACTCTAAGATAATTTTTGGTAAATTATCATATATTTTTGCATTTTAGATCATATGATTTATGTTTATGTATATTTATTTAATTGCTTAAATTATTAATTTTTGTAATTAATATGGGACATAAGAGACACTGTTTTAAGACTATGTAAAATTTTGTGGGACCCATAGATAATTTTTGTAAATTATCTTAATCATATTAATTTTTTAGAGCATATAATTATGTGTTTTTTTGTACACGTATTCAATTGCTTAAAATATTTTTATTGATTATTAATTCATTGAATTAACACAATGTGTTTAGAACACTAGTGGTAGCTTGAGAAAATAGTTTTAGTGGATTTTCTCGTTCTTTGAGACATATTTTAGAGCATATTTAAATGCGCAATATTAATTGCTTAAGATATAACCAATTAAAATTGTTAATTCTTAAATTTAATGTCTAGTGCTTTTTTTTTTTACACTAATTGGAGAGTTGAGAAAATTTTATGAATTATCTCATTTTTGTTTTGGTATTTTAGAGCATAAAATTTATGCATATGAGCATTTATTTAATTGTTTAAAATAGTCAAAATGGATTATTAATTTTTAAAATTAATATGGGGTGTTTGGAACACCATATTAGACCACTAAAAATCTTTGGAGAACAATTTCCTCAAAATTTTTGTATTTTTGGGAATTTGTTGCTCATAGTTAATTTTGTTTAACTAGATCAATTTATTTTGTTAAATTGATTCAAAATATTTTTGGGCCTTGAAAATTTTTTTGGAAAATTCTTTATAATGAAAAGTCACTTTTTCAGTAATTTAATTTTTCCCATGAAGTTTTAAAAATTAATTTGTTAATTTAAAAGCCCTTAATGAATTGGTTTTAAAATATGTTTTATGACCGAAAATTGTGTTAAAATTAGTGAAAAACTCAGGATTTTTCATTGATTTTACTTTAGCTTATGGGAGATATCCGGGTTGTGCAATAATTATTTTATTACACATTTTATTATTTTTGAGGCTCGTTGCATTGTTGGTCATGTTTATATTACTGCTGTTTGAGATTGGATGACCCAAGACCTCTATTCCTCTTCCTTAAGTGGAGTGACGGATGAGTCCATTCATTTTTTTTAATAAGACCACATGAGTGCTTGATGTATGTGATTAATGCATTAATCTGGATTAATGAATGGACAATTATTGATAATTTATGGAGTTTGTGTCCTCACGATGTATGTTTAAGGCTATTCTTTGTATATGTTTATGAACAAAGCATCCCTATTTTTTATGGGCTATAAATATAATGTGAGGACGAGGGTTTGATTTCTTGTATTGGAAAAGCCTACTTGTAAATGGATGATTTTCTTTGTTCATAAATCATACACTTGAATTACCTTAACATGAGCTCTAAGTTGTCAATTCGGGCCTAAGTGGGGGTCCATGCGCACTTTTGTTGTATGACACACTTTATATTATTGTAGATAGGTAATTGTACCATCTAATTGATGTTTGTTTAAAAAAATCAATTATAAAAGGTTTTTCTTGATTTACAAAATTAAGATTTGATTAATGAGCAATAACGAATTTTTTGGTCTTAAATTGTAAAAAAGGGAAAATTCATTTGTAATTGGATTTTAAAACAAACTTTACGAAATGTGCAAATAATAATGTCAATCCCTTGGTATATTCTCAAATATTTTTCTTCAAATTTTCTGGGTTCACAAAAACAAATGCTTTCAAAACCACACTTTGTCGATCTTTATAAAAGTAACAAGTTTAAAAGGGACTAATTTTTGTAATATGGCACTGCAAAGTAATACACCGATAGAATGAGTAAGAGCTTATGGGCTTTAGGCTTATTCTATGGTCCAACCCATTAAACCGAATAATGGGCCTCTGGCCCAATATCATTATAACCTTAATAGCCTATAATACTTGGCTCGAGAAGGATCATAACATGCGCTTTGTGATAAGCAGCATGCACCATGATCTTGTTGGGAAGTATATATACTACCCAATAGCCAAAGTATTATGAGATCAGCTCAAATTTGTTTTCGATGGCACATTCACAACTAGATTAAGCATCTAGTTATGAAGTTTGAGAAAGTAAAGGAAACGTTCCAAGTACACGATGACTGGACATCTAAGGTCGATGACAGTATGATTCGTGATTTTAGAATACTCGAAACATCTTTACTGGCGAACTGTAGTTTCAGGCTATGATTAGTTCTTTGCCTAATTCGCGGGTCCATAGAAAACAAATCATGATCCACAATGGAAATGTTAAATTTTTGGTTTTGACATTTTTTGACATGTTAAGCTGAATACTGAGCGCCAAAAAGGTGAGGCGAACTGTATAGCTATACTCTTGACCACTACTTCCATAAGTGAAAGTAATCGCAAGGTTAGTAGGCCTAAATGCAATGGTAAGGGTAAACCCGCCTAGAGGCAGGGTGGGGCCAGCAAGTTTGCACCAAGGCTAACAAGGTGGAAGAGCACAATAGAGGGCGTTTTTCAGTTCGGTGGTAATAGGATGGACATTTTTGGGTGGTAGTGTTACTAGGACATGGTTATCTAGGGATAACTTCTTAAGAATTGTTTTTGTAAATTCTGGTTTCCTTTGTCATTCATTTATTCTGAGACAAAGCATGCTAGACTTGAATGCATAGGATGTGATAGGATAACTTGATTAGCTCGAGAAGCCCTTTTGGGATCACTCACTAAGGTTGACCTACCTATGTGTGAGTCTTGCTTAGTTGGTAAAGCATGCCAAAAGCCTTTTAGAGAGGCTATTAGAGCTACTCAAGCATTAGAGCTAGTTCACTCAAATATCTGTGGGCCTATGGTTGTAAAGGCATGTCATGGCACCTCTTATTTTCTGACTTTTATAGATGGTTTCGCGCGATGTGAGGATCGCGAGTATTTATCTAATCAGTTCTAGGAACTATGTGAGGAAAAAGGGGAAAAACAGATAACTTTCTGTTCCGGAAACTCCGCAACAAGAGGGTGTTGCAGAAAGAAGGAATAGGACATTCCTAGATATGGCTAGGACTATGATGGCACAAGTCAACCTCCTAAAGTTGTTTTGGGGGGATGTACTCTTGATTGCTGCCTACATACTTGTCACACCCTGCAGTAGCAAAAATAGAGAAAATAAATTCCTTTTTGGACCCGTAGGCCATGACAGTTGAAAGTCACCATATTATCCATAACCAAAGTCAAACCATCAGAGTAATGATTCAAACCACGCATTGGAAAGTTCTAAGGTTGATATATATAATCAGAGTTCAATACTAACTATTACAAAACCAAAGTGTTTGCAGAAAATATAAATAAAGCATTACGCCAACATATGCCGATTACAAACTTAACTATAACAACGGTCTCTAAAAACATAAGTATAAACTATCAACAGCAAGCCCCAAGTCTTCACCTTGCGTAGTAGTCATCTCTAGCATAGCCTCCATCATCGTAGGATCCCTCCTTGTAGCCCCTATCCATGTATGCATCTCCTGAATACTCATAACCCTGGCCAGCTGGACGTCGAATATCCAGCGGCATAAACGCCGTCAGCTACGAAAGCCGAGTGAATGCAAATACTAATAGAGTATCTATAGATGGCAGCATATATAAACAGCATCATTAAAAGAATCATCTCATCGTTCGCATGCATGTTTGCACTAACTCAATATCTAACAACGGACATCATCCCAATCTCCCAATACATAACATTGACTCTTGGGTCCACATTAATCAGATACATAGTCCCATACCTACGGTCTGTGAAATCAGACACACAGTCCCATATAATCTAGCCAAACGCCTCGATATACTTTGGCCAACACTCCCCTGATACATCCTGGCCAACACGCCCAATACTTTACGGCCAACACGCCTAGCCAGTACGCTCAATACATTACGGCCAATACGCCCAGCCAATATGCTCGATACATTACGGTCAATACGCCCAATACATTGCGGCCAATACGCTCGATACATTACGGCCAATACGCCCAGCCAATACGCACATTACATTACGGCCAATAGGCCCATTACATTACGGCCAATACGCTCATTACATTACGGCTAATACACACATTACATTACGGCCAATACGCCCAGCCAATACGCTCGATACATTACGGCCAATACGCCCAGCCAATACGCTCATTACATTACGGCCAATACACCCAGCCAATACGCTCATTACATTACGGCCAATACGCTAATTACATTACGGCCAATACGCCCATTACATTACGGCCAATACACCCTAACACATACTACTGGCCACACCATCCTATATCATACGATCTTCATGACCGCATTTATACGTACCAATCATAAATTTTATCGACCATTGTGGTTGACAGACCCACTACTATGCACGTCGGCTTTTTAATCTAATTATTATCTCAACAGTAACCAAAGGGTTCCACTTTTCAATGCATTAAGTCCATTATTCCATGTATGTATTATTCCCATATAGTTCTCCAACATCAACATATGATAATAAATAGGTTAACAGTTTATTAGATATAAAACAACTAAACCATTAGCATTCTATTAAGTTCGATCGATTGAACTAAGTTCGATCGATTGAGAGCAGCAATATTCCAGAATTAAACTGGACCTTTCCCGTACGTTTGGGGTCCGTTAATTCTTTCATGCCAAAACATATATAAACATACATATCTACGCTACTAAGTGAGTATAGGCACTCACCGGTAAAGACGGTGACACCGGCGAGCTCGGGGTGGTCGTGGATGGTCTCGGGGTGTCTCTCTCTCCTCTTTTTCTTCTTATTTCTCTCATTCTGCTCCTCGTAGGTTTGGGGTTGTGGTGTGGTTTGGGATTTCTTCATTTTCTTTCTTTTATTTTCTTTCTCCTTCACTCTCTCGGCTAACTCTCTATTATTATTTTTCCCTTCCTTTTCAACAACTAATGGGAAGGGTTTTTATAGGGAAAGGGGGAAGGCCACCAATATGTATATATTATACACAACACCTCACAAGACACCTCATAGGACACCTCACAAGCACTCAAACACACAAGACACCTCATAGGACACCTCAAAGGACACCTCACAAGCACTCAAGCACCAAGACACCTCATAGGGGTTGTTTGGGGGTTGGCTTAGGGTATAAGCATGGTTTGGAGAATCACAGGTATAATTACGGGTTCCGAAATAATATTAATTATAGTGAAAATCTAGTTAGGTAATTGTTATCTTTCATTATGATTATTATTCATGTAATTATATTATTAAATAATATAATTAAAAAATCGAATAAATACAGAAAAGGTTATATGAATACAAAAACGGATATTTTTTCAAAATGACTAAAATTGAGATATCTTCTAAATAGATATCGAAAACTCTTAACTTCTTTTTCCCAAAAAAGTATATTTTCAGTTCATGACTTACAAAATTAAAAAAATGACCAAAATATCCCTGTGGCCAATTTCTCTAAAATTACACACGAAGTCTAAATCATCAATTTAAACATGAAAATACGAGTTACTACAATACTAGAGTGCCTCTTCTTAGTCAGTTCCCTCTACCCCCTTGTGAGCTATGGAAGAGCGAAAAGCTCATTTTGGAGCATTTGCGCCCGTGGAGCTTAGGAGTTTATGTTCACTATACCTCGTATAAGTGCGAAAAACTACACTCGAGAGCTAGAAAGCATACCTTTATAAGGTATTCTAATAGCTCGATAGCCTATGTTACGTATAATGAACAAATGGGTATAGGAATGACAAATGATGCCACATGATATTGAGTATGACTTCCCCAGATTTGTATTATTAAAAGATATCTTGACCTCTATGAGTTGGAGGAAACATAGCATCTTTAAGCGAGGGTGGGGAGATTGAGAATCCACATCCAATAATCGCTATAAAATATTACTAGTTTCCAACCGAGTGGGAGTACACCGCTAGACGCTAGTAGGAGTGTACCAGATAGTGGGAGTGCACCACTAGGCAGCACTCAAGATTCTCTGGTAGTACACTGTATTGTGATGAGGAAAAAGTTTCCTATCGCTATTTTGAAATTGAGGAAGACATTTTCATATGTGTGCAAATGTATGCACAAGTGGATGAGGATGAGCCTGCTTCTTTTGTTGAAGCATTTTTTTTCGTCTGAAGCTCAGTGGATAGTTGCTATGCCAAATGAGATGAGCTCTATGGACGCAAATAAAGTCTGGGAGTTAGTTGACATTCTGCCTGTGCGTAAGACTATTGGAGACAAGTAGGTTTTCAAAATCTAACGCAAGGCAGATGGTTCAATTGACAAGTATGAGGTGCACCTTGTGGCGATAGTTTGTACCCAGAGAGGGTATAGACCATGGAAACATGTTCTCCCAACGGGTGAGATCTGACTCTATTCGCCTTATCCTAGAAATTGTCGCATATTTAGTTTTTGAACCTTTTTAGTTGGATGTTTAAACTATTCTTTTCTCAATGGAGAACAAGATGATGAGATAAATATGGATCATCTCATTGGTGCTGTGACCAAAGGGAATGAGCGCAAAAGTGTGCTGTCTCAAACGATCGATTTATTATCTCAAGTTAACAATCATCTAGGCAGTGGTACAATGTGTGTACATTAAATGGTCCAAGGAAAGTGTTCTAATTCCATATATGTTGATGACGTCCTTTTAGCTGAGAATGAGATGAGCTCCATTGTTGCCACTTGAGAGTGGTTGTCCTCTCAGTTTGAGATTGATGACATGAGTGATTCCAACTATGTGTTGGAAGTTTAGACTGTGAGATTTGTTCTCAGAAGCTCCTCTGTTTATCTCGAGGGACTTACAAGATGTAGGTTCTTGAACGTTTTCACATAAAAAACTGAAAACCCATAGACATCCCATTTTTTTGGGACTCACCTTGACCTTAGATCAATGTCTTAAGAATAATGAGAAGAGGAAACAAATGTCCAGTTTGCCATAAGCGTCCGCAATAGGGAATCTGAAGTATGCTAATGTGTGTACTCGATCAGATGTCTGCTATGCGGTTGATTTAATTAGTCATTGCCGTAGCAACCCTGGTCCTGTCGCTAGAGAGTAGTGAAGAGTATCTTGCGATATGTTCGCAGGAGTACTGTGGACCTTGCCTTATGATGTCCACGATGGAAGCATAAAATGTGGTGTGCTCTGCAGCTATTTGAGGAGCTGTTTTGGTTAAAGAGTTTTTGCAGTGGCTAGGCTCTTCACCTCATAAGCGACAAGGTTGCGCTGATCTATGGTGATGGCACATATGCCTGAGCATATGCAAAAGATTTCAAAAACCATTCTAGCACGTAGACATTCATTTTTGTCACATTTGAGATGTAGTTTGTGCAAAGGGAAGTTGTCTGGAGGCGCATCTCCATTGGGGGATTTGATGTGCTTAGACATTTTATTGTGGTATTACATTATTATTCAAGTTTTATTATCAGTTAATAATGAACGAATTGGTTTCCATATATATATATATATATATTTTTTATATGAATGGAATGAATGCACATTTATAATATGTCACCGTGCTTGAATCGACCTGCTCACACGGGTGATTCACCTTGACACTGAGATAGCGAACTAGGACATGCGTGTCCATAGCGCTTAGATGGCGAGCAAGATGAGACATTTGTGTTCATGGCGCTTAGATAGCTAGCTAGGACATGTGTGTCCATAGTGCTTAGAAAGCGAACTTAAACACTTATATCTACGCAGTGTAAGAACAACGAGCTAGATATAAACCCTTATTATTTCTATATGTCGCCTTAGATGGAGCTAAGATGAGACCTTTTATATTTGGTCGAACATAGAGAGATCCCACGACTCTATGTAGCCTGTTTGCAGTTATATGTGAGTTTTCAGACATGCGCCAAGAGGGACGACTGTGCTGAAAAACTCAGGTTAGACGTTTTATGTAACGTCTAGACTAAGATTCATATGACGTTACTTGTTTTTCCATATATAGAGTGACATGCCCATTTTTATGGAAGAACGCAATAGCATACATTTCATACTGTATGTGCTTTTGCGATCAATTGTGGAGCAGTGAATGGATTCCTCTTCATTGCTGTATGAGCCACGTAGCATATCCAAGACATTGGTTATCCTACAAGCTGGCTGCCTTCACGACTTGAGACTATGTCATGAAGAGGACGCTTGATGACAGCTACTTTAGCATGCCATCCTAGGATGATGAGATAATTCTGTTCAATGGGGTATGTTTGGGCAAGCGGTCAAGTTAGTCGGATTGACATGTGGGCTCAGGGAAGACCATTCAATAACACACCATGTTTTTTGTGACTCATTAGCAGGCCTGTGACAATCGTATTTTGTTACTGATATGTCATGAGTACATTACATTGAGGTGGTGCAGCAATTCTTTTCACCGAGGGATTGAGAATGCTGTGTCTGGTGCGGTTGAATCGTCTAAGGCATACACGAGAAGCTTCCGAGTGATGTGTCTTGCTGGTTATGGTGATGATTTGGCATTACATTCCTGTCGCTGTACTTGCTTTTCGTAAGGTAGCACGTTCTATTTCCCTGTATGAAGAGATGAGAAGTTCTATTTTGAGAGATTGGTTTTAGTATTAGCCCTTTGTGGGTAAGTGGGAGATGTAAGAAATTTGTGGGTGTATTAGTTGCACCCACATATATTGGACCGGGTCCAATGGGCTTGGTTTTGGAAACCTAAGTTGTGTGCCTATATATATGCATATTACACATGCTAGGGTTTCCTTGGATGAGATACACACATTCAGTAGCCTCTCTTTCTCTCCCTCTCTCTCTCCCCTCACGGCTTTTTCTCTCTATAGCACGTCACCAATGAGGCTTAGGATTTAGCGCATGATATGTATGAGTACCGCTCTAGTAGTGATCTTCACGACCTATGCAAAGCATAAGAGAGTACACGGAGGCTACATAGAGCAGCAGTTCGTGAGTGAAGACGTCGGGCTCGTAACAACACCGTTCGACGATCCGTCGGGTCATTCCGCTAGGTAACGAACCTATACCCGACTCGTATGCTTGCGTGCATATTTATTTACATAATACATAAAGAATGAAAAGTAGATATATTCAACTTCACAAACCGTTTGACTGCTCTACAATGAACTCCAACTATACTATCCTGCACATGTCATCCGACTACGTTTCAAATAGAAACGCACCCGAATGCATAACACACTCGGGTCAGTCACATGTCTAGTATGAGTTAAACAAAACACAAGTCTGAGGAATCCAACTTGAACCCATAGACTACAAACCACACTACAACATTCTTGGGTCAAGAAAGTAGTTCCACACACATATCTAGACAATAGAGTAGTTTCCATTTATGCGGTGGCAAGTAGTTTCTTGCCCGAATAGAACAACTAAATACTTACCTTTCCCTAAACTATGGTATGCCAAAACCTGCAAACACATTTGTCACGCCCCGACGTAGCATAATTCAGGAAAGCATTTAATTTCCTTTATGGACTCGTAGGTCGTGACAAGTGAGTATGACCAATTGTCCCTGCAACAAATAACTTAACAACATTTCTGGAGCAAAGGATACTAACAAAACATAATCTCCACAATTAAAACTTACTAACTATTACAGCAGTCATAAACTTAGGCACAACACGCCTTATTCAAATGTCTAAAGCTAGTTTATTACAAACCCAAATTAAAAGACATAGGAAATATAAAGCAGCCTCCTGGAAAGTCTCCTGACTCTATGTATCATAATCAAAATACCCTGGCTGCTCCTGACCCTGAAAATCTGGACATACAGTCCAGGACGCATCAACGCCGTCAGCTTATGAAAGCTGGTGAGCAAAATAAACAAGTGCTTGCAATGTATATATAAGCATATAAACAACGGTGCAATTAAACTTTAAAAGCAATAGATTCAAGGTTCCAGTTCCAACATAAGTCACGGGGGAATAATGTAAGCAATAAATATGCGACCATGCATGAACAATGTAATATCTCATCTTTCTGTCTCTTTTCTCTCAACAAAACTCAACACAACCAAACCATTATCTCAGATACCAGGAATACTATCCGATCGATATCCAAAACAGCACACCAAACTATCGCTTCAGATACCAGGAATAATATCCGATCGACATCTAAGCCACACTCAATACCATCATTTCGGATACCAGGAATAATATCCGATCAATATCCGAAACAAGCGCCTTAGATACCAGGAATAATATCCGATCGATATCTAAGCCGTACACCACACTATCACCATCGCTTCGGATATCAGGAATACTATCCGATCAATATCCGAAACGCGCGCCTTAGATACCAGGAATACTATCCGATCGATATCTAAGTCGTACACAACACTGTCGCCTCCAATACCAGGAATACTATCCGATCGATATTGAGGTCGCACACCAGACCGCCACCCTTTACTCTTTTCACGCTTTCTCACACACATGCATGTTGACACAACCTCAACCCTAATATGTATGTCAATGTTTCATAAATAACACCATTAATAAATCACAAAGCCGGATAATCGTACGAGCATAAGTTTTGGCCTTAGTTGTTCTGTTTCGTACAATTCTTAAAACATAGACCTTTAAAACAATACATTTGCCAAACAGTTCTTTAAAAACTTTCAAAATCTTTCCAAACAGTCCCTAATAAGAAAATACAAAAACTGCTCAAACTGCCAGGTCGCGCGAGCGGGTCGCGCGCGCGAAGGGGAGAACAAATCGCGCGAGCGGATCGCGCGCGCGAAGGGGCAGAACAGGTCGCGCGAGCGGATCGCGCGCGCGAAGGGGAGGGATGGTCCGCGCGAGCGGGCCGCGCGAGCGAGCCTCGCGCGCGAGTTCTTGCAGAATGTCATCTTCTTCGTTTTTTTCCCCTGTTTCTGGTTTTCAAACTGAATTTTACCCATTTCTGTTTTCTGTTCGTACCAGGACATGTAATATATGGATCTCCTCGGTTTTCCGCGTAGATTAAGAATACGCGATCAATTTTAACTAATACGGATTGTATCGCTTAATTTTCACGATTAAAGTTAGAGTGTCAAAACTTTAAATCAACCGTTCGCCGCGATACAGATGAATTATTGCGTAGGATTTGAAACGTAGCTTATTGGGACAAAGATCTTCCATAATCAATTCACGGAATTGAATTTGGTTGAGTTTGACAAAACTCCAATTTCAAGCTTCAATGGTCAAATACATATATATACACATATACACCCTATATATACTGACATACATGTATATAAACATGGCGAGTGAGTTTATAATACTCACAGAGGGCGTTAGTACAAAGAATTTGAGACCGAGAATATCTGCCGTAAATCCGTCGACAATTCCGTTGTTGAGAATTTCCCCGTACTTGATATATCAATATATATATAACTATGAATGTGTGTATAATATATAATCTATATAAGTGTGTGTGAGTGTTGTTCTTGAGAGAGTAAGGGAGTGATTGAGAGAATTGAGGAAGATTGAGAGAGAATTAGAGAAATAGAGAGTGAGAGATGAGAGACTGTGAGAGAGAGATACCACACACATATATAACGTTTGTGTTTTGGGCTCCAAGAAAGGAGAAGATTTCTCCCGGTGTGGTTGAGCTCACGTGCTCCCACACCCCAAACGCGGTATAAGGCGCAGATTGAAATTAAAACTGGTATTTTGCGGTTGAAATAAAAATACAGAAAATAATATTAGGGTAGGAATTAAATTCCCGGTTTAAACAAAAATATAGATATTGCTTTGAAACCATAGAAAATATTTTAGAAATTACAGTTTGACCCCCAAAATATTATTATAAACAAAAATAAAATCAAATGCTCATGAAAATGAAATGTAATATTTATTTATTAATGAAAATAAAATACAGGGTGTTACAACATTAGTGGGCTTACCATCCTGCAAAAATAAAAGTTAACACTATAATGGAAAACCAAAAATAGGGTGCTATTAATTAAAATGAATTTATCTCCAAGAAAGAACTAGAATTAGACAAAACTTAAAACACAAAAAACGTCCAAAATAAAATTTCCAAGGAAAGACTCTCGTCCCCGTTCATTAAATCTAAACCGATAATTCAAAAATTGATTATTAAACTTCAGCTCTTATATAGACAATATTCAGCAGATTTTGAAAATCGATGAAAACAGTGTCGAGATGATTTTTTTAGGAAAGTGTAAACACAAAATTTGTTCGGATCATCGTTTTACTTCAGTTTATGTGAAACGGTCATAAACTATGAATTTAAGTATCCAAAATATTCAATTAACTAATCTGGTTCAGTTTATCATCAAATTACTATGTTCCCAAAAAACGATGCATTACACATAATAGACTGCTGTTTCAACTAAAGGGCACAACACCGAAATTTTAAATCACGAAACGTACACGTCTATCAATTCCTAGAATTTCATAGAATTGGAAATAATAAAACATATTACAACTGTAAAGTTGCAAATTAAAAAAAAACACATAATATTCGATCCAATTACACCTTATGATCACCACCTCGGCCACCCATCCATGGCTCAACCGACACATATATCTCATGTGTCTCCTAACGTAATACTAACTCCCACTCCGATCCCAACTCCCATGGGGTATCACTGGGATTTGAGTATACACCGAAAGACTAGTCCTTACGTTCTTGACGTCAATAAACAATGTCTAAATACACATGAAATAGACCAACAAGCCGGGCATAAGGCTTAAAAATGAAGAGACGGGTCATCCATGTAGTCACAGTCTAATCACACAAGGACGGGTCATCCACGTAGTCGCTGCCTAAAATTATAAGGAGTAGTGGTGAACTCTAAGGACTTTTATAACGTTCATACATGCACGTTTTTCACAAATCTCAACCTTGTAAGAGATTCATATATCTCAAATCAAATTTCTATTAACAGCTACATGTTCACACAGATTCATAACCCACACAAAATCACACAGTCACAATTTCACAAAGCTCAATTATATATGAGAACTCATATCTCTGTAAGTACAAATAAATTAATTCATATTAACGAACATGAAATCACACAAAAATGTGATATAGCAAATACGCTTATTTTAAGCTTCATAAAACTGCTACTGATATGAATTTTCTACCCAAACGGTGCAGAATCGGGAAAAACTCCATTAGACAAAACACGTGCAGAATTGCGTTTTACATAGGTTATACAGAATTCCAAAATTCAATAACCAAGATTTTATATGAATTATTTTTTACTTTCAAGAACTGTAAATTTAGATAAATCAAAATAGTCACTTATTCATAGCCACAACAAAAAGATCACAAAAATCAATCTTCATTGTAAACCCTAGTTTACGCATGGATTCATTCAAATATATATATATATATATATATTCAAAACAAAAGTTTAACTCACCTCTTAGATCTTCAAGTTTGATTGGATTGGTAATGAAGAGTGGTATCCTAGGATCTTTTATTATTTTCTCATTCTTTCTCCTCCTTTCTTCTTCTTCTTCTTCCGCTCTCTCTCTCTCTCTCTCTCTCTATCTCTCTCTCTCTCCCCTTCTTGGTGGCTGCTCTCTTTCTATATCTTTTTTTTCTTAAATCCCTAGGGCACCTAAATAATATGTATACATATATATGACACATATATTATAACAAACAAATGCTAGATATTCCATTTTTGTTCTTGTGGGCTCACAAAAGAGACCAATATGAGCTCAGAATGCAATCCAAACCACTAAAATTGCTAGCCCAAAGGGTACTCATGCCCCAAGTACTTAATTTTAATACCAGATACACTATTTGACACATTCGCGGGCCTGTAAACACTATAGGAAAAAAAAATACATATCAACCCTTCACTTTTTTTTATAACAAATATAAATTAATAAAATGTAACACTTAAATTAAATGGGCTCACTAATGATTTAATTTATATGACCTCCAAACACTTAAAATTTTCAACCATGTGTCTTATCAAGGCACACTCATATAATATTGCTAACTAAAAATAATAATCAAAATAATAATTTACACACTTACAAATTAAGACTATAAAGATAATAATGCGGTCGGAAATAAACCAACACGTATTCAGATCCGTCACAGTTGTATAAAATAGAATCTCATTGATCCAATAGATGCTCCAGAATATAATAGAAAGCCCAAATATAAGTACAAGAATTATGCTCCACGCCAAAATACTTGTTGATAAATACAGCTTTATAATAAGAAATCCGAGATAATCGAATTACAGAACACATTTGAGAATACCAATCGATAATAAGGTAAATAATATATAAGATTTTCTGATAATAATAAAATTTTTGATGCTCCAATAGAATAATAATCTCTCGGATAATATGGCTATAGATACTAGATAATACTGAAGGCCCGCTAATAACAATATAAATCCACTGGGTAGGAGCTCCACTATTGATCATCCTCCAACTCTCATCTATTACCCGTCATACCAACAATATGTATGCATGCACTATGATGCAACTCATAATATAACAAATGATTTCAACAAATTAACATGTAATGATAGGCTCGAAAATTTATGTAATTAATTGATTGAAAACAATTAAATAACATGTAGGCAACACATGGATAACACATAAGTACTCATAACTCGAAACTCAAATAAATCCGCGACCTATAGCTCTGACCCACTAACACAATGCCGAGGATCCCCTAGACTCCTCCCAATCTAAGGCAACCAAAAGCTCTGATACCAAACT
The DNA here is from genome assembly GCA_033977485.1 of Hydrangea macrophylla. Taxonomy (NCBI): domain Eukaryota; kingdom Viridiplantae; phylum Streptophyta; class Magnoliopsida; order Cornales; family Hydrangeaceae; genus Hydrangea; species Hydrangea macrophylla. The sequence goes on from CM066988.1 coordinate 148,248,668, forward strand.
GTCACACCCCGATTTTTGGACAACCAAATATTCAATCCAGAGCATATATGCAGACTAATATTCAATCGCCAAAAAGGCCAAGGGTGACAACCCATACCCAATTTTAAAAGACCATTTTAAGAAAAATTGAATTTAATTACTTTCATGAACCACATGATCTCTATTTAAACAAAACTCATTATCATCAAACTCATTCCCAAAAATATTATAAGAAAAAAAAAATTCACGTTTCAAATTTTCTCCATTCTCATTTATTACAAACTGAAAACCAAACGTTTCCCTTTACATAGAAATAATAAAATTTTCCTCCATTGAATCACAATAAAGTTATTTGGTTATAATAATAAATGGAGCAATTTTTAACTCTATACTATCTCAGGTCAGATCTACTACAAACTCCCCAAAAGTCCAATAATACAACTAAAATATAACTACACCTAATACAAGTTCTCAACCTTGGCTCACAATGCCAACTAAATAAAAGAGTATCATATGAAAAGTAGATATCTTCAACTTCACAAACCGTTCGACTGTTTTACAATGAACTCCAACTATATTATCCTGCACATGTCATCTGACTACGTTTCAAACAAAAACGCACCCGAATGCATAACACACTCGGGTCAGTCACATGTCTGGTATGAGTTAAACAAAACACAAGTCTTAGGAATCCAACTTGAACCCATAGACAACAAACCACACTACAACATTCTTAGGCCAAGACAAGTAGTTCCACACACATATCTAGACAATAGAGTAGTTTCCATTTATGTGGTGGTAAGTAGTTTCTTGCCCGAATAGAACAACTAAATACTTACCTTTCCTTAAACTATGGTATGCCAAAACCTGCAAACACATTAGTGGGCCTACCATCCTGCAAAAATAAAAGTTAACACTATAATGGAAAACCAAAAATAGGGTGCTATTAATTAAAATGAATTTATCTCCAAGAAAGAACTAGAATTAGACAAAACTTAAAACACGAAAAATGTCCAAAATAAAATTTCCAAGGAAAGACTCTCGTCCCCGTTCATTAAATCTAAACCGATAATTCAAAAATTGATTATTAAACTTCAGCTCTCATATAGACGATATTCAGCAGATTTTGAAAATCGATGAAAACAGTGTCGAGATGATTTTTTTAAGGAAAAGTGTAAAACATGAAATTTGTTCGGATCGTCGTTTTACTTCAGTTTACGCGAAACGGTCATAAACTATGAATTTAAGTATCCAAAATATTCGATTAACTAATCTGGTCCAGTTTATCATCAAATTACTATGTTCCCAAAAAACGATATGTTACACATAATAGACTATCGTTTCAGCTAAAAGGCACAGTACTGAAATTTAAAATCACGAAAACTATATGCCTACCAATTCCTAGAATTTTATATAACTGGAAATACTAAAACACATTATAATGGTAAAGTTGCAAATTAAAAAAAAAAAAGCACATAATATTCGATCCAATTACCCCTTATGTTCACCACCTCAGCCACCCATCCATGGTTTAGCCTAAACATATATCCCATGTTTCTTCTAACGTAATACTAACTCCCACTCCGGTCCCAACTCCCATAGGGTATCACTGAGATTTGAGTATACACCGAAAGGTACATTCTTGATGTCAATAAATAATGTCTAAATACACATGAAATAGACCAACAAGCCAGGCATAATGCTTAAAAATGAAGAGACGTGTCATCCACATAGTCGCCCTCTAATCACACAAGGACGGGTCATCCACGAAGTCGCCGCCTAAAATTATAAGGAGTAGTGGTGAACTCTAAGGACTTTTCTAACGTATATACATCCACGTTTTTCACAAAACTCAACTTTATAAGAGATTCATATATCTCAAATCAAATTTTCGTTAAAATCATATTAACAACTACATGTTGACACAGATTCAAACCCACGCAAAATCACACAGTCACAATTTCACAAAGCTCTACTATACATGAGAACTCATATCTCTCTAAGTACAAACAAATTAATTCATATTAACGAACATGAAATCACACAAAAATGTGATATAACAAATACGCTTATTTTAACCTTCATAAAACTGCTATTGTGATATGAATTTTCTGCCCAAACGGTGCAGAATTAGGAAAAACTCCATTTGATGAAACATGTGCAGAATCGTGTTTTACATGGGGCGCGTAAGCAAAATTCCAAAATTCAATAACCACGATTTTATATGAATTATTTTTTACTTTCAGCCACCATAAATTAAGATAAACCAAAATAGTCACATATTCATAACCACAACAAGATCACAAAAATCAATCTTCATTGTAAACCCTAGTTTACACATGGATTCAAATACATATATATATATATATATATTCAAATATATATATGTATTCAAAACAAAAGTTAAACCCACCTCTTAGATCTTCAAGTTTGATTGGATTAGTAATGAAGAGTGGTATCCTAGAATTTATTTATTATTATCTTTTCCTTCTTTCTCCTCCTTTCTTCATCTTCTTCTTCTTCCTCTCACTCTCTCTCTCTCTCTCTCTCTCTCTCTCTCTCTCTCTCTCTCTCTCCTCTTCTTGGTGGATGTTCTCTTTCTTTTCTTTTCTTTTCTTTTTTAATTTAAATTTTAAACCCTAGGGTACCTAAATATGTATACTAAAATAATATGTATACATATATACATATATATATATATGTGTACACACACACACATATATATATATATATGAAACCCTAGGGCACAAACATACAAATGCTAGAAATCCCGTTTCTTCTTGTGGGCTCACAAAAGGGACTCATATGAGCCCAGAATGCAATTCAAACCACTAAAATAGCTAGCTCAAAGGGTACTCATGCCCCGGGTCCTTAATTTTAATACCAGATACACTATTTGACACAGTTGCGAGCCTGTGAACACTATATATAAAAAAAAATACATATCAACCCTTCACTTTTTTTTAACAAACATAAATTAATAAAATGTAACACTTAAACTAAACGGGCTCACTAATGATTTAATTTATATGTCCTCCAAACACTTAAAATTTTCAATCATGTGTCTTACGTAGGCACACTCATATAATATTGCTAACTAAAAATAATAATCAAAATAATTATTTATACACTTACAAATTATAAGGCTGTTACATATATGGTGATACTTGGACATGGAAGTAGCTTCCTATCTAAATAAATGTTTAAAAATGGTGGTTGGGAGTATTGAATGTGAAGTACAGATGAGATTAATGAAGGAAAACAAGTTTGTAACTCACTTTTCTATAGAAAATCAGTAGCTAGGAGCTCACTTTATCTCTTTTAAACCTTATCTCTCCCTATCCCTCTCTATAACTTTCTCTACAACTTGTATTTGCCACCCCCAAAATGAGGAGTCAAGGGGGATTTATATAGGCCAATTTGGGAGGAGTTTGGGATCTAAAAAGTACTCTCATTGGTCCCAAACATCTATGAACAAGAAACTACGTCGTTTGACTTTCAATTATTCGACTTGGACCCCCAAATCAAATTACAAAAATGAACTGCTCCGGGGGAGAGTGTCGTGGCAGTACTAGGCCTGTGCCGCGGCGGCAGTAGTCCAGTGCCGTGGCACTGCTCATCAGACACCCAGATTATTCTGTTTAGGCCCCCAGAAGTTCTGGTATTCGCAAAAAGGCTCTATTTTGTCCAAAATTCACAAAAATTGCGTATAAACCCCAAACCGAGCTTATGATATACCTTTGAAAAGTTAATGGAGTCTACTTTCTATAAATTTTTTTTTTTTTTTTTTTAAAAGTTCAGAGTCAGGTCGCTTTGAAAAGTTTTGCGGTATTCGTAAAAAAAAGCCTATTTGATCGTCTTTTTCACCTTCAAAAATTCGTAATAAATCCGTTTAAAATCCAGAAATTATGTGCTATATACTATTGGAAAGCTATCGACCTCTAGTATCCATGAAAAATATTTGAAAGATGATACACTACGCGGTCTCCAAGTCAACTTGTAGGTCAAACCGGGGACCTCTAGGAAGTTCTGGGAACCTCTAAGAGCTCCCAGAAGCTGACATTTTCGTCCAATTTCTTTTTAAAACTCATTTTAGTACTTTTTACATGGTCTAGGGTGATCTCGGAACTTTTGAGCAAATTCAGATGATTTTGGTCAAACCCTGGTCAACCTTGGTCAAACCGATCAACAAGGACTTTTTGGAAACTTTTGGGACTTCCGGGGGTCTCTGAGAGCTAATGAATTCATCTGATTTTGCTTTAAAAACTCATTTTATTACTTTTCTTATGACGCATCACGTTTTTAGAACTTTTGGTCCAAATTTGGGAGTGTTTAGGCTTTCAGGGGCATCATAGTCATTTGTACCACTTTCTGAGCATTTTGGGAGATAGAACTAACTTTCGGGAGTCCTTTTCTAGTCTTTTTCGATCATCGTGAACCACCAAGCTATGGGTCTCCTAAATCTGATAGCCAAAAAATAGGGTGTCTATAGTTTGCCCCTCTTTGGCATGAACTTACGAGACAACGCATGTCGCAAACGAGTGCCAAAGCTTTGAAGAGATAGATCTTTTTGAAGGCTATAGATTTAGGAAAAGGGCATTGCAAAGATGCAAGGATAAAAACATGATGCTGATGCTAGTCATGCTCTGCGTGAGCTGCCTACGTATCCCGGGGGAATCAAACCAAGATGTAGTTCGGGCAAACATAGAACAAAACCACATATCCAAATGAACAACAGAACAGGCGGATGCTATGCTATGAGAATGATATGCAATGCATGGATGTGCACTGAGTCGTGTCATGCCTAGTGTTGTATTTTAAAGTGCTTGTGGTCCTAGTACACGTGTTTTTATGTATTAGTCACTCTAAATGGGCTTTATGCGTACGTTTTATGGTGCTGATGATCCTAGCATGAGCATGTGCCGTGGGTGTGCCACTTCGAGTAGGCTTGTATCATGCTAATGTTTTGACTCTAATGTGGCAGTTAACTTGGACAAGGGTGTCAAGGTTGTTAAGACCCTGGGTCTTGAGAGGAACTTCTTGCATTTCGGGAAGCGTGCTTTGCGAGCGACTATACTCGAACATGGAAGCCCTATTGATAGACATAGAAGCCCTAAGATGAGGGACATGGAGGCCTCAAGATGATTGACGGACGTGGAAGCCCTAACAATGGACATGGAAGCCCAAGATATCAATCGACAAACGTGGAAGCCCTGAACGAAAGACATGGAAGCCCAAGATTTTGAGCGATGGGCGTGGAAGCCCTATTAATGGACATGGTAGCCCAAGATGTCAAGAAATGGACATGGAAGCCCTAAGATGAGGAACATGGAGGCCTCGAGATGATTAAAGGACGTTAAAGCCCTAACTGATGGACGTGGAAGCCCTAAATGATGGACATAGAAGCCCTAAACGATGGACATGGAAGCCCAAGATATCATGCAACGGGCATAGAAGCCCTGAATGATAGACATGGAAGCCCAAGAATTTGAGAGATGAACACAGAAGCCCATTAATGGACATGGAGGCCCCCAAATGATTGACAGATGTGGAAGCCCTAAACGACAGACATGGAAGCCCAAGATACCAAGCGACGAATGTGGAAGCCTTGAACGACGGACACGGAAGCCCAAGATATCAAGCAACAGACGTGGAAGCCTTGAACGACAGAAACAGAAGCCCAAGATTTTGAGCGATGGACACGGAAGCCCTATTAATGGACCTGGAAGCCCGAGATGTCAAGTGACGGATATGGAAGCCCTAAGATGAGGCACATGGATGCCCCAAGATGATTGATGGATGTAGGAGCCCTAAACGATGGACATAGAAGCATAATATATCAAGCAACGGACGTGGAAGCCCTAAACGACAGACATGGAAGCCCAAGATTTTGAGCGATGGACACAGAAGCCCTATTAATGGACATGGAAGCCCGAGATGTCAAGTGACAGACATCGAAGCCCTAAGATAAGGGACATGGAGTCCCCGAGATGATTGGAGAACATGGAAGCCCTAAATAATGGACATGGAAGCCCAAGATGTCGAAGACTAGTTTGGCTTTAGTGATGTTCCAATTGTTGGCTGATCCTTGCAGTGATCAATCTGAAAAGCCGGTTCAGACTTTCGAGAATTGATTTTCTCTATTTTCTTCTTCTAGAAATGGTAGGGGACTCTCTAGGAATCATTTGTTGGCTGTTTAATTCAAGAAACAGGATTCATTTCTGAACCTCTCAAATTGATCAAAACTTGCAATGATCGGTCCGAAAAGTTGATTGGGCCTCCGAGAGTCAATTTCTTTCTATATTTTCCTGCTGGGGATGATCCAAACCCTCTGGGAATCTCTCTTGACTGTTTATCCTCTCTGTTGATCAGGAACCATGATTCACTTCTGAACCTCTCACGGTTGATCAAATCTTGCGATGATCGGCCCAAAAAGCCAATTCGGGCTTTCGAGAGCTGATTTCTTTCTGTGTTTTCCTGCTGGGAATGGTATGACAGTCTTTCAGACTGCTGGGGATAAAACCTTGTTTCTTTATCTTTTTTTATATTTTATTTTTTATAAATTATTTTTTTAGAACTTTTTTTTTCTTTTCTTTTTCTTTGTGCTCTCACAACAACACGATTCAATCTCTTTTACAACCTTGCAAACACGATCTCATGCAACGACATCTCAAAAATGTAATTCAAACGTGGATTTGGAAGGTGTATGGTTAAGTAAAGGAAGGGTATGTGTGGTTGAGGCTAGAAATGGTGAAAAGAAGGATCTAAAATCATTTCCTCGGACAATGTGATTATTTGTTCTCTACTACAATGAAAACCAAGTAAGAATTTTGCATTCCACAAAATGATTACTCTAATGAACAATCAAAGCAAGAAGATGAGATTATCTACGACTTTTGTATATTTTTCAAAAAGAGATAATTAAAGTATGTAATACTCAACAATGGAGAAAATGATCTAAAACTCACAAGGGTAAAGTCTCCACAAATGGTTCAAATAATTTCCAGGTAACAATTGCAATAAACATCATCCTAACACAAGTAGTCATGCAACGTGCTAAAAAATTCAAGATTTGAAATTCAAAGATAGTTCTAGGACTAGTGAGATTCAATGCGTCACATGCTAAAATCACAAGAACATCACAAGACAAGTGTCATCGCTCGCCACTTGAAAATGGGAAACTACACAACAATCATTGGAAACTTTTTTATATAAAAAAATCATACTCAAAGAATAAATGGCAAGAAGAAAATGAAACATCAACACGATGGGTGAATATCCCACACCCCCCGACTAGAACATTGCATTGTCTCTATTGCAAATGGTTCAAATTAAGGATAGAAATGAGTAGGGATAGAGTGATATCACCAACAAAAGGAGTAATCCCCCGATGAGCACAAAGATGATATTCCTGCACATGAATCACTACCAGGCATATCAAGCAAATAATAGAAGAAAATAAAAAAGAAAAATCAAAACACAAAAGAAATGAAGATGGAATGATTAGGAATTGAATTTAGAAGAAGAGATAATTTTATTATTTACATCCTAATGTTATATAGATTACAAGGATTGATAAGATAGGAAAGAGAATAAAAGAAAATAAATTATGGTCAACATGACCCATCAATACTAGAATAAAATCCCGTGAAAGACTCTTAATTCCAACACTCCCCCTCAAGCTGGAGCGAAGACGTTGACAAGCCCAAGCTTGCTAAGAGAAGATTGAAGAAGCGTTGGACCCACAGACTTGGTAAACATATCAGCCGTTTGATCAGAAGACGGGACAAAGCTTGGTACTATAACACCAGAACGAACCTTCTCCCAAATAAAATGGATATCCACCTCTACATGTTTAGTTCTCTCATGAAGAACAGAATCAGAAGACAACATGATGGCCGATTTATTATCACAAAACAAGGTAGAGGATCCCGTAACTGGAAATCCTAACTCACTCAGAAGAGAACGAAGCCATAGAAGCTCACATGTGCCCTGAGCAATAGCTCTATACTCAGCCTCAGCAGAAGAACGTGAAACAACAGCTTGCTTCTTACTCTTCCAAGATATAAGATGACTACCATAGAAGGTACAAAAACCAGAGGTAGAGCGCCTGTCACCCCTAGAGCCTGCATAATCTGCATCTGTGAAGCAGGAAAGACCTGCCTGTGCTCCTGCTACAAAGAATAGCCCAAGACCAGGATAAGTCTTGAGATACCGAAGAATATGATAAACTGCATCCAAGTGTGAAGTACGCGGTGAGTGCATAAATTGGCTCACAACACTAACCGCAAAAGTAAGATCCGGTCTTGTGTTCGTCAGATAGATAAGACGACCCACAAGACGCTGATACACAGAAGGATCTGGCAGAAGCTCACCCATCTCTGAAGTTAACTTGAGGTTTGGGTCCATAGGAGAGGAAGCAGGCCGACATCCAAGCATACCTGTGTCCTGGAGAAGGTCAAGAGAGTACTTTCTCTGAGACAAAGAGATACCCCGGCGAGACCTAGCCACCTCAATACCGAGAAAGTAACGAAGAGGACCCAAATCCTTAACATCAAAGAACATACCAAGATTACACTTCACTTTAGCAATACCAGATGCATCATTCCCAGTAATAATAATATCATCAACATACACTGAGACAATAATACACCTCCCCTGAGACTGGCGACGAATAAAACATGTGTGATCTGAATGGCACCTACTAAACCCCATACCAAGGACCACATCACTAAAGCGACTAAACCAAGCCCGAGGAGATTGTTTGAGGCCATAGAGAGACTTTCGGAGGCGACAAACCTTCCCAGAACACTCCCCCTGAGCCCGAAAACCAGGTGGGGGGTCCATGTAAATAGTCTCAGATAAGTCTCCGTTAAGAAAAGCATTTTTAACGTCGAGTTGATGAAGAGGCCAGGAATTAGAAGCTGCTAAAGAGACCAGAAGACGAACAGTAGTTAATTTAGCAACCGGGGCAAAAGTGGCACCAAAGTCCTTACCTGGAATCTGAGTAAAACCCTTAGCGACCAACCGAGCCTTTTATCGATCAATAGTCCCATCAGCCAAATACTTGAGACTAAAAACCCATTTACAACCAACCGTGCGTTCACCCGCTGGAAGGGAGACAAGCTCCCATGTCTGATTACCCTGAAGAGCATCCATTTCTGTTTGCATAGCCGCCACCCACTTGGGATTCTGGAGAGCCTCATGAACAGAACGAGGAATAGAGACCGAATCCACTTGGCTAATAAAGGACTGATAAGAAGAAGATAAACCCTGATAGGAAACATACTTGGAAATAGGATGTTTAGTACTATCAGATAAAAGAAAGCGAGCAGGGGGGCGACGAACACGAGTAGGATAACGGGGAGAAACAATTTCAGGAGTAACAACAGGAGATAAAGGAGATGGAATACCTGAATCCGGAGAAGATGTTGGCAGGGGTTCAGAGGAGCGTGGACGGCGAGAATAAACCTGCGAGGGTTCATTGGTGATAACAGGAGGCAGGTAGTCACCGGTGGATTCTAGAATAGGAACAGGGCGAGGTAAAATAGACTCATCGGACTCATTGGCCATAACAGGCTCCACCGGTGATTGCCCTGTAGAAGAAGAACCTGGAAAAAAAGGAACAGTTTCCAGAAAAGTAACATCCAAAGAATGATATAAATGACGAGTAGCAGGATCATAACAACGATACCCCTTTGACAAGGACGAGTACCCCAAGAAAATACATCTAACAGCCTTATTATCGAGTTTTGTCCGAGTAGGACTCCTATTTTGAACAAAACAAGTACATCCAAACACACGTGGTACAATAGGAAAGAGAGTGACATCAGGCTTAAGACAATGAAGAGGTGTTTTCCCGTCAAGGAGACGACTTGGAGTCCGATTGATAAGATAAGTGGCGGTGAGAACGGCCATATGCCAGAAATATTTCGGAACATTCATACCACACAAGAGACATCTAACCACAGACATGATGTGTCGGTTTTTACGTTCCGCCACACCATTTTGTTCAGGAGTATACGGACATGTAAGTTGTTGAAGAATCCCATCTTTGTTAAGGGCAGCCCTAAAGTCATCAGAGATATACTCTCGACCATTATCAGACCTTATATTACGGACAACAGTGTGAAATTGAGTTTTAATCATTTGCAGAAAATTTCTAAAGTGAGAAAAAACCTCAGATTTTTTCTTCATAAGGAAAACCCAAGTACAACGTGTATAATCATCAATAAATGTGACATAATAGCGGTGCTGAGATAAGGCTGTGATAGGTGAAGGACCCCATACATCTGAGTGAATGAGATCAAAGGCACTGGGTGCCCTATGCATGCGTGGAATATAAGAAGTTCGAGTGTGCTTAGACAATTCACAAACCACACAATTAAAATGAAAATCCTTGCAAGCTTTATTCAATGGAGGAAATAACCAACACAAGTATTGAAAGTTTGCATGTCCTAGACGAGCATGCCACAAATCTAAAGTTTTAAGGCTAAAAACATAGTTATTAGAATCTGGTAAGACAGAATTATTGGAAACAGGTAAACTAGTAGCTTGCAAACTAGAGGATGACAGCTTGGGAAGAAACGGAGCCCCAAAGTAATAGAGACCATCACGCTCATGTCCCCTGCCAAAAATCTTCTTCGAAGTCAGGTCCTGCAAATAGCAGCAATGTGGTAAGAACACAACAGCACAATTATGATCTTTGACCAGACGATTAACCGAAAGAAGATTATAGGCAAAGTTAGGAATATAGTAGACAGAGGAAAGGGTAATATCGGGGGACAAATAAGCATCACCCTGACTATGAACAGGAACATAAGAACCATCAGCAATACAGACCGACTGATTAATAGAGGTAAATGGAGAAACAAAAACAGAGGACTCACCAGTCATGTGATTATTGGCACCAGAATCCAGAATCCATGTAGGGTGAGTGGACTTACCATGAAGAGCAGTTGGAGTACCTGTGGCAATCGCAGCAGTGGGTCCAAAAGAGGAGACCCCAAGGCCCAAGTGAGACTGCAACTGAGCAATCTGTGACTGAAGCTGGCTAAAATCTGGTGAAGGTGAAGAGACTTCAACTATAGCACCTGTACGGGGACCACCTTTCCCACGACCAACAGGGGCCTTATTGTTGCTGTTCCGAGCAAATTGCTGTTTCAACTCAGGGTGGAGGTCAAAGCAGCGATCAATAGTATGGCCAGGCTTACGGCAGTGCTGGCAAAAGAAACGTGAACCTGTGGAACGAGGGGTGCAGCAAATGCCATCTGATCCGGAATAGGAGCAAGTTTAGATGGCCCAGTAACAGGAGAAATAGAGGTAATGCGACGTCGTCGCTCATCACCCTCGACCGTTGCAAATGCCTCAAATAAGGAGGGTAGAGGAACAGTATTAAGGATCTGGGTGCGAAGAGCCTCAAACTCGGGCTTTAGACCCATCAAAAACTAATAAGTACGACGGCGATCAAGGCATTGGGTCTCAACCGCACCATCATTAGGAAAGTCACTAATAGGTTCATACTGGGAGAGCTCCTCCCAACGGGTCTGCAGGTACCCAAAGAAATCAGCAACAGAAAGGCCCAATTTAGACTGGGAAGCATGTGAAATATCCTGATAGAGCTCAAAGACACGAGAATCGCTATGAGCATGCGCATACATTTTATTTAGGGCAGTCCAGAGATCAAAAACATTGCGGTGATACATGAACATATTGTAGACACGCTCTTCCATAGAATTAAACATCCATCCCAAGATGATACAATTATCGGTATACCATTCTTCATACTTAGGATCGGATTCCCCGGGTGAAATTTCCTTGCCAAGTAACCACCCAATCTTACGTTTACCCCCAAGAAAGAGGCGAAGAGAATTAGACCAGGCATGAAAATTCTTCCCGGTTAACAATACACTGGTAACACGTTGAGCCAGTGTAGTGTGGGAAAGAGAGGAATCATGGCGAGGAGCAACTGGATCCTTCCCGGTAGTGAGATCCTTACTGGTAGTTGTCATGGTGACACACAAACAAAAGAGGAAGAGCAGTCCAAAAACTCAAACACAGCCGGACACTCGGCTGAAAAACAACGGGCTGCCGGACACTCGGCACACCCAAACAAACAACGAAGAGCACTATGGAGCTCTAATACATCACAGAGGAATAACGCCCAACAAGGGCAAAAGAAACAGAGCCGAGAGGCTCTGTGGTACTGCGGCTAAGCCGCAACAGAGGCAAGGAGGGCTCGGTAGTTGGAGGGGCTCGGTGAGGTTGGGCTAGGTTAGGGTTACGGTGAGGTTTGGGCGAAGATGATAGGGTGAAGATGGTGGTGCAGTGGCGGCGTGGCAGTGGCGCAGAGGTGGTGGTGAGGCGTGAGGATGGGTTAGGTTACGGTTAGGATAATAGGCTCTGATACCAAATTGAATTTAGAAGAAGAGATAATTTTATTATTTACATCCTAATGTTATATAGATTACAAGGATTGATAAGATAGGAAAGAGAATAAAAGAAAATAAATTATGGTCAACATGACCCATCAATACTAGAATAAAATCCCGTGAAAGACTCTTAATTCCAACATTAGGAAATGATGCGGATGAATTTGAATGTTAGAATGTTAAATCTACCACTAGCCAAACTTGCAAAAGAGAAAAAATATTTCTTTAAAAGAGGTGTTCTAGAAAGTTTGACAAAACAATCAAGCTTTGCATTACTATACTATGGCTCTACTTTGATTAACATGATTTGCCCACCCTACAAATAAATTACATTAGCTAAACTAAATTAACTAAACTACATGGTGGAACACATCACATTCTCTTGGTAGGAGCCAAGCATCTTAACACACAGCATAATTATCACAATAACAAATAAGAGGTGAATTACTACACTATGTAACACCTTTGATTAGAATGACACATACACCCTACATTAACTAAGTTACATGGTAGACAAATCAACTTCTCTTAGAATGACTCATGTACAACAATACATCACTTCTATTAAGAAATCACAAAAATCAATTACATATGCCAAAATTTTAAAGAATAACAACCAAAGGAGATACTAGTACATTCTCCATGCGAGACCAATGTGTCATCAACATCTTAAATGGAGGTTTAGCTCTTCATAGGTAGCTAATCCTTCAAAACAAAGACAAATAAAAAGATCAAATACAGAAGTGCATATAATTAGAAACTAAACAACTTATCGTTGTTTCTAATCCCTAACAATGGCGCCATTTTGATTATGTCAAAATCAAGAATTTTTATTAACTCTATTAAAAAGGTAGTATGTTGGAATTCACAGGGATTGATATAAGAACAACGTTTGGGAAGTTTAGAAACTAATTATAATGCTAAAAGGAAGAAATAAGAAAAGATGATAAAAAAGGGAAAAATTGACTTTGTGTCTTTTAGGGTTTTTAGAGGTTAAAAGGAAAAACTAATCTAAAAACTAATAGATTAGGATCATTCCCCTCATCTTGGGTCACAATAAGATGAAATGGACTAATGTTTCAAGCACACTCTGAGGTAACATCTCATTGTGGCATATTATCAAACACAAGGAGTGCATCTATGTTTTAGATGAAAGGAGCTTTGAGATTTTCATAGAAATGGATTTGAAGCTAACATTTGACTATCAATGATGATAGTCGTGTCAAAAACTTGACACGACTAAAAAGTTGTGCGCTCTTGTGCAACACCCAAGTGTAGGTGATCGTGCAAGTAATATAGTACTGGAAGTCCAGGTCGATCCCACAGGGAAGGAATAGGAAGAATATCTACTAAGGTACAACCTAAAGCAAAAGAAAAGAAAATAAGAATATAGAAGTGGAGGTTCTACGAATCCTAATTAATTAAAGTAAACTAAATGATAAACTAAAGTATAAAGAAACATAATAATTAAACAACTAAATTAAAGGTGTTGGAAACACGTGAATCCACATTAATCCTAACCATCTACCATGCACATTCATTAACGCTCTATGGAGTTCATTCCTTTTCAGTATTCCGTATTTTTCTAAAGATAAAGAATCAATAGCCCTTTCATGACCGGGACTACATCATCACATTTGAGTAAAATACATGGAAGACGGTTTAAAGCAATGGTTATTACTTGCACTCTAAATGGTGTTAGCATTCAAAGTGGTTTTCAAAAGTCATTGAAGAAAATAGCCTTAAGGCTTTAAGTTCTAAAAACTGTTGTGACAAACTGAGCTTATAGGGACAATTTGATGACAGATTTCTAAAACAGAAAGTCATGGAATACTTCAAAGAATCATCTCAAGATTCTGCAAGTTCGATCGATCGAAGCGCTCTCGATCGATCGGACAGCATCATCCTTCAATCGATCGAACTATCTTCGATCGCTTGACTATCTCTTGTTCGATCGATCGAAATACCTTCGATCGATCGAACCCAAGGTTTCTAAAGATTGCATGGCAGAGGCTAAGAATCAATATATCATCACATATTTCCAACGTCTAAACTACGAAAACATGATAAAACTATTGCAGAAATAGTAAACTAAAGTAAGCAAATCATCTAAACTAATAAACAATCAAATAGAGGGAAAGGAGAAGTAAAACCTGTAAATAATCTGAAATAAACTTGTAAATAACTTGTTATACAGTTGAATCATCAATAATCTTCAATGAATCAATGGAAAAGATGAAAAATAACATGAATCTAACCTAACCTACTCCTAATCTAACCCTAAAACTACCCTAAACTGCTGTTTTTCGCGTTCTGGAGCGTCCCCCCTTCGTCTGGCGTCAAAACGACGTATATATAGGGTTCCCACAGAGTTTACGCAACTTTTGGGTGAATAAAAGTTTCGATCGATCGAGCTCAGTTCGATCGATCGAAGGTTCGATCGATTGAACTCTCTTCAATCGCTTGAACTCTCAGATTTTGACAGCACTGCACCCCGATGGGAGAATGGCCATAACGTTTTACTCGGACCTCGGATTGACCTCCCGTTTGCGGCCACGCGACCGTAACTCAAAGATCTACATTTCTTGTCTCTGGGAAAATCTTCCAAATCTGAAGTCATCATTGTCAAAATTGCCATTTTCTCAGCTGCTTCTGTTGTTCTATCCACCAGAATCACTTTCTTTAGCTCCACTTCATTGATTTACATCCTAATACCTATAAAACCATGCAAAAACATATAGTTTAGCATTAACACAATAAAAAGAACATTGTTATTAGAATGAACCTAAATGTAGGGACTTTGGGGATAAAGTATGCATAAAATACTACGTAATACACTAGAAATATGCACTTTTCACCACGAATCACACCCCCCAACTAGCTCGTTGCTAGTCCCTAGCAATGAAGCGAACTACAACAGTGTTTATTTAACTCTAAAAATTGAAAATAAAATAAAATAAAGTAAAAATCCTAACTCACTTTCGCAGGAATCGCGATTGCATTTAGCATATGCAACAAGCCTTTAAACCTCTAGGTTCCCCCTAGTGGACGAGTGTTGTCTCGTGAGGGTTTGCAGTGAATCTACCCACAAAATTCATGTTTAAGGCAATGGTTCTCATTTAAATGTTTTCAAGGAATTTTCCTCTCATTAACAATATAGTTAAGCTCAACAATCTCATGAAACTCTCTAGTATGCCATAGCCATGCAACACACATATTACAGTTAATCTACTATCAAAGTCATTAGAATGTTCCATACCTATTAATCTTCAAGTGTGTGTGTGAATGGACAACCAAAATACAAAACTTTAATTTCAAAGCTTGCATAACCTAAGACACTATCAAGACGTTCATTTTGACTCAACTCTCACCGGGATTACACTCTTAAGATGAAATCACTCTGAATTAGGTGTAATAATTATCACTCATGATATGGAAGCTGTAAAGAGTAATTGTAAATGGAATCTAATGCTTCTCATATATAAATAGAAAAACGGACATTTTAGTGCACAGAGTCTCATGAAAGGATACTTTTCACTAGAAGAGCGAGATACCGTGGAGAACTCTCTCATTACCTTAACTTCAAATCCAATTTACTTAAAATCATCAGGACTTTGAAAAAGAGGTGTTAGATTAAGAAGAAAAAGGCTCGTGATATTCAATTGGGTCAAAGGACGTGATTGGAATGTCTACTATAACTTTTCAAACTTCCCACATCTCCAATCTCTCTCTTCTTCTTTTCTTTTATTTATTTTTTTCACACTCTTCTTTTCATTCCTTTTTTTCTTTTGTCACAACCATTGGCATTTTTTTTTTCTTTTCATGCTTTTTTTTTCTTTTATTTTCTTTTCTTTTTCTTTTCTTTTTTTTTTCATTTTTTTTTTCTTTGCCAACTTTCCCTTATTCACAGAACCAAACTTCTTGTTAAGATAACACATCCCAATCATTCCTAGATAAAGAACTGAGGCTTGAACTCCTAATTTGGAGTTAGGTATTGACTTTAGGATTGTGTAGACAAGGCGATTATGATAAGCTCAAGAGGTGAAGTAAAGGAATAGCATAGAGGTAGGCCAAGGCTGTATTATCCATGTATGGTCAAAAGATGGCCTAAATCATCTTCTAAGTTAATAGGATAATTCATTTCAGTAAATTCAAGAGCTCTAAAGTTTGGTAAATCCTGAACGTTCTCTTCTAGTGATCAGTCAAAATGAAGAAGAAAAATGAGACTTTCAACGAATTAATACGCTTTTCAAAAAGTAAGAGTAATTTTATAAAACCCTCAAAAACAAAAGAATGGCACAAAAGCTCACTTGGGTTATTAGTCTCCACTACAGTCTTTCAAGACACTTAAACTATGCTTACTAATCCATTTTAGCTAAGTACAAGGTTGTCACAACGTGCTCAAAGTATTTGAAGATTAAAAAGCATAAAACATACTATAACTAAGATAGTAAACAAACTACCATAGTGTATCACATACTAATAACATATAGAAAATAACACTAATGCATCATAACTGACTACATTAACTACGAGAGAAATACAAGAACCATTAAAAATTTCAAAATTTTTGCAATTTTGATTTACTGAGTCATGTTGCTAAGCAGGTATATTGACATGAAACCATAAAAAGAAATAAATGAGGCATGCAATGACTCACTCCCCCCCAACTAAAACTAAACATTGTCCCCAATGTTCTAAACTATGCACATGGACATGTAAAGTAAAGCGAGAGAAGGAAGGATGTTACCTCGAAGCGTTAATATCCATTTTTTTTCAAGCTACCTGCAAGATCATTAGTAGCAACAAGGAAAAATACAGAATATAATACACTACTCAGTAAATAACCTCGGTTAACAAGATTTTTATCATAAAGTAATAATCGAAATTTTTGAGGATCTTCCCAATAAAATAATTTAACAGTTTGAAGAATGTTGGGATCCTCATAAAAATGCAACTCCCCCCAACTAATGTCAGGCTCAAGGTCAGAGGAGATGATGCAAAACCTATGGCTTCCAAATTTTTTTGGGACAGTTATAAAAGGAATACAACACTTTTTAGGAATTATATGCAAGAAACGATCTTTAGTGTTGGTATTTCCTATAACAGCCTCTATTTGAATACTAAAAACAGGGGGAGGCCATGGTTCAATAAAAGAGGCAGGGTCGAAGTGATGTTCTAATGAAGGTTCACCACCCTCCGCTTGTCCTAGAACAGAATCTATGGAGATATAATCATTGGAATTGAATTTCTGTTCTATGCACATGGTTTTGGACTGGACTTGGATAAAGCTATCTATTTGGGCCTCAATGTCATAATCACTCAAGAAGGTCAAGCAGTCTAGCAGATTACTAGCTTCTTGTTGAATTTTAAGATCATCTAAAGTGGGCCCAATATTTTCCAAGTCTTCTCTCAAAGAATTTTGAAAGTTAAAATTTTGTGAAGAACATGTGCTAGTATCCTTACCATCCTCTTCCACAACACATTCTGTTTGTTCACGAATGGGGTACACATAACATTCAAGCTCAGGACGAGAACTTTGATTGATAGCAAGGATAGGTGATGGGCAACTTGGTGACACCACCTCTTCGGTCGAAAGAGGTGAGGGTTCATGAATATCGCATGAATCTAAACAGGATTTAGATTTTTCAATAACGTCCTCCCTAGAGTCACTATCAAAGGTAGGGGTAGAGTCAACATGGGACTCATCCTTTCCTAATTGCATGCAATCACCTAAACTCTCGTCATCTTTTAAAACCTCATTCTCATCCTTGTAACTCTCGTCACTATATATGTCATCTATTGAGGTGCTCTGGACAAAGAGATTGTGCAGTTTTATCCAGGCAGTGAAGGAGTTGATGTATGGGGTTGTATGTTGAGGAGAAGATGGTTCTACAACTTCATGCTCAATGGTTTGGTTTTGGAGTTCTTGTTGGGTTATCACTTTCTTAAATGAGTTGTTAACCTCACTCGGTATGAACCCATCATTGTCCTCTAATTCCATTCCATTGTTAGTGTCTTGAAATTCAGGTTGTAGCGTTGAAGGACTGGTATAGTCTTCTAAAGGTTGGCTATCAAATGCTTGTTGATATCTAGCTTCTAAGTTATCAATTGCACTCTCTAGCCTTTTCATTTCACTAAGCAGCAATTCTAACATACCATTATCCTCAACTTGGTTATTCTCCTCATTATGACTATATGAAGTTTCACCCCATTGTTGTTGGTAATAGTCCCCTTCCCATTGTGTTTGTGTGCAAGACTCCCCAGAAGGAAAGTCTTGGTGCATTTGGTAATCGTGGGAACTACTACTATATCCTACACTATCATTTTGGTTATATTCCCGTTGCGATTGATAGAACTCTCCAGGTGGAGGTTCTTGATACGTTTGATAACATGGGGGACTAACACGATGGTTTTCCCATTGTGGTGATTGGTAGCACTCAGGTTGATAATGTGCATCATATGTGGGTGCTTGCCAACTCGGGGTATAGTTCTCATTACCTAATGTGTACCCATTCGTGGTATTTGTGTTGTATGGAGGGTAATATGGATAAGACATGTTTACCCAAAATATTTAAACAAAAGAAATTTTTTTTTTTTTTTTTTTTTAGAAAAAGGAAAAAAATGGAAATAACTTAGTAAAATCCTAACCTAGTTGCCTTCCCCGGCAACGGCGCCAAAAACTTGACACGACTAAAAAGTTGTGCGCTCTTGTGCAACACCCAAGTGTAGGTGATCGTGCAAGTAATATAGTACTGGAAGTCCAGGTCGATCCCACAGGGAAGGAATAGGAAGAATATCTACTAAGGTACAACCTAAAGCAAAAGAAAAGAAAATAAGAATATAGAAGTGGAGGTTCTACGAATCCTAATTAATTAAAGTAAACTAAATGATAAACTAAAGTATAAAGAAACATAATAATTAAACAACTAAATTAAAGGTGTTGGAAACACGTGAATCCACATTAATCCTAACCATCTACCATGCACATTCATTAACGCTCTATGGAGTTCATTCCTTTTCAGTATTCCGTATTTTTCTAAAGATAAAGAATCAATAGCCCTTTCATGACCGGGACTACATCATCACATTTGAGTAAAATACATGGAAGACGGTTTAAAGCAATGGTTATTACTTGCACTCTAAATGGTGTTAGCATTCAAAGTGGTTTTCAAAAGTCATTGAAGAAAATAGCCTTAAGGCTTTAAGTTCTAAAAACTGTTGTGACAAACTGAGCTTATAGGGACAATTTGATGACAGATTTCTAAAACAGAAAGTCATGGAATACTTCAAAGAATCATCTCAAGATTCTGCAAGTTCGATCGATCGAAGCGCTCTCGATCGATCGGACAGCATCATCCTTCAATCGATCGAACTATCTTCGATCGCTTGACTATCTCTTGTTCGATCGATCGAAATACCTTCGATCGATCGAACCCAAGGTTTCTAAAGATTGCATGGCAGAGGCTAAGAATCAATATATCATCACATATTTCCAACGTCTAAACTATGAAAACATGATAAAACTATTGCAGAAATAGTAAACTAAAGTAAGCAAATCATCTAAACTAATAAACAATCAAATAGAGGGAAAGGAGAAGCAAAACCTGTAAATAATCTGAAATAAACTTGTAAATAACTTGTTATACAGTTGAATCATCAATAATCTTCAATGAATCAATGGAAAAGATGAAAAATAACATGAATCTAACCTAACCTACTCCTAATCTAACCCTAAAACTACCCTAAACTGCTGTTTTTCGCGTTCTGGAGCGTCCCCCCTTCGTCTGGCGTCAAAACGACGTATATATAGGGTTCCCACAGAGTTTACGCAACTTTTGGGTGAATAAAAGTTTCGATCGATCGAGCTCAGTTCGATCGATCGAAGGTTCGATCGATTGAACTCTCTTCAATCGCTTGAACTCTCAGATTTTGACAGCACTGCACCCCGATGGGAGAATGGCCATAACGTTTTACTCGGACCTCGGATTGACCTCCCGTTTGCGGCCACGCGACCGTAACTCAAAGATCTACATTTCTTGTCTCTGGGAAAATCTTCCAAATCTGAAGTCATCATTGTCAAAATTGCCATTTTCTCAGCTGCTTCTGTTGTTCTATCCACCAGAATCACTTTCTTTAGCTCCACTTCATTGATTTACATCCTAATACCTATAAAACCATGCAAAAACATATAGTTTAGCATTAACACAATAAAAAGAACATTGTTATTAGAATGAACCTAAATGTAGGGACTTTGGGGATAAAGTATGCATAAAATACTACGTAATACACTAGAAATATGCACTTTTCACCACGAATCACATGACATACAAGATGAAACTTCCATGGCTTTTAATCCGATTGATTTTTTCACCCTACACTAACTAATCTACTTGGTGGACAAATCATCCATAAAGCCTTCAAAAGTTAGTATTTAAAATCCAAGAGTTAAAACAATCAAAGATGCTTGACATCAAAGATGGAGACTCCAAGTTTTAAATCCCACATACAATAATTATCAAACACATGGAGTGTAAAATACAAGGTTACATATATTCCATATGAAATACATAAGGTAGGATTCAAGTCTAAGTTTTGACAATCAAAGATGCAAGGCAAATAAGATGAAACCCCTAGTTTTAAATCCTACACAAATGAACCCTAAAGATGCTACAACATTAAATTCAAGAGTTCATGATCCACAACCTTTGTAAATATAACTAATAATGGAAAATATAGCAATATCATCAAAGGAAAAGAGATAGAAAATATGCCTAACTATTAAAAGTTCAGTGAAATCTTCAAGTTTACAACAATGGACAGGAAATGGAAGGGACAAGGGGGCTTCTCAAATTGAGAGCAAAGATAAAGATACCCTAAAAAACTATCTCTTACTATTTATACATCTCAAACAAAATGAAAAACTTGTAATAAAAATGAGGGGTGCACAGCATGGGCGGATCGATCCCAGGACAAACGCCGGATCGATCCAATTTTTAAAGAAATGAACAATAAACAAGATTAACAAAAGTACAACTTATCCATTAAATATCCCGGTGTAGGTGATAATTTGTGTCCAATAAGAGTAAAATCATGAAGTCAAGAATGCAATATTGATCACGAATCAGGTATCCTACCCAGCCAGCATGCGTCTTCAACGTCCCTTGGAGTTATGCCGAGGAGGGTCACGCCTTAGCAGCTAGCTTTCGGTCTTTTGTCCTCACGCGAGACCATATGTATGTCTCTAATTTTATGTTTTCTAAGGTTACAAGATTCTAATCCTAGGCTTTACCCTTGACAAATGGATGGTATGCGACAGTTTGCCACCAATCAGATGGCGACTTGGTAGGTTTTTGACGTGACTCCATTTTTGTACTTTTGTTGGCTCATGGCTGACTGTTTCATTTTGTTTGTGTGTGTAGTATCGTGGAGGTATCGCTAGTTCATCGAGGTCCAAGCCAAGGTACAAAGGCGGTAACAAGCCATTGCAGACGTATATTTCTGGCGGCCCAGGAGAGGATGAATAGGAGGAGGACTGAGGCCTCTTGAGTGGGGGCTTTTATTTTGTCTCCATTTTATATTTTTGATTGGGTTGTATCAGTGTATTTGTGGATAATGGATGATGTGTAGGATGGTTTGTCATATTTGACAAGTTATTATGACATTTTGCCTTTAGCTTGGATAGTTTCCAATTTGGAGGGGCAGTTGTGTGCTTATTTTAGGCGGTCATCGTGTGACGATACATATGTGTACTATGATTTCATGCTTGTTGATGCTACTACAGTGGACAACTTTGTGATAGTGAGTGTGTTTGCCTTGCAAGTGGGATACTCCATGAAACGGGGACGTGCTTCTAACATTTTGAACATTGCTAGAGCTGTGATAGAAAATATGGCATTGTATGATCCTGCTCAACTCACTGCTTGGCTGAACATCACGGATGGGGTCGAACGGATCAACCTCTTCAGTTATGGCTTGACTGAGTTGTTCCCTCTTTGCTAAATGGCCCTGAATACTGAGTTTTTGTGTGCTGCTATTGTTCACTGGGATTTGGTAAACCATGTTTTCAACTTTAATAGCTTGGAGATATGTCCCATGTATGAGGAATTCTGCGCCATCCTTGTCTTTGATCCCAACTCAGACTTGATTCTTCCTCTTGCTGATACCCCAATCCCCACTCGCAAACTAACTGAATATCTCAATTACTAGGCCGTCATCTCTCGCCGATGGGTTCAGGGTGAGGTTTTCAACATTGTATCTATCATTGCCCATTACACTAACCACAGAAATGCTAGCGTTTATGATGCTTCCCGTGGAGCTGCTCTGATTTTGTGTATGAATTCCCATTTCCTATTCTTGAGCACTTCCAGTGCTTTGGTGCATGTTTGCCTTGGACTGAAATTGGGTAGGAACCTCGTGGCTATGGTTCTCGCTGAAACCCTAAATGGTTTAGATAATGCCCTTAACCAAGGGACTCTTTTTCTCTCCGGGGCACCTTTGGTGTTACAGGCTTGGTTGTATGAGCATCTTCAACTATGGACGGGCCGTGTATCGCCAGTTTACTTTCATAGGACTGTGCTTTATTCTCACTATACTTTTACCAACTGGGTTCGCATAATGAGTACTCTATCTGAGGCAAACATTAGCTAGATTATGGGGCGTTTGGGCCTTCATGCTATGACTACGAGCCTTGGGGATCACAAGAGAGTGTGTTTGATAGGTCTGAGAGAGACTTCCTTCTTTCATCGAGGACGGTTGGCTAGGCAGTATGGATGGGTTCAAGAGGCTCCATAGGGATTTACCGAGAGGGTCCTTGTCACTTCCGTCCCAAAAAATCATTTATTTTAAAATGCATAATCAAATTGTTGAGAATTATTAATGTTGGTTAATAATTAAGATGAGGTTGACTGTTGGTCAATGACGAGTGTCAATCGAGGACATAGGAATATGGAATTTTACGAGACATTGACATGGTTAAATGGCATTTATGTGACTTAAATGTTATTTGATAATTTTTTGTATATGTGAATAGT
This sequence comes from Hydrangea macrophylla, assembly GCA_033977485.1. Taxonomy (NCBI): domain Eukaryota; kingdom Viridiplantae; phylum Streptophyta; class Magnoliopsida; order Cornales; family Hydrangeaceae; genus Hydrangea; species Hydrangea macrophylla. Next base: position 148,272,111 of record CM066988.1, read on the forward strand.
AGATTATACTTGTTGGGTATGCTTTATGATAATTTTGATCTTGATTTAGATCACTTTGAACGTTATAGTAAGAACGTAAGTGATACGTTGCATAAAAGGCATGAAAAAAGTTTTCGAAACGTACTTACGGCGATAAACGGACTTAGTCAAAAACTTTTATAATTTAAAGTTTTCACTCGTGAAGGAATGAATTAGACATGTAAGACGTTTTGATGGATAATTAGAAGCTTTGAAAACTCGTGGGGAGGTAAACATATTTTCTGAAAGATATGCCTATATATAGTTGACTCCATGATATTTTCATAATATCTTCAAAATCAAATTGGGGCTTAGAAGTTTTTGGTGGCTTAGAGCTTCAAGAGACAAATCGACGGACTTCTGCCCGTTTAATTTTAACCAAATTTCATATTTGAACTCCTTGAGGCACGAGCTTCATTTTGATTGTTGTTAGGACGCATTTGGCTAAGTTTTTATAAAATCTTAATGTTGGAATTTTAGGGAAAACATGTGTACACTCGTAGGAATCACTTGAGATTGGAGATTCAATGTTTAATTGGTCCCGTAGTACGTCCCTCAAAGTTATAGGACGTTTGCATGAGGTATGAATTCCAAGCCTATGAATTATAGAAAATTACATGTTTTAGATATCCGACTTGATGTTTTGGATCCGGGCAAAATTTATGTATTAAGGAGGCTTGATAATTATGTACGTGAAACTATAATAAAAGCACGTATATGTGATTATGTAAGCATTTTATGTATCTATGTGAGTCAAAGGAGGGTTTGGTACAATTTCATCCTGGAGTAAGCTCCTCGATGTTGAGGATTGTGGTATCGATCGTTGCTATGCCTGGTTTGAAGAAAGGCCCAGCTAGGGCACATGCTTGGTTTGGGAGAAGGCCCAGCCAGGGCATTGGGTGCATGGAAGAGGAAGGCCTTCTACGGCATCAATCTCATTTACCGGATGGAAATATACCACTCTCTCTAGAGACTAATTTGATGTGTTTTGATGTCTTAAAGCATGAATTGTCATATAAGCATATGTTTAGAATTGTGCACTTAGCATATAGCTAAGCAGTAGAGCTTGACTCTATTGCAGGTGAAATGAAGAAAGGACAAAAGAAGCAAGAAGAGTGAGCCGATGAGACGACGGGACCATTCTTGTAAATGTTATTGGTTTCCATTTCCATGTAGTAATAATGAATTTCCATAACTAGAACCATGTTTTGTTTTAACATGAAAATCTCGAAAAGGATCCGTAGTGTAGCAATTAGTAGTAAAACTCTTGTAAATTATATTTTGGAGATGTTGTAATATAGCTAGGTTTTCTTTGAAATGAATTTGGCATGGGCAGTTGATCCTTGATGAGTTTGGATAACCTTAGACTTAAATTCTACAAATTGTGCAGCTTTTGGCGAAACCAGTTAACTAGGCCGGGACCACATTCGACTAGACCCACTGATGAAACGAAAATCTCTTTCAGTTTTCAGGGAAGCAGTCGATTGAAGTCGAAAAACCATTCGATTGAAAAGTGGCTTTAAAACATGCAATCTACTGGAATAGAGCCCTGTTGACCGTACGAGTCCCAGTCGACTGAAGATTAGACCCCACAATTGACCGGACGAGGGCCAATCGACTGGACTAGGTGGATGAGAAATTCTGAATCTCTGTAATTTCCAAATTAATCAACTGGGTCCCCGAAATAGTCGACTAGATTGCTGTTTTAAAAATGGGTTGTTTCTTTAAGTGCTTCAATGGGAAAAACATTTTATAACTCTGATTTTCTTAATCCATTAAATCTTGATAGTAGTCTTATCACTGTTTCACTTATACTTTAATCCACTGTTGTGTTGTAATTGAACTTGATAAGTCTTGGTGGTATGCCACGTGTCCTATTTCCGCGCGTAGCGGGATGGGTCATGACATTTATTGGTATCAGAGCTATAGGTAACAAAACTTTTGGAACGTTCGACAACGAGTGGAGTGTTGAGTGATTTGGCGTATATTCTAGAATGCATTCACTCATTGTAGAGATGTTTGATGCATATGGTATGTTATTATACATACATGATCATGTTATTGTCATACACGCATAGTATTTATGCATTCGGGAATCGGTGGAATCATACAGATGTAGAGCTGTATGATGAGATGAGGTTACCGTGCGTTATCATAGACCTGGTGTGGTGACACGAGGCGGAGATGATATCTTGGTAATAATGAGCAGTTGCATTTTTTCAACAAAAACCAATTAATGATTTTCGATCGACTTCGTAATTATTTAAACTGATAGTAATGAGTACTCTTTGAGGGCTTTGACCGGGAACGAAGTTCGAGTAGTGAACGGTGAAAGGGATTTAATTAGCGTTCACATGAAGGGCGATAAGTAATTGTTCATAGTCGAGTATTGGAATTGATTGATAAGGATTCTATTTCAGACATAGGTTAAACGTCAGGAAGCTAGCTAGAGAATAGAGATGAACAGTTGGGTTTTATGACAGAAAGATTATCCAACAAGTATTACTCGTGTATAGGATAGGTGAGGAATCTCTCACCTTAAAAAAAATCTTTAAAAAAAACTTGAAAAAGAAATTTGAAAAAAAAAATTTAAAAATAAGAATAAAAATATGGGAAAAAAATCTAGAAAACAAAATAAAAAATAAAAATAAAAAATTTTGTCCCAAAAGTTATCCCAAACTCCCTTATCCCACCTAATATCACCCTCTCCATGGTATTGAGTTATCCCATACTCAATGGGATAAAAAGCCTACTTGGGATAAAGTACTCCTATAGATTGCAGAACCAAACACAGGATAGGATAAAAGTTATAATATCCTGAGCTTTTATCCCGCCTGCCAAACATGGCCTTTGTATCTATAATCAATGAAGAAGAGGGTGTCCAATTACCCATATATAGAGATTTATATACAAGCACATTTCCACTTCACTTGGATTGAGAGAAATGGAGAGAAGAGAAGAGAAAAGAAAGGGGTTCACTTTCTCTCCAGTTATCTCGTTTGGTAATTTATGTGGGAAGAGAAGAGAAGAGAAATGGAGAGAAAGTGGGGAGAAACGAGCCCACTTTTGTTTCTCTCCAAATCGGAGAGATCCCGGAGAGAAAATAAGAAAAACTTAATTAAACATATATTATTTCATCTAACATATATCCCTAATAAAAAAAAGTAAATTTGTTATAAGTAATTTCTTTTCTTTTCTTTTCTCTTATGAAAGTTAACCAAACGAGAGAAAATTATGTTTCTCTTCTTTTATCTTCTCTCCTCTATTGTCTATCCTAATATTATGTAGAAAACTAAACTTTCTTTTCTCTTCTTTTCTATTCTCTTCTCTTGATAAGTTAATTTCTTTTCTTTTTTGTCCACTTCTCGCAACTCAAACAAAGTGTTCAAGCAAATTAACACCACTTAGATACCTAATCAAAGGGACGCTTAATTATCTCACCATTTTCAGAAGTTTGGGATATGATGATCGGACTGCACGTATATACAACAAGAGTAATGCTATGCTTCTCATTTTTTTTTCCCCAAAAGTTTTTCCGAACATATGTGGCAGTGGACAGTTGATTTTGATTGATTGATACTGAAGTGATCATACCATTAATGAAGAGAGACCCACTACTACATGTGTTGAAAAATACTTTTTGGGAAAAAAATTTGAGAACTAAAGCATAGCATTACTCATCCAGCAAATATTGTATTGTTCTTTCGACACCGTCATTACATAATGGCCCCATGTTATGGACCAAGCCATGTCCTCACTCAGTCACACACACATACATTCAAAAAGCATAGTTAACCATTTGGCAATTCTAATCACACACATTACCTAAACTTGCTGATCAATTATTCTTTTTCTATCTCTGCTATATGTAGGGACTAAATTGGAACAAATAGTAAGGTAATTAGGTAAGCAGAACAAAAGATTCCAAATGTATAGATATGTAGGTGATTTACTATAAATTTGCCATATTATTAACATGAACAAAAGGGATAAGGACTTGCCATATTTAGATTTCTATTATAAATCATTGTATATGCACATACAATACAAATACTACTAAAATATTTGTCACACTCCAACTCGCTCCCGCAGGTTAGGACACATGTAATAAAGTCAAGGATAAAATAATCATTTTTAACGTTTCAAAAATTACATTTTGACTGAAATACCAGGGGTAAAATATCATTTTATCAAATAAATTAATAAAAATGAATAAAATAAAGTTTTAAAACCGTCAAATGGTACTTGGGCTAAATTTCCCCTATTACAGCACCATTCACCATGTTTTCATAAACTAAAACATTTTTAACCCCTACTGCACTCATTTATTTAAATATTCCAAAACACATCAAAATCCAACTAATATATAGATTCATTCTAACATAATAAAAGTTAAAATCATAACCTCTAATATATTCTTATACATAAAACTATAATCATTATACAACTCTCAACATCTCTAACTTGTAATTTAAAAATAAATAAATAAATAAAGTGAATAATACAAAATCCATCTTAGCAAACCCAGCCCCGTAGTCTCGATCATTTCTCACTGTGGTATTCATCTAAACCTGCGTGGTCATTAGCCACAAAAACTGAATAAGCTTTCGCTCAATGAGTACATGGTACTAATCATGCAATTGGAGTATTTAATGATTTATAACACCAATTAAACATTCACAAGAATAAATGGTTGCAGGTGTGTCATGTAATCAACCACCATCGTTCTGGACCCTTGATTCCGAGCCATTCTCACTTTTTTCATCGCATATAGCAAAATCACACTCATTTATTTGTGACCGTAGTCAATTCGTTGTGGTCGTCACCACTATCCCCTTTTCTCTGAGGATTTCATCATCTCTCTGTCCCTTATATCTGGGCTAACGAATGGTGATTATCACTTGAAACCTTTTAACCCAAATAAACACACAAGCAGCTCAACATGTCAACATGGCAATTTCAACATTTTAGACATGTTAAATACAAACTAATCACATGCTTTTCTACTTAATCAATAATTTTAATAATAAATAAATAATATTAAATATCCAATTTTGGGATTAGGATACTCACCTCTACGAATAAGTCCCAAATAAGCCTAAAAACTCCGAATTTATCCTAGATTCAGGCCAAATATGAACCTGCAGCTAATACTACACAATTTTGGTAAACTAAATGTTACCAATCCATTTGGGTCACAAAAAATCTATCGATGAAATCCAAATTAAAATATACCATAAGGTTAGACTTACCCCCACGAGTCCAAATATGGTTTCGTATCACGATTTGGGCAACATACGGCGAAGCTATAGCATTGGAAAAGGCCGAAACCCACCCTTTTTTTCTTCTCTCGCAGCTCTCTCACTCTCTGCGTCTGTTTGGTGTTTTTTTTTTATGAACTAATTAATATACTCCCTCCGTCCCATAATAAGTGTCCACATTTCCTTTTTTAGATGTACCACGATAAGTGTCCACTTTCCTAAATTGGCATATAGCTTTTACTTACTTTCCAAAACTACCCTTATAATAAAGACAAAGTAGCATTTATTTGTGGTCCCAAAACAAACAAAAAGTCAAACACCCATCATATCTAAGGGTAAACTTGGAAAGTGACCCTTTAATGAACCAAAAAAATTAACATAATACAACTTTCTTAAACATTGTGCAAAAAAGAAGTGGACACTTATTATGGGACGGAGGGAGTAATATATAATATATACATTCCACCACTGCATCGCCTAACACAGCACACACTTTCATGTTTTATCTTTTTTTTTATTTTTTTTTATTAACAAAGAAGTTGAATCACCAACATGAGTTGTCAACCTCTAGTACCTCCAAGCCAACTTTGGCTTATTCGACTTACACCCCCATAATTTCTAAAGTACTATTATGAAACTATTTAACAATTATAGTAATTACCCCAATATCAAGGTAAATCTATATCTATGTCACGTATGGACCCCAATTGTGGTCCCAAATATTATATGAAGACACTAATTAGCCTACCAATTATGCCACGTGTCCAATTACACCCTCACAATGGTATCCAAACTGGTCCCCATAATTAATCATGAACAATAATAGAATATTAAAACACTTAACATTTCATCAATTAAATAATCATATGGCATCAACATGTATTATAATGCACACATTTACATTTACATGTCTACCATTTAATCACATAAATGCAACTCAATGCAAATTATTTAATCTGGACCTCCTGTGGGTTCCACTTCATTTGTCCAATTGTGCTCTTTATCAAGCACTTATCACATCGGGGTAACTAGAACTTACCCAAATCATCACATGCTATTAATTATGCTAATTAATGCATGTCAAAATAAATATAACCACCTTTTTCCAGGTACGGGTTTTACATCTCTCAATCCCTTTTAGGAAGTTTGTCCCCAAACTTTTCTCACACGAATCAAATAGATGTAAATATTTCTTCTCAAACCTTTAATGATTCATATGTAGCAACACGGTTATAAAATATACTATACCCACTAGTGTGACCACAATCGCAACTGACTGGTCCCCATTCCTTTCAATATTTCCAATTGGCGTACTGGAATTTCAATCTCACTTGGTTCATCAAACTATACCATTTTCTGGAAATAAAACTTCTAGAATATATCTCTCCCCATAGTAGTCTTTTCCCTTAATCATTCAGAACTCACTTGCCTTTATTATATTTCCCCACTAGATATCAGCGGATGATAGAACGTCTCGCAAAAGTTCAGTCTCATTTTCATTGCTTTTGCAAAATTTCAGAACTTTTTCATAATCAATTACTTCTTTCTAGGATGACAAGTGCTAGTACCCACATAATTTCGTAATTCTTTTTTACATATAAATCGTTTAATCCTAGCAAATCTGCAATTTCAATCAATAATCACAATTTGATTGGATCAACCTGTCCACAAATCATTTATATGATATGACAACACCTAATTCTTGTTGACTTTGGCAATCCTGTCATGAAATTTGCTACGATAAATATTTAATTTTAGATTGTCAATAATATCAATCACAATAACCCCATGAAGCTTTATTATTTCTGCCCTTATACCACACATCGCAAAGAATACTTTACATTTCCCATCTGAAGGCAGCTTCTCAACATCTCAATCCTCAAGAAGACTTGTGTCCCTATAACTAATTACTATGTCATCATATTAATGAAATAAAATTAGTAATATCGCATACCCAATTATTATCGTATTATATACTCAAATCTCATTATATACTTCAACATTTCTTCTGAATCCATTTCCTTGAGCTACCTTCACTCGAAGTAAATGCTTGACTTTGATATTCTGATACATTTTACTGTAGAGCAGAGCCCAATCACTTTCCTTTCAGTACTTTATCACAAATTTCTAAAATAAAAACTCAACCTGATCTTTAAGTCAATTTCCGCTCATCTATTATAGTAATACTGGTTAACCTCAATTTATTACCATCATTCTTTGCCCAATTTTTGGAACAAATTTAGTTTCCAAATAAATTTTGAATCTTGACTCAAATCATTTCTGAATAGTCAACGCGTACACCAAACCCTCGTTGATCTCTAATTCGAGCACCAACAATTATTTTATCTTCCTCAGATTAATATAAAATTTCAAACTGTAGCTATCACGAGTTCCAACTGTTCTCTGTACCATGTATTCAATTGTCGTTGTATAACTAAATATTCCAAGTCACGACAATTAGTATAAACTCCCGGCTCGTAAGAATATTACTGTCAAATGCTCAATATAAAAAGAATACCATGAATTGTAGATCTTGTACCAGATAATTCATTTTATGAGATTTCAACCATATGTAGTATAAATTACTGTTGCATCAATATATAACCCAATCCCAACTCAACCCTTTGCAGTAATAATGTCAATATTATCATAGAAGAAAATATTCACTGTAACCAATATAAGTTTTACACGTGTACTCGGGCAGAGAAGAAATCTTCAATGTATTTTTCAATAATACCCAGTCAATCCCGTAACTTCAAGTTCATGTCACCTTCATAAGTCCCAGTTGATTGCTTTCCAATGACACCCATGAAATCTCTATCTTTTTAAATCACATACTCTAGAAACACAACTCATCCACCAGATGTTCAACATAAAGCGAAGCTTCACAATTCTCAAACTTTTCAGGTTGTAGAACTTACTCGTCTTTCGGTTTACGCTGTCTAAGCCCCAATATATAGGAATAAATATACACATTTGTCCCCTCGTTGTAGCACTTACAATCAATAAGCAACTGATTTTGTCGCGATACAAATTAAATATGATCCTATACTTCTCAATCTCGAACTCTCTCCTGTTTACCCAATTGATTTTGTAGCACTTACTATTCTAGAAATAAGTAGATGCTCTTTATAACCCATCAACTCAATCATATACCCGCAACAAACAGTATTAAGAATAATACGTAGAATATCACAGGTTACTTCCAAACTATTTTCTTACCAAGGTCATTTGGAATTCATTTTAAAATATGACATCCCAATTTAAAATCAAAGTAAAAAGTAATGTATTCATCTGAGCTTCCTAGCCCGATAGTATTCATTTAAAATATCTCTCCATATAATAAAATACAACTATCATATAATCAAAATATTTTCCATTAATAAGTCATTTAAACAACAATTGAAATACCCACATTTGATTAAAACACTTTCCACTAATTTTCCACTTCTACCAACTTTGGGTCAAATCCAACCACTTCTGTTTATCAAAACATTTTTAAACACTTCCTGATTCACTATAAATCAGTGTTTTTTTTTTCTACAAAAGATGATTTCAAAACATTTTTTACTCATTTAAACATATATAAACTCACTTAACGCCATTCAAATATCTCAGAAATTTCTAATACATTATTAGTAGCAAAATCCAAAGTCTGAAAGTTTCTAGTGATATACAGTGCAGTGGAATAGTCAGATCTTGATTGCTTACATATAAAGTACAAAGAAATAATAAAAATACTATTACCTCATGCATGTGGTGGTTGAACAGATCTTGGAGTGGTTAGGATATCAAATTAAACTTGTAAATCCATTCCCGAATTCAGATCTCTAATAGAAATTCCGATACCCCCGTACAGCCAAGCAACCCAATTAATTATTCGTACAACACAAGTACTTAGTTTTGATCCCAATCAACCATATTCTTAACCAGAAAAGAATGATTTAGAACCGTAGTGACACCCAATCGATGGAAAGATAATAGGAAAGTCTGTTACTCTGAGTTAACCTCAAATCAAGTATTCATACTGACACGTTGGAGAATCAATCATTATTCGATAATAATAGTGTCATGCCTCGGAGTAAGCTAAAAATAAGGAAAATTAAAATTTCCTTTATGGGTCTGTGGACACGTGACTAGTTTGTTAACCGTCCTGTCCTTCTAACTCCATACCATGCAATCATAAGGGAAATGCTAAAGCATAAGCATGACTTAAACTTATCAGAGTATAATTACAGCGGCAGAAATTAAACAAGAGTTACAATAACATCAATCCTAATACAAGAGGCCATACTAAACAATTTACATAAGCTTAAAAACAACAGGAGAAACAATCTATCAGATCTTTAGCAAGGCTTTATCCTCCTTAGCTCCACGACACTGCATCAGGAACTCTTCTATCTATCTTCAAACCTGCAACACTCTGGGCATAGGAATGCCCAGGGCGTAACATGCCATCAGCCTTGGAACAAGAGTGAGAGTCTCAACCGCATACTAATCAGTATAAACAAACATCAATCCACTCACTTTAGTGTTCTGTATCTTAAGTTATGGCTAATCTCTTATCAAAAGACGCATTCTCACCACAGACATAACAGAGGTCTCAACAAGACAGGTAGATAGATAAACATAACATCATAGAATACATTCTCCTTATTTTATCCTCGTGCGTGCAAATGCATGACCGGTGCGACTTACTCCCAACCCTTTTTAAAGACACTTGCTTTTCAAAACAAATACTTTTCAAAACCATTTCATTTCAAAACCAAAACTTTCCAAAACCAAATCATTTCGAACCAAACCATTTTACTCATCAACTCAATCTCATCATTCACTTTCTCTTTCTCATCCACTTGACAACACGCGGTACATCAAGGATGATAACATGCCATAACAGCCGATTCATACTTATTCCCTTGATAGGCCGCCGGACGTCTTCACGGTGCACGCTATCTGTAAACAATGGAACTAGCATATGGGACGTCTTCAACCATGGGTATACTCTCACCGGTCGTCTACATGGCTGAGAAGTATATTAGAGCACTAGCCGGATGTCTTCAACGATACATGGGACGTCTTCAACCACGTATGCGCATCATCGGACGTCTTCAACGGCGAGAGGCGTGCTAGGAACCCTAAACGTTCATGTCCACCCAGCTCGTTAGCCGTTGATCCATCGGATCCAATATTCACATCTCTTTCACATTCACCTATCTCATCACATTCACATCTTCATCAAACACTTCTTTCTCTCATATAATTCATCATGACACATGTCATGAAATGCACGTGTGTCCACTATCAATACTCACATGCAAATCTACTTTTATTCCTCTTTATTATTAACATGGTATACGTTATCTATTCCGGTCAGCAACATCGTAAAACGTGCATTTAACAGTTAGCTGTAGAAATATATAAAACATGGATCATGTAACATGGATTTGATACCAATAATCATATAAATAAAACCCTTAACATGCTCACGTTACTCACGTATGCGATAACACTACCATAACATGCTTCGCATAGCCATACAATTATTAGAATATATGTAGCATCATAAATCAACATATTACTTATACAAACATTATACAGATAACTTTTAAACATCTTATATTAATCTTATTAGGATTAGAGTGAGGTTAGGAAACTCACCTCGAGTCACCGATCCTCGAAAAGCAGATAATTGTCAAGTTCTATAACAATAAATGGAAGAAACAACAATAATGTTTTAGTACAACTATAGGGGCAAAATGGTAATTTTATCAAATGAGGTTATAAATCTCAAGGTAGTGATCTACGTGTCATTCTAAGTCCAACGCCATTGACTAGACTCAAATCGGAGTCCGTCGTGTTTTACGGGATAATATGTAGGGCTTACTGCACTAATGCGGGTCCTAAGGACAAGCTGTATTTTCGACTGAGTCGAAAAGTCACGAAACTTAAGGAGAACGATCTAGGCATTATTCTAAGACTCTGGGAACTGACCGCGTAAGTTTTTGGAGTCCTAGATTATTTATTATGAATTATCGAAAACAATTCATTTACAAAAAATAGCCGTGAAAGGACTTTTAATTAAATAATTATACTCAACATGGAAACCATCACCTGGGTATATTTTTATTAAATACTAGATATTAAAGCACACTCCCAGTATTTATCCCATAATTTTTGGAGCTCATTTTGTATTTTTAATAATTAATATACTTTTAAAATAGCTCTTCATTAATTATTAAAATTACTAAGATATGGTATTATAGCTTTATAACCTTAGGGATATTATAAAATAGTTTTGGGGACATCCCCCGAATTTTTCATAATTTATAAACATCTATAGGTATTAATTAACTATTTAAATCTCATTTAAAACTGTTATATATTATTTATATTAACCATATAAATAATAAATATATAATATAATAATATAATAATAACATATAGGGTATTAAGAATATTATATGATAATATTCTATAATATAAAGCATTAATAGTACAATTATAAACCATTATAATTATTAAAACTATTTAAAAACTATTAATAAGGAATTAGTAGTAATATTATTATTATTATTAATAATCCAGACCCACGGGTCAAACCCGAACCAACCGTAACTTAAACAGGTTACCCGTTTACTCACACAAAGGGGGCCCAACTGAAAGACCCATCGGGTCAATCATGACCTGAACCGAACCTAATATGGATAGTCCACATTCGCTCACAACTAAACCCATTGGGCTGACCCTAACCTAACCAAACCTAACCCGCTAACACTCACAAACCAACCCAACCCAACTACCCTTACTCAAACCCGACCCGACCCCATTCATACTCACAACACAACTCGCCCCAGACCCGAGGTCTTACCCGACACCAAAACGGCGTCGTTCCAATTAAAAGGACCCGCGGGTTTTCTCCTTCCCAACCCGTGTCCCATTTGTACTCACAACCCAACTCACCCAAATCCATACCCGACCTGACCCGACCCAAAACCACTTGTTATAACCCGAAATATATTTTTTTCTCTGGCGAAGCAACGCTGCCGGAAAACCGCAAATTCATCGAAAAACTTCAAGGCTCCATATCTTCTTCGTTTCTTAATGGTTCTAGCTCAAACCAACGCCAATATGACCGGTTTGGGGTCCTCTACAACATACTAGGATCTAGAAGTTGGGTTATCTCGTTTTGGGTTCCAACTTTATGATTATTCTTTCGGCCAAAATGAGAATAATCTCGTGCATGGCTATCCAAACGAGGTCTAACTCAAAGGCTACTCTTGGAGGGTCTTATGGTGGTCCTAAGGATCATAATGGTATAACTTGGGAGCTGTTTGGTTGAGATTTCAAAATCAACCTTCTCGGGTGAAGCTTTAATGGTGGCCGGAGCAAAACCAGAGCTTAAGGCTCTGTTTGGCTTGCATGCAAGTGTATCTAAAGGTTCCTAGATGACATGCAGGTGTCCAGAATGAAAGGGGGGGGGGGGGGGGGGGGGGGGGGGGGGGGGGGGGGGTTGAGTTTACCTCAGGGGGTCTCGGATCCTCTCAAACTCTCTGATCAACTTCCTAGTTAAGGAATTTTTAATGGACCTTCTGTAACCGTACCACGGTGACGTCATCACTTCTAATCCTACGTGGAATTTTTGGGGAAATTTAGGGTGCTACAAATAGAGGCATTCCAAGATATGAAAATAAATAAATTTATGTTGAGAGATTCCTCAGCAAAACGATATAACCCAAATAGAGTTGAGAAATTCCTTAACAATCCAAGATAACTCAAGTGACTGGATAAATCCCCAAATACTCCCAAAGATCAGTATTTCACCCTCAATCCCGAGAGAATATATAAGGAGCTCAATAAATACTCCCAAAGATCATTACCAAATAAATAGAGAAATAGGAGATAACAATAATACCATATCTGCTCATAGTGCCTATATAAATCATAAGAAATCCAGAATTCCCCAAACTATAATATTTGAATACCAGAAGACCCACCGTAAATAAAGAAGTCCAGATACCCAATTTCTTGATAGAAAATAACTAATAATAATACCTGATAATATTCAGAAAGAAATCCATACCCACAATCATAACCCAATACTCAATAACCCTTGATAATATAATACCACACAATTCATTACAGGATGACTAACTCAACTTCTTGATTTTTGAACCCAAATTTCACAAATATCCCCAAACTCGGATTTTTTTACTAAATTCTCAATCCCTCTTTCCAACTCAATAAATTCATCATATGGGAAAACAATCCCCCCTTCATACTTCATTTTATCACAATAAAGCTTTCAACCATTCCTCCACATATTATAATATGTAGAATTCATGCAATATAATATGCATGCTCAGCAATATTTTAATCATGTGCTGTAAACATGTATGCTTCTACATGTAACTACGTGTCATGATTATCCTATACATGCATTTTTTATTTTATTTTTGTTTTTTGTTTTACTCGTCGTAATCGTTTCTCATCCCTAAAGGTTCTAACATATTGCTCTGATACCTAAAATTGTCATACCCCAATCCGCCCCTGCGGGCTAGGACACAGGTAACAAAACCAAGGACCAAACAATCATTTTTAATGTTTCAAAAATTGCATTTTGACTGAAATATCAGGGGTAAAATATCATTTTATCAAATAAATTAATAAAAAGGAATAAAATAAAGTTTTAAAACCGTCAAATAGTACTTTGGCAAAGATTCCCCTATTACAGCTCCATTCACCCTGTTTTCATAAACTAAAACATTTTTAACTCCTGCTGCACTCATTTATTTAAATATTCTAAAACACATCAAAATCCAACTAAATATATAGATTCATTCTAACATAATAAAAGTTAAAATCATAACCTCTAATATATTCTTATACATAAAACTATAATCATTATACAACTCCCAACATCTCTAATTTAAAAATAAATAAATAAATAAAGTGAATAATACAAAATTCATCTTAGCAAACCCATCCCCGTAGTCTCGATCATTTTTCACTGTGGTATTCATCTAAACCTGCGTGGTCATTAGCCACAAAAATCGAATAAGCTTTCGCTCAATGAGTACGTGGTACTAATCATGAAATTGGAGTATTTAATGATTCATAACACCAATTAAACATTCACAAGAATAAATGGTCGCAGGTGTGTCAAGTAATCAACCACCATCATTCTGGACCCTTGATTCGGAGCCATTCTCACTTTTTTCATCGCATATAGCAAAATCACACTCATTTATTTGTGACCGTAGTCAATTCGTTGTGGTTGTCACCACTATCCCCTTTTCTCTGAGGATTTCATCATCTCTCTGTCCCTTATATATGGGCTAACTAATGGTGATTATCACTTGAGACCCATTGACCCAAATAAGCACATAAGCAGCTCAACATGCCAACATGGTAATTTCAACATTTTAGACATGTTAAATACAAACTAATCACATGTTTTTCTACTTAATCAATAATTAAGCATTTAATAATAAATAAATAATTTTAAATATCTAATTTTGGGATTAGGACACTCACCTTTACGAATAAATCTCAAATAAGCCTAAAAATCCCGAATTTATCCTAGATTCAGGCCAAATATGAACCTACAGCTAATCCTACACAATTTTGGTAAACTAAATGTTACCAATCCATTTGGGTCACGAAAAATCTATCGATGAAATCCAAATTAAAATATACCATAAGGTTATACTTACCTCCCACGAGTCCAAATATGGTTTCGTATCACAATTTGGACAACATACGGTGAAACTATAGCATTGCAAAGGCCGAAAACCACCCTTTCTTTCTTCTCTCGCAGCTCTCTTACTCTCTGCGTCTGTTTTTTTTTTTTTTTTTTAATGAACTAACTAATATAATATATAATATATACACTACACCAC
The DNA here is from genome assembly GCA_033977485.1 of Hydrangea macrophylla. Taxonomy (NCBI): domain Eukaryota; kingdom Viridiplantae; phylum Streptophyta; class Magnoliopsida; order Cornales; family Hydrangeaceae; genus Hydrangea; species Hydrangea macrophylla. Next base: position 148,287,289 of record CM066988.1, read on the forward strand.
TGCGCCGTAGGGGTGTACGCGGTCGGTTTCGGTCGGTTTTTTGTGTATTTTAAAACCGACCAATAGGTTCGGTTTCGGTCGGTTTTGCGGTTTCGGTCGGTTTTTAGGTCGGTTTTAGCTTGTATATGTATTTTATAAACCGACCAATCGGTTTTTTGGTCGGTCGATTTCGGTCGGTTTTCGGTTTTTCGATTTTTTTGTTCACCCCTACTGCGCCGCCTAAGACATCACACACTTTCACGTTTTATCTTCTTCTTTTTTTTTTTCCTTTTTTTTTTTTCTTTTTCTTTTTTTTTTTTTTAATTATGAGCAAAGAAGTTGAATCATCAACATAAGTTGTCAATACCACCAAGCCAAACTTTGGCATATTCGACTTAGACTTAGTTTGGCCCCATGTGACTTTTTAAAAGGAGCTTATGAAATTTATTACTAAGTTCTTTGATAATTTTATACAAGTGGTACACTACTCTTCAAAAAGACATCATGAAATCAAAAAGCAACCTTGAGCTTTTAAAAGCTCCATTCTAGAGCTTTTAAAAGCTCCCTCCAAAAAAGCCCCAAGTTCAATTTTTGCAAAGCTCATAAACTAGTTACCAAATGAATTAACATGAAATTGAGCTTTAAAAAAGGAGAAGCACCACATGGGGGCCAAACTAAGCCTTACACTCTCACAATTTCTAAAGTATTATTATAAAACTCTTTAATAATTATAGTAATTACCCCAATATCTAGGTAAATCTATATCTAGGTCACGTATGGATTTCAATTGTGATTCCAAATATTATATAAATGCACTAATTAGCCTACTAATTATATCACGTGTCCAATTACGCCCTCACAATGGTATCCAAACTGGTCCCCATAAATAATCATGAACAATAGTAGAATATTAAAACACTTAACATTTCATCAATTAAACAATTATATGGCATCAACATGTATTATAATGCACACATTTACATTTATATGTCTACCATTTAATCACATAAATGCAACTCAATGCAAATTATCTAATCTGGACCTCCCGTAGGTTCCACTTTACATTTGTCCAACTGTGCCATTTACCAAACACTTATCACATCGGGGTAACTAGAACTTACCTAAATCATCACATGCTATTAATTATACTAATTAATGCATGTCAAAATAAATATAACCACATTTTTCCGAGTACGGGTGTTACAAGGGGTGAGGTTGTGGAAATAGGTGTGTCTGAAATTTTACTCTTACAATATTCTTCTGTTACTGAAGGTGCATTTAAGTATAATTATTGGGCAAAAGGACACTGATATAGTAGCTTAAGGAAAGGTGATTAAACAAAAAAAAAAAAGGAGAGATTTGGAGGAGGAGGAAAAAAAAAAAAAAAAAAAAGGCGGCAAATGCCAGGTTTGGGAACTTGAACAAGTAGGAACTAACAGCTAGACTGTGGAATTTCTTGCACTACCCCATCTCTATTTAACTCTTATGGAGCTCATCGTTTTTTTTTTGGCTTATGGGATCTGAGTTTAAATACTCGTGTTCTCAAAGCATTTCATCAATATATACACCATTATAGCGCTTCCAAGTCTATTAATTTTATCAATTCAAATGAAGGTAAATGCGATGAGAGGGGTGTAGAATGTAGATGCATTCATATAATGTCTTAATCTAATATTACCTATGCTCTGAATATGTATGTATAAACTATATATATATATATGTATCATATTTCTTGGTTTGTAAAGGATGGACATGTCATTGATTGCAGATACTAAGTTGGATGCAAAGAAAGCTTGTTGAAAAACATGGGACTAGAAAACAAAATTCAATTTCAGCAACTCGTAAGTGTTTCTGATTCTTCTCCTCCCTTTTTTTTTTGTTGCTAATTAATCGGAAATTCCTAATGTTTGATTATAACAATTCTGCTCCTTACCCTTTAATTTCTTTATCTGGTTCTGGTATGAAGTTATCAAATTTATGTCATTCCGGATAATAATTCAAACGATTCTCTGTGCAAAGGTATATGTATCTGTGACATCAAAGGAAGAAATAATGGGAGTAGAGAATAAAGACACAAGAAATCTAGCCTCTTTTATTAGGAATTCTTTTATTCTTATCTTTCCAATTATAGGATATGTCATTCAATTTTTTCCCTCTAGTACTTATTCATGCATCTTTTTTTTTTTTTTTTTCTCTTTGATGAGAGTAGAAGTTCAGTTTTAATTTACGTTATAAATGTCTAGATCTCTTCATACCATCAGTTTGTTATTCATTGCAGATCATTATAAACAGAAAGAACCCCAGAGGGTGGAATTCAGTGATTGGCCTCATGGATTGCTTGCAATTGGGACATTTGGTTATAATAATTTGAAAGAAGAACCAAAAGGGTGCAAATCTTCCGCTCATGATCATCTACAAGAAATCACACCTGAAAAAGTTGGAGAACTTCAGAAAGAATTGAAATCATTATTGAACAACCAAGTTTCTGCTGAGTCTAGTTTGGCAGAGGAATTAATAGAAACTTATAACCTTCCAATATTGGACAACGACACTTGTCCCTTGAGCTTGGACGATTACAGAATTAACAGTCATACAAGTTGTGGTGATTTGGCTGACAAAGATGATCACCTCCAACATAGTAGCAGTATAGTTCTCGACAAAGGGAAAGATGTTCGTTTGGATCAGACTAACAATGCTATTGGCAAAAAATCATTTTCTTTTCTTCTGAATAAGATTTTTATTTGCCATAGTGGATTTGCACCTGCTCCCAGCTTAAGAGATCCTCTTCCACAGTCCAGAATCAAGAAGGTAATGGTGCCTAAACTCATTCATTCATACATGCGACACACGTGTAATACATGTATTTAAATATGTACGGGTTTCAATATCAATCCCAAGTCTTTCTTTCTTTGCTGATAAATGAGTCTCAACAGATATGGAGAGCTATAGTAAACAAGAAGATATATCCCCAAAGTTCTAGTCCAAAGGCTACCGGAAAGAAATACTTGGAAAACAAATGTATGGCCGAGATTGACAATAAAGATGAACAGATTGATAAGGCAAATGACGGAAGTAAATGGGTGAAGACCGACTCTGAATGTAAGTTTCCTTTTTATTCTCACCTAATCCTTTTTATTTTTTTATTTTTATTTTTTTCCCCTGGTTGTGGTGGTGTAAACAAATTATACAGGAAGTTGATTGTTCTAATTTTAATTTCTGGTTGCAGATATTGTGCTAGAGATATAATTTGTGCAAAAGATTACATGGTGAGTATATTCTTTCTTGTTTAACTTCAATAGAATTTGCACTCTTCCCTCTTGACTCTCAGATTTTCAGTTTGTACAGCGCACATAATCTTGTCTGTTCTGAATTCAGTTCTCATTTGTATAGGTACCATCAGATCTGAAGGAAGCTGGTTGTTCTGTTATAAATTTAATTCCAAAATTAGGGGCACAAAGAGGAGAATAATTTATGCATAGTCCTCACATCCTGCATGAACATAAAACTGGGGAAAGGGGTGGAAGAATGATTTCTGTGAAATTGCATATTTTAATTGTTCTGTGATGTAACATTTGGGTTGTCACAATTATAGTTTTGTTTTTCCTATGACAAGTACTGAACTATCTATTCTTCTAAGTTCTAACTGAAAATGGGAAGGGATCAATTGGTCTTTCTTGGGAATTATTTTAGTTGCAAGCTCACAATTAAAAAAAAAAAATGGTGATTACGGTCAAATGTAGAGCACAAGTTGCTGATAGATGTTTCAATGAGGGTGGTTTATTTGTTTATTTTTCCTGAGGAAGGGACAAATTAAAGTTGGAGGGAAGAAAATAGGGGGAGGTACGTGTGAGATAAGAAAAGGCTGTAGTATTAGCTACAACACAAACTGTACAAGAGAATGTAAGATTTAACAACTAAATGCTATTGACAACAGGAAAAAAAAAATTTAAAATTTTTACAAATGTGGTGCATATAGGTCTTTCCCACCTTCTTCATGTATCACAATTTTGGCCATTCTAGCTAATCTTAGTGAGAAAGGGTCTCATCTAAGGTCATAACCCCCCAATGGCAAGCTAGATATGATGTTTTTTTAACAAGAGGCTTAGATCTCTGCCTTCTCATCTTGAAGAAATGGACAAAAAAAAAAAAAAACCATAAATAAATAAACACTTTCTGCGAAAGCTTTAACAACCAGATACATTAAAGTTGATCTTGCGCTTCCTTCGCAATGTATGAAAATGAGTTGGGGCATCAACCTTAGCTCCTTTTCTGTTTCGCCTCTTTTTGCTAGTTTTCAAGAAACAGGAGGATGTGATTAAATGAAGCGCGTGAGCGTTCAAAAGCAAAACTATGTTACCATTCCAGCTCATGATCTTCCCAGTTCCGGTGCTGCTGGAAATCCATCCTGCCTACCCATATCTCATCTACGAAGCCACTTGAATTAGTGTAGCATGCATCATATCATCCTGGAATGCCTCAAACTTGTATCTCTTCTATCCTCCTAATGGCTTCCTTCATGTCAATCCGTTGTTGAGGATTAGCTTCAGTACAAGCAGCTCCTACTTGGAGCGTCTTCTCCATTTCTCCAATTGAATTTGTATCTCTTGCTATATCTGGATCGATCAACTCTGCTTCTCTCTTCTCAGAAATAGCTGATCTGACCCATTGCACCACATCAGTCCCACCCTTTTGATTGTTGAGATATTGGGAAGGGAATTTTCCCGTAAGGATTTCAAGAATGACGATTCCAAGACAATAAACATCACTTTTCTGAGAAACTTGCTGGTATATTACAGACTCGGGAGATTTAAAAGCAAACATTGCTTGAGCAGCTTGGGTTTTGTTGATCAATGGATAAAAGGCGTAGTCACTGAGAAGTGGCTCATAATTTGAGTCGAGAAATATATTGCTAGACTTGAGATTTCCATGGGGCAGCTCATATGATGCAAACTCGGTATGGAGGAAAGCCATACCGCAGGCAATCCCCCGGATAATCTTTAGACGAGTAGGCCAATTTAACTCGGCATGCGTAGCCCCTCGGTCACCTGGAAAATACATGTTTAGGGTAAGAACTTGATCCATAACAGCGTTATTTAAAAAAAAAAATGGAATTAGAATCCAACATGGTTTGGTAATATGACTTGGGAAGTTCATTATAATCCAGAAAGGTTTTGCATGTATAAATGGAGTTCATCATAAAGATAGGCTTGAATTTACTTTCTTTGTTGAAAAGGTCTGATTTCCTAATGACAGAATTTGAGTGAATGAATACTACTGAATGTCTTGAACTTGTTTAATATTGTGTTTCACATACCATGCAAAATATACAACAAGCTGCCTTTGGGAACATACTCAGACACCAACAGCTTCTCCTCTTTCCTGTAATGGTAAGCCAAAGGGGCCAAAATATTCGGGTGCTTCAGTCTGCCGAGTCTCGTCATCTCTGTATCAAACACATCTCTATTCAATTTATTCATCTCTCTCATCCTCTTCACCACCACAGACACCCCGTTAGCCATCACCGCCTTGTAGGCCGAACCCAACCCGCCATTCCCAAGCACCTCTGCAGCCGCCTTCATCAAATCAGGCAACCCGAATTCACCCTTTTCGTCATTCACCACCACTAGATCACCCATTGATTTACCACTTTGAGAACCTCTCCTAGATGAACCATTTCCTTTGCGGATGGAGTCCACGCTCCTCCTGTTGGAACTGGCTATAACACGCACTTCAACAACCTCGTCCAGGTTCTCTTTCCTTAACATGTCGAATTTATCTTCCTTGCGCTTTGATTTCATTACTACTGTTAGGAACAGAACTGCACACATTACACCTAAAATGACCCACCCAATTTTGGAATTCCCAATATTCACCGGTTTTGGTTTCTCCTCCTGTGTTGTTGGAGTTGGAGTAGTTGGAGTTGTTGCCATTGGTGGCTCTTTTTGCTGGCATTCTTTACTCATTGGCTTCCCACACAGCCCTGAATTTCCCTCGAAAGACCGGACATCAACCCTCGACAGACTTGCCGGGATTTCGCCTTCTAATTTGTTGTGTGACATGTCCAGTGAAGTTATTAGTGATTTTTGTTCCATTGAGGGAATGGGTCCTGAGAATTCATTGTATTCGAGGTGTAGTTCGATTAAATGTGGGATTTTTCCTACTGACTCTGGAATTTTCCCTGAAAATTTGTTCCCTGAAAGCCAGAGTTTCTTCAAAGACCCCATTTTGAGGAAGAAATCGGAAGGAATTTCCCCAGAAAATTGGTTTCTTGTTAAATAAATAGCCTTCAAGGCGCCAAGACGATTGAAGTCCGGTAATGGACCGGAAAAAGAATTGTTAACGAGACTGATGGTTCGAAGTCCCGGAAGTTCACGCAAGGCGTCGATATCAACGGTTCCAGAGAGTCCCATTTGGGAGAGGAGGAGGCCAGTGATAATGCCGTTGAAGCACACAACACCAGACCATGGTGTTTTGTTGTCGCATGGGGATGATGAATCTTGATTCCAGGAATCCAGGGCGCCTGCATTCGTGAGTGACAATTTGAATTTGAGGAGGGCCTGGTAGTCGGGTATGGAGACAGAAAGAAGAGGGAGCGAGAGATATAGGAGGGAGAATAGAAGGAGGTGAGAGACAGCGGCCATGTTTTCTTAGCCGGAAATTGCAAACCTCCGGGAAGAAACTCGCCGCTGTCCAGAGAAATCTTCTTCTTTTTTCTTTTTTGCTCTGTTTTCGTTTTTTGTTTATTTTGGGTTTGAGGTGATGATTTGTCATGGCGTGGTGTGGCTTGACAAGGATTGGTGATCATGGAGCCTGACTACTCACAAATGGGAGGAGTTTCTAATAATAGCTTCTGGATTTTGGGGTTGAGAAGATAGAAAGTTGTGAACTTGCGTTGACCATGTCAGCTTCACAAGAGACATTTTCGGAATAAACATGGCAGATTTTTACTCATACTTTGATTTTTTTTTTGATGCATTCACTCTCTGTATTATCATCAACACACCTATCTATCTTAATTCAACAATACATATTTTCCCAATTAGAATTCACATTAATATCTCAAAATTTTGAAACATCTCAGCCTTCACCCAAATTTACAACCTTTCCCCTTTTTTTTTTTCCTTCTTGCAATAGTCCACAAGTCTGCATCACTGTGTTGTGAAAGCCTGCAATAGAGGGGGAAAAAAAGAATTTATTTGGATGTTAACACCCATAATAAGTTTATGACTTTCCCAAATACTATAGTTGATATATGTTGTGTAATCTTATTTGGAATTGAAGGATGACGTACCGAAAAAATGTTGCAGTGGCCAGGGTCTGCAATATGAGCCATCAAGTTCTCAATGGGGCCTTGTCCAGTATAAACAGCTTGGAAACAAAAACCCACAAAAGCTAGCATAGCAAGTCGACCATTCTTGATCTCCTTTGTCCTCGATACCATCACCGGATCTGGAGATCCCCTACCCCACGTCAGAGGGTCAAACCATATCCCACCAGGGTAACCCACATCAGGCTTTGGCTTCTTCTTATTTGGATACGTTGGTTCTATGTCAACACACCCTGGATTAATCATGTCTGCCCATCTTCGGCCTTCGACCCAACCCATCAACGCTAATTGCACCACAAATAATGTTGTTGGATCAGCAAAGTATTCTCGAGCACCAGCATCGTACCAAGAGTAGTTCTCAATGAAGCCTAGACTTTCAAGCCATTCTGGAATAAGAATTCCAGCAACGGCAAGCATTGCCCATCTGCTGTGCATTAGTTCAGCTTGTGCAAACCATTGAAGCAACTCTGGATCAGACCCTGGACAAATTTTAATCTTCTTTAGGCCATGGGTTTAGTTAGTCAAGCTAAATGATTACTATGACTTCAAGGAATTGACCTTGTTAATTCTATTTCTTAAAGGGGGAAATAGGGTTGGTCGATTTGAACACAAGTGTTACTATAAGCTAATATAAATGTTAAAAACAATTAATTTAGTAGGATAAGTTTAGTTCACGCATGAAGCTGCTTTGAATTCACACTCCTACTATATGTTCATTGAGTTGATGATAGCTAATTAAGATCAAAGTAATACCTAATCCAAGGGGGTCAAAGCCAAAATCTCCAGGAAGACTACAATAAAACAATCAGAAAAATTATGTCAGACAACCGTTGTGGAGTTTCCTGCATGCGGCCTGAAATTGATAGCAGAACTACTACTGTGCAATTGTTACCAGGATAAAAATAAAATATGGATATAGTGGATTGATATGTGTGAGCTTTTTTTTAACTTCTCCCACACCCCAAGGAGATATACTAAAAGCATTTTGCTGGAAGAGTAGTGTCTGAATTAATTGCCGGCTGTTGGGGCCGGGTCGCCATGGAAGAAGAATCAACAAATAAACATGAAATTTGTAGAGCTTTGAGGCGCGTTTGGAACGCTTTCTTTAAGGAGTTATTTGCCCTCACTCACAAAGAGTTTGCTACAGGGTTTCTAGCAAATCCCCTCCAGGATACAACAAAGCCTGAAAAATCTATCAGATAACAATTCTGCAGATTTTCAGGAAAGCGTCTAAGAAATTGGTTTTAACTGACAAAGAATAATAGAGAATGTATGCTTGATAATTTCCACACTTAAAATGAATAACTCAGTTGTCTTATATAGACAACTTAGTTCCTCTTCTAAAAGATGGCACCCCTTGGTTATGTCATTTCAGTATGCATCTTAGGTATCTTAAAGGGTCACTACCTTTAACCAAAAGGCACCCATTGAATGGTGTCTATCAAATTTCTCTAAACAAACAGTAATAACAATTTAATATTACAAACTATATTATTGTATATATTAAAATATACAACACCGGCAATATCTCACAACCAATCAGAAATAGTATCCCATAACAATTGGAGTTTTAAGCAGCCATCATAAGCCATGATTCTCTCAATTTTGTAATAATCATTTGAAGGAAAAATGTTCCACTATGATTAACAAATCCCACTTATAATTCTAATTCAATTCAAGCAAATAAGTCATAACACGACCGTTATAACTATTAAAATAATAATAATAATAATAATAATAATAATAATAAGAAAACTGATTCTGTCTAAAAGAATAGACTAATAATCTTTACCTGCCATCAAGCCATTCAGGGGGTGAACTACCAGGGAACCAGAGTGGCCTATCCGGAGGAAGTGGTTCACAAACACTTGACACCCCTTTTGTTGCATTCACATGACTTCTTGCTGTTAAGCATTTATCAAGTTTTTGTGGCAAAAATTTTCTAGGTATTCCCCTGTTACCAAACAGAAAGGACTAGAAAGTTAACCATTAATGCTTAGAAAGTAAAACAAGAACTAGATTAAAATCCAAGCCATGTGGTAATTATAATGAAGCAGTTGAATGGTAAACAACATTTTATATTATACAAGTACAGGTTTGGAAAGCACTTCAGAACCTGGTTGGGAGGCTTGCGAGTGCAGTGGAAGCAATGGCTAAGGCCATGGATTTGGCACTGGAGGAGTGTTGTCTACCCAGCTGTTTAGGTGTAAGGTGGCTCAACCAGCCAGTTGGCTTATCTACTACCTGAAAGTGAATGGTTCATGATTGATGGATGGCATTGCAAATTTTGCAATGGCAAATGAATTAAAGTTGGCTCTGGATAAATACGGAGTCCGAGCAACCCTCTACTAGCTAGTTATAGCCTAGTTTTACAATCCAATGGGCCCAAAAACATTAACAAAAGACCCAAACAAACTGAACTTTTTTGGCCCAAAGTAATAGATCCATTTAGTGGGAGAGTGGTGCGTGAGGTGAGGTGAGGTGAGGTGAGTGACCATTTATTTAGTGATAGTTCGAAGCCAGTTTTTTATTCCCTATTTGCTGGACACAATGCACCTGCTCCCCAACATGTTTGGTGGTTATTATAGCTGATAAAACTACCACCATCACCACATATCACATATGGAGTCCAACCCAAATGAGTACTACCCTTCACCAGTTCACCAACTTAAATGTCCCGTATTTTATCATTTTACATATTCTTGAAAGTGACTTCTGATTTGCATATATAATTTGTCTGTGTATCTTATTATATATGGTGATGACTTGAGCACATATAGTTTTTCTCTTCATTTGCTGACTTAGCAATTAATATTAACATATCTATATTAATTAACACCTAACTTTGGCAAAATTTATCACAATCACTATTGAATGTGAAGGGAATTAATGGGATGCACTAACAAACGTCTATTTTTGAACTTTCTAAGCCCATCGTAAACATAGAAAGGGTGGATCATGCTGAAGTGTAAATGCATTCTCAATAAACTTCATTCTATTGTCAGATTATAGCCCCACCGTCTCAAGAATACATCACCCCGTTAATACTGTAATTTGGCATGTTAATATGACAATATCTCAAAACTTTTACTTTTCTTTCATGGTACGTAGTCTTGACTAGTTGTTGGATCTATACAAACAAATGAAAATAACATTTCTTCTGAAATGTAGTATTTGCCACTCAAAGAGAAGCACTTCAAAGCTGATGGAGTGCTACTAATTACTATAAATTCTTGGTAAAATACTACACCTCCCAAAATATTTTACAAAATTTTTCTTAAAAATGATGTGGCACATTATTAGTTGTAAATGTCACATTAGCTCTCATCTCATGCCATTATAACTCCTCTCTAAAAATACACTAAGGGCCCGTTTTGTAATGTTGTGATTCTTTTATTTTCAATTATATTTTTTGAATGAGTCCTCGTCAATTTTGAGGAAAAAAAAAAAAAAACTGAAATCAAAAAGCACAATGTTACAAAACAGGGGCCCTAAATGATTGACGTATTAATCATATGCGATCGATTCTAACACTTTTAATTATTTATATAACCTTGAACATTTTGCAAAAACTACTTATGCACAAAGCTACAAACAACTGAAAAGAGAGGTAACAAGAAGGTTCAATTTTCACTTTATTATCATCATTAAAAAAAAAAAAAACACTTGAGAGAGAAGCTAAAATAGGAAACCAATATTATTTGAATTATTGCCAATGAAGTATTCCTACTAACTAAATGCTGAAAAATTTGCCCAAAACTACTGACAGTGACGAATTGTTATATTATTACTCCCCCCCCCCTCCTACCACACAAAAAAAAAGGGCTTAATCGGCCTAAATTGAAACAGTAGGATCAAGTGTTCAAATTTTCGTTTCCTATAATAAGCGATGAGAAATAAGAACAAAATGATGACCATTTTCAGTTCTTTGTATTCGAAATAATTAATAGTCAAATATAAAGAGTTTTTTTTTTAGTAAACTTAGAATAGTTCAGGTGGAGTTTTTAGTTGAGTTGTAGAAATGAGGTTTATTGGTAATAATAATAATAATAATAATAAATAAATAAATAAATAAATAAATAATAATAAAAAAATGAACCACTTATTGAAAAAAAAATTGAAAAAAAATAAATCTCAAGCAGGCTTGAACCCAATGTAAGTGTTTCAACATTGATTAGCGAAAAAGAGGAAGGTTTTTCAAGACTATTTTGATAATTTTTTTTTATATAAGAAACATTTCGTGTATTTATTTGCAATTTTGCATCATTATTATTATTATTTTGTGTGTATGTGGATTATACATTTGTATCACAAAAAAATCATAAATTAACGAAAAAAATTAGGTTGTGTACTACACATGTATAATATATGTATCTTTTTGATTTGGGCAGAGTGTGATGAATTTTCCATGAGACCTGCTGTTACTCTATTTAATTAATCAACTTCCAGAGGAGGACTAGGAGGAGGAGAGAGGAGACCTTTCTCTTTCCAGTTTCCAGTTTCCAGTTTCCAGTTTCCATCATCAGAGACAGAGACAGAGGGCAGAGCCTTCCCTTCCAATGTACTCAAACACTACCAACACCGCCTTCCCAAATCCCCCGTTGATTCTGACCACTTGACATTTACAATCCAACCTTTCACTCTCATTCCCCACAACACAAACCAACCAAACTATCAGAAAGAAAGACACCCTAATTTAATTTCTCTACTGCATCCATCCATACAGATTCCCATGATGACCCTCTACTACTGACTTGTCTCTCTCTCTCTCTCTCTCTCTCTCTCTCTACGATGGTGGATAGCTTAACACCGCCATGGCGGTTCCACCACAACAGGCTCGACTTTAAGCGGTGGATACCCACTTATTTCTCGTCCCACAAAACCCTCTTCACGGTCCTATGGATCGTGGGGTTCGCATCGGTTTTTATATGGCAGAGAAACATTGTAGACGGGCTCTTGATTTTCCGGCGACCAGTTCCTGAAAGGCCTGTTCCTAGGCTTCGGCCCTTGGCATTCAATCTAACGGATTTTGGTGGGGTCGGCGACGGAGTCACTCTCAATACGGAGGCCTTCGAGAGGGCCATTTCTGCTATTTCCAAGCTGGGGAAGAGAGGTGGTGCTCAGCTCAATGTCCCTGCTGGTAAATGGCTTACGGCGCCTTTTAATCTTACTAGCCACATGACTTTGTTCCTTGCTCAAGATGCTGTCGTGCTTGGTATCGATGTGAGTTTTTTTTTCCTTTTTTCTTTTTCTTTTTTTCTTTTGTCCCACCCCCCCCTCAGGATTTGCTTAATTTCTACTTGAAAGATAGGAGTAATTGATTGAAGATGACCAAATTATTAGAAAGTTCTTCAGCGTTTGTGATACTAGTTGTGTACTGGAGTATTAATTAAGTAGTAAAAGAGTATTACTCCTACTATTTTGTTTTACTTATTACTACAATTTAACTGTTTCATCATTTTGCCATTGAGCTCTCATTTAAGACTTTATAAATACAAATAGCAACCTGTTTCATCATTTTGCTTTCTGCATGTTTGGATGCATCATATACGTGTATGGAAAAAGCATGATAGTCTTGGAACTCTTTAATATGTTCATAGCTGTTGATTCATTCATTTAGGTACACAAAATAGCTCTGTAAATCGAATGAATTACAGTTACTCCGAGATGAGATCACTCTCTGTTAAGGTGGGTGAGATTGGAAAGTGCGGCTGACGTGAACAGTAGGATTTAGTAGATATCTATCTGGTAAACCTTATTACCCGCTCCTCACTCTACCAAGAATTAGCCCTTCTTTAAATTTTGAATTGGAATCTGTTGTTGGCTTGCTATAATAAGCATTTCTTTTTCAGTTTGCTAATTACCCTTTGGAAGAGTCCTCATGTCAAACATTCTCTCCACTTCACAAATGACCTGAATTAGGCAGTCCATTTCCTATTCTGTTCGTCATAGCAGTTGTTTGAGAATAGTTGTTTGGAAAAAAACCTCCACTTCAATTGATATTTTTTCCCCAAAAAGCAGACATGAGATTATGAGAAAACACTAAGTACCGGTTCTATGGTTTATAAGTGCACATGTTTTTACGTCAATTGTTTGGTATATGGCCTTTTATAGCATTGGAGTCCGTGCCGAATAGGTGTTTGGAAAAAAACCTCCACTTCAATTGATATTTTTTCCCCAAAAAGCAGACATGAGATTATGAGAAAACACTAAGTACCGGTTCTATGCTTTATAAGTGCACATGTTTTTACGTCAATTGTTTGGTATATGGCCTTTTATAGCATTGGAGTCCGTGCCGAATCTGAAATCACTTAAAAACAAATTCCTTGTCACATCAACATGGTTATAATTTTTTGTAGAAACCTAACAGAAACTTGGGACTGAGCCTAAGCCTACTCATAAACATCAACATATCTACTAAGTTGAGTAATGATCCATCTTATATCTTTCAAAAGATCCCATAGTCTCCATGATGTTCAAGACTTAACCCGTTCTCTTAAGAGAGTCAGTGTTCAGTTACGGGAGGCCCCAAATTGTTATTCAGGTGGCTTTTGGAATACCATTCTAAAAGCTTATTTTGAATGTTTTGCACTTTTACACAGCCTTCTTCATCTTTTAACCACTTAACAGGTGGTGAACGATCTTCAAGTTCAGTGATTTGACATCATTTTCTAAACTTGCAACAAAACTGAGGTTTTATCTTTTAAATAACAAACTTCTACTTTAAAGTTAGTAATCAAGCTTTCTCCGAATGATAGATGTTATTCTTCCAATTAGATATGATCATATGCTGGATAACAAGGAGAAATAGTAATGCCCAAATTTGAATCCTAAGTGATGTTTATGTGGGACCATTAAGAATGGAGTTATCACGGCCATATCACTTATGATGTCCCAAAATTAGGAATCATTGCATTCTTCCATCAATGTACAAGTTCTATTTCTTAGTTGTTAGTCACTTAGTCATCTTTTTTTTTTTTTTTTAAATGTAGGCCATTTACATGTTGTAGATCAAATTACGCAACATGCTAACCTACTAAAACTCGAGTATTTTTGTGAATAAGGAGTCCTGAAAATATGAAATTAACGCAGTGTCATTTAAAAAGACTCCCCACAAGACTATCTTTAGAATAGTCGGAGTAGTTAATAAATCGTCTTCATGAAGGTGCAATATCAAGTAGAGTGCATCAGTCCCCTCTTCTTGGAGAAACTCTTCCTCGTGTTCAGTTATTTTCATGATTTTTTTTTTTTGTGACTCCATTGATGTCGTTCATCAAAGGTAATCTTTGCCTCATTGATTTATATCGTAGGCCTTTTATCTATGATAGTAAAATGATGTAACATGTCGTGCGGATTAGAGTGAGATAAGAGAGAGATATCACATAGAAGAGAAGGGAAGAGGGAGATAGGGAAGAGCATGGACTAACATTGGTAGAGGAGATATTGCTAGTTAATCGTCAGTTAAGATGTCACATGCTTCTTTTGATTATACCTTGGTGCATGGAAAGGAAGATTTTTCTTTTTTTCTTTTCTTTTTCTATTCTATAAATTTTGAGTATGTGATTGATTGCCATTCAATACTTGGTTAAAATAGTCAACTTTAGCTACATTGTGGAAATTAAAAAGACTCGTTCATTTTCTAGTTAGTATTCCTTGTTAAATTATGTCACTTGCAAAATTTTGTGAATGCAAAAATTCGGTGACAAGGTGCTGTAGAAAACAATGAATGCGCTAATTTGGAAAATTTTTGATCTGATCAGATCTGTCAATTTTGTTCTCATTTCTAAATTATTAAGCCGCTAAAATATGCTATAACAGTTTTCTATTCCTTTTGACAATAAACAAAACTTTAACCAGATAAGGAAACCATAATGAGGGGAGGAGACCTCCTCCTAGACAGACATGATAAACATTAAGAGCCAGGTGAAGGCTTGAAAAAGCAATTAGGAATTGTGAATCACTTGGGCGACTTCTGAATAGTTAATTATAGCTACCAAGCTGTATGTTTGTCCAGTGTATATGCTACTAATAAAGCAGGGTTTTCACAGATAGTCAGAGGCTCTTTACCTAGGTTGAATACTAGATAGTCAGGGTTTTCACAGATACTAGTTTAGCGTCTGTGAACTACCTACACTTCACGTGCTTGAAGGTGTGTAAATGAGCCGAGCCGCTCAACAAGGGCTCACAACTCGGCTCAACTCGACAGAGCTCGTGAACATGATCGATTAAGGCTCGTTTGTAGACTCGTGAAAAATCTTGTTAATAGGCTCGATAAAGAGCTTATATACCGACCTTTATATATATGTTTATTATAAAACTATACAATTTTAGAGAGAGAATGAAAAACCTTGTAAATAGGCTTGATAAAGGGTTTGTATTCTGACCTCTCTGTGCATGTCTATTATTAAACTATATAGTTTTAAAGGGCTTGTGAAAAAGCTCGCGATCATTGAAATTAAGGCTCGTGAAAAAGCTCGCGATACCTTAAAAAGCTCGTAATCGGCTCGGCTCGGCTCGTATACACCCGTAACTCAAAATAAGTAGTTGTCGTAGGCAGAGGCTACTCAGGCTATCGCTACTGATATTTATTGTGTGACATGATTGCGTCCTATGTTACCTGAACTCTCCTACTACCCCCAAGTACCTGATCCCCGTGCCCGACCCCCGTTCCCAATTCGGACACTCGGATCCTCCACAGGTGATGTTGAAAAGGTAAGAAGAAGCTAAAAATTGCGGGCAAAGAGGTTTCTAATTATTGTTATTAAGAAACATAGTATGTTTATACGTTAAAAAAAAAATGCGTCCGCATATCCGTATCCAACGTTTAGACACATGTCTCCATATCCTAAGATTTGGATTTAGAGGAGGTCTGACACCTAGATACACACCCGCCTCCGACACCCATACCTGAGTCTGGGTAACATAGATTGCGTCATGCAAGTAAGCTAGGAAGCATTGACACTTCTAAAGAAGGTAACGTGTCACGTGTTGTATCGTGTCCAACACACGGACATGACACTTCATGGTCACTTTTCCTGCAATGTCGACGTGCTAGTGTTGTGTCGGAGTGTCTGTGTCCATGCTTCATAGCAAGTAAGTTTGTCGCAAATATGCCTTTCTTGCATTCATCTTGTAGAAGCTGATATGCCCTGCATTTTTAATAAGAATAATGCTACACCCACATCCTCCTCACACCCAAAAACTCACAAACACTCACAATCACTCCTTGGTGGCATTGTGGGATCCACCAGGAGTGATTGTGAGTGTTTGTTAGTTTTTGGGTGTGAAGTAGGTGTGGGCATAACATTACTCATTTAATAATAGGTGGACTTAATGGATAGAAACTTGGTTGACATAGCTAATTGGTACTCTATATCTGTTTTCTATTGTGGTGATTGGCAGGATGAAAAGTACTGGCCTCTTATGCCTCCATTGCCTTCTTATGGGTATGGGAGAGAGCATCCTGGACCTCGATATGGAAGTTTGATTCATGGTCAAAATCTGAAAGACGTGGTGATTACAGGTCAGATTTTTTATTCCCTCTTTACTGGGGAAGTTGATTTTATATGTCACTACAAAGTCCTCCAAATACAGTATTATCCTGGTTATATATAGAGTCAGGCTCCAGTGCGCATTGGGTAAGCGTACTGGGTGAACGAACTGGGCTTATAAGCCTAAAAAAACCGCGGGGCACCCCACTGACCCGTGCCCCATCCCGCCGCCCCGCTGACTCGCGATTTTTTTAGGCTTAAAAACTCAGTGCGTTCACCCAATGCGCTTACCCAGTGTTCACTAGAGCCAGACTCGTTATATATATATATATATATATTTTTTTTTTTGGTACTTGGAGTTTTATATTGGTTTCCTAATGTACATTTCAGTCTTATACCTCTTCAAATTCAGGATTTCTAACAGCCTTGAGCATATTTATAAAGTTATATAGAATTGTACTCGAACAAGTCCATTTGATTAAACACCTTTGTTTAAAGTTTAAGATGAAATTGTATTCAAGTATATTTTTTTGTTGGTTTCCTTTTATCAATAATCGGAAAATACTTTCTTACTTCTCGGAAAAAATAAGAATCAGAAATTACATGATGAGATAGTTGTTGTTGTTGAATGTTGAAGGCTTAGGGTCCTTCTATTATTCATTAGAGAAAAGAAATAATAAAAATTACATAGAGGTCCTTATATAAGAAAAGTAGCAATAACAATGAAATAAATGTCGACACTCAACACTCTCCCTCAAGCTAGTGCAAAGATGTCTTTCATGCCCAGCTTATTAAGAATGAAATGAAATGAAATGATAGCAACGCTTTTTGTAAGAATATCAGCTAGTTGCTCCCCCGATTTCACAAAAGGCGTACATATGCTCCCATTGGTAAGTTTTTCCTTGATGAAATGCCTATCAAAATCTCCACATGTTTTGTCCTGTCATGCTGAATTGGATTGTGTGCAATACTAATAGCAGATTTGTTGTCACAATACAACTTCATTAAATCTTTTGATCCAAAACCAAGATCTGATAACACAATCTGACCCACAACTCGCATACCCCTTGTGCCATGGCCCTAAACTCTGCCTCGGCACTAGACCTAGTTACTACTGACTGCTTCTTACTCCTCCAAGTCACCAAATTGCCGCCAAGGCGCCAACAAACGAGCAATAACCTGTAGTTGGCCTTCTGTCAGTAATTGACCCGACCCAAATGTTTCGTCTTGTCATGCTGAACTAGATTGTGTGCAATACTAATAGCAGATTTGTTGTCACAATACAACTTCATTGAATCTTTTGATCCAAAACCAAGATCTGATAACACAATTTGACCCACAACTCGCATGCCCCTTGTGCCATGGCCCTAAACTCTGCCTTGGCACTAGACCTAGTTACTACTGACTACTTCTTACTTCTCCAAGTCACCAAATTGCCGCCAAGGCGCCAACAAACGAGCAATAACCTGTGGTTGACCTTTTGTCAGTAATTGACCCGACCCAATCTGCATCGGTATAGGCTTCTACTAAACTATGACCATGCTTAGTAAAGCATAGACCTTTCCCTAGTGTTGACTTCAAATACCTCACGATTCTAAACACAACATCCAGATGGAGTTGTTTGGGATCATGCATGAATTGACTAACTACACTAACCGAAAAAGCAATGTCGGGTCTCGTATAAGCCAAATAAATTAACTTACCAACCAATCTCTGGCACTTCCCCTTGTCAACAGGTTCTCCACTGGTATCATCGCCAAGCTTTACATTAGGATCCATTAGGGTATCGACTGCCTTACTCTCTAGCATACCAGTTTCCTTGAGTAAGTCCAAAATATACTTTCATTGTGATGTGAAGATTCCATCCTTGGATCTAGCCACAATGCTGCCACATCGATTCCCAAGAAGTACTTCAAGTTTCTCAAATCTTTGATTTCAAATTCTATAGCTAGGTATGATTCAGCCGTTTCATCTCCTCTATATAGACAATCAAAGCTGTTACTTTTCCCTATGATGAATGCTTAATAAAGGTAGTATGATCACCTTGGCTCTGTTTAAAACCATACCTGATCATACCTTGGGAGAACCTATCAAACGAAGCTCTGGAAGATTGTTTAAGGCCATATAAAGACCTCTTGAGGTGACACACTCTTCCTCTAGTCTTATCATCCTCGAACCCAAGAGGTATGTCCATATAAACCTCTTCCTCTGAATCCCCACGCAGGAATGCATTCTTCACGTCAAACTGATGCAAGTGCCATTCTAAATTTGCTGTTAGAGACAACAAGATTCTGATAGAGTGCATCTTTGAAACAAGAGCAAAAGTCTCATGATAGTCCACTTCATAAGTCTGAGTAAAACCCTTGGCCACCAACCAGACTTTGTATCTTTCTATTGTCCCATCTGCTTTGTGTTTCACAGTGAATACCCACTTGTACCCTACTGTCTTTTTTCCACGGGGTAACTCTGTTAATTCACAAGTGCCATTTTTGCGAAGTGCTTTCATCTCTTCAACCGTGGCGGATTTCCACTTAGGATCGGAGAGAGCTTCCTGTACATGGTTAGGCAGAAACAAAGTCGAGCTAGGACACAAAAACCTTATAAGATGGAGACAAGCGAGAGTACGAAACAAATTTAGGAAGAGGGTGTTTGGTGCATTCTCTAGTGCCCTTGCGAAGAGCAATAGGAATGTCCAACTCATTTTTAGAAGAAGAAATAGGAATAGGAGTAGAGGGACTAGGAGTAGTAGAGATACCTGGACCTTTATCACTTGAAGAAGTCAATTGTAGTCAGATTGGAGAAATGATCCTCTCAGTTGTTGCCCCAAAAATCCTTTTACGTTTTTATTTTTTATTTTTTATTTTTTTATTTTTAAATAGGTTAACAACTCCTTCCTTTTATCCTCGGCACTTTCCTCTCCTCACATTTTTTCACTCTCAGCTTCTATTTTTTCTTCACTGCTATTTTCCTCTCTTTTTTTTCTTCACTGCCGCTTTCTTCCCCTCCGCTTTCCTCTCCTTTTTTTTACTTCCTCCTCTCCTCCTATAATAAATGGCACTGTTTCTACAGACTCCTCTTCACCTAACTATTTCTCCCCCTAAAGAGAGGGCTGGGAAGACTGGAAGTAGGACGATTTTTCATCAAAAGTAACATCCATAGACACGAACCACTTACGAGAGGGAGGATGATAACACTTGTACCCTTTTTGTGTAAGAGAATAACCTACAAAGACACATTTAAGAGCACGATGGTCCAATTTCCGTCTGGAAGGATCTTAGAAGTAGGAATCTTTAAAAGTGGTCACGCTCACCGCCCCCGCCCCCGCCCCCGCCCCCGCCCCAGCTCCCAACCCCGCTTCTGCTCCCGCCCTACTCAAGAAAAAACCTTTGAACCTCGTAACATTTAGCGTTTTCCCGCCCCCACTTCCGCCCCCGCCCCCACCCCCTCCCCCTCTCCCGCTTCGTGCAACTTAGGGAAGGATAGTGATTGTGAACGAAGCAGACACAACCAAACACTTTAGGAGGATTAGGAAAAATTGAAGAAGGGTTGGTAAGAAGTTCTATTGGAGCTTTCTTACCAAGGACACGAGTAGGCAAACGATTGATGAGGTAGGCAGCAGTCAGGACTGCCTTCCCCCAATAGGACTTTGGGACCTCCATAGAGAATAACATAGACCTAGCAAACTTCAACAATTGACGGTTCTTTCTTTCAGCAGCTCCGTTTTGTTATGGAGTATTGGTGCATGAAATTTGATGTACTGTGCCATGTTAAACAAAATAGTGAGTGAGACCACCTGTGGATATATTCACCCCCTTTATTAGGCGGAACAATTTAATAACAGTATTGAATTGGGTATATATCTGTTATAAAAAGATTTAAAAATAGAAAGAAAAAAAAACGTCACTCTTTTCTTTTTTCAAATATACCCAAGTCATGCAAGTGTAGTCATCAATAAAAGTTACAAATCATCTATAATCATTCAAAGTAAAAATATGAGATGGACCCCAAATATCAGTATGAATAAGTGCAAATGGAATAGTACTATTATTGATATTTGAATTAAAAGTTGCATGGTGTTATTTTCCGAGCTGACAAGCCTCTCAATAAATCTCGAAAA
This sequence comes from Hydrangea macrophylla, assembly GCA_033977485.1. Taxonomy (NCBI): domain Eukaryota; kingdom Viridiplantae; phylum Streptophyta; class Magnoliopsida; order Cornales; family Hydrangeaceae; genus Hydrangea; species Hydrangea macrophylla. Next base: position 148,308,203 of record CM066988.1, read on the forward strand.
CACAATTATTGTGAACTAAAGAGGGAAATAAATAACGAAGCAAGTCGAAAGAATGATGTCCTAATCTTTTATGCCACAACCACAACTCCTGAGGAATATTCTCTCTCTGTGAAGTATGAGCAACACTTGTCAATCTCTCATTTTCAACTTCATCAGGCAACAAAAGATAGAGACCAGTCTCCTCTCTACCACTGCCAATCACCTTCTTCGTGGAGAGGTACTGAAAGACCCAATGAGATGAAAGAAAGTTACACAACAATTTAAATCACGAGTTAAACACTAATTGTAAGAAGATTAGTCGAAAAATTAGGAACATGAAGAACTGAAGTTACAGCAAGAGAACTAGAAACATTAATGACACCTTTACCAGAAAATTATCAACCTCCCACTTTGTATATGTAGGATCTTCAGGACTAGGTGCCTTGATTATGCCATTCACATAACCAAACTTTGACCTATTTTTAGCCAAAACGTAGCCAACTGAAACCAGGACAAATAATTTTCACCATTAAGCAACACAGTGGTGATCTTGGACGCAGGGTTCTCGGTAATGAGTCTCTCATTACTTGCAGGAGAACTTGTAACGATATCTTTTTGTGTCACACCTTCCTTCGACATGATGAAGAGAGGCACTAAAAAAAATCGGTGAATGGAATCAAGGCTCACCTAGTAATCACAAGCACCAAACTGGTGCAATTGTCCACTCTATGGACAGATCATTGGTCCAAATCCTTACCTAAAGAACTGGATGGTCTAAGGGTTGTGATTAGATCAACTCGTTTGCCAAACAATAGATGATCTATGGATAGGAGAATCAAGAAAAGAGAAGGAAGTTAAAAATTCAAGCCACTTGAGAAAATATAGTCTCTCGGCTGAAAAGGGACTGCCTAAGGTGATTTAGGGACAACCTAGGGTAACAGCAAGGGAGAGAGAACTATGATGAGGTTCGGCTAGGGTAGGAGGTGCATGGAGGGTTGCGTCGAGGTGGTGGGGTGGTGCGACGGAGGCCTGGGTGGCGTGTGGTGGTTCAGCATAGGTTAGGGTGGTCAGAGAAGGTGCAATGCAGGGTGGGGGGAGGTGCGGCACAGGGTGGGGTTGGCTGGTGGGGTGGCACAGGGATGGTGTGGTGGTAGTTGTTGGTAAACCCTAGTCTAAGGTGGCTCTGATACCATGTTGAATGTTGGAAGGCTTAGGGTTCACATTGTGAGACCCCCTCTTTAAATCATTAGAGAAAAATGCAACCCAGTGCATGAAGCTCCCACCATTGAGAAAAGAAATAATAAAAATTACATAGAGGTCCTCTGACAGAAAATATATAAGAAAAGTAGCAATAACGATGAAAAAAATGTCGACACTCAACAGTTGCTTGGTTATTACCCGAGAGAGAGAGAGAGAAAGGGTTGTAATCAAGGTTTATTTTTCTGTGATATTTCTGTGACATTTGCTTTGCAAGCTGTTGCTTGAGTTGTTGGTTTCTGTTGAAGCTTGATATACATTGTTGGGCCCATTTTCTAACAGCTTAAGCTTTTGGAGTAGTTGGTAACTTAACATGGTATCAAAGTCTTGTTTGTGGGAGGTCCTGGGTTCGACTCTCCATCCCCGCTTTGTTGTGCATATTTGCACTTTGTTATTTGTCTCCAATATGATGGAGTTTGGTTTGTTTGCTCTCCACGTGCAAGTCGGGGTTGCACGTGAGGGAGGGTGTTGAAGCTTGATATACATTGTTGGGCCCATTCTCTAATAGCTTAAGCTTTTGGAGTAGTTGGTAACTTAACAGTTTCCTTATATCAATAGTCGGAAAATACTTTCTTAATACTCGGAAAAAGAGAATCAAAAATTACATGATGAGATAGTTGTTGCTTGGTTATTACCAGAGAGAGAGAGAGAGAGAGAGAGAGAGAGAGAGAGAGAGAGAGAGAGAGAGAGAGAGAGAGAGTTGCTGTAATCACAGTTTATTTTTCTGTGATATCTCTGTGACATTTGCTTTGCAAGCTTTGTCGCTTGAGAGAGAGAGAGAAGAGGAGGAGAGGGGGGGCAAGCTCTGTCGCTTGCAGCTGACCAAATTGTTTTTGGGTTATAGAAATCAACTCACACACTCACACCTTGAACTATTAATGCATTCTTATCCATTACATGCTTTGGAATAATTAAGTGAACCCAAATGATCATTTGCCACAACGTGGATGATATGTACCTTAAAGATCACTAGTTAGTTACCTTATTGTAACAATTATTATTTACTTGGTGTGTGTTACATGCTAACCCCCTATGGGATGGCCAAGATTGTAAATGTGTCAAATGTTCTTAAAGTACCCAGTGGATGCCAATGCTCTTCACCTGTCTTCTGTGCAAATCTCTAATTGCTGACTTGGTCCTGATTGTATATATGTTGTTGCCACCCAACAGGACATAATGGTACCATTAATGGACAGGGCCAAACATGGTGGAAGAAGTATCGACAGAAGCTCCTCAACCACACCCGGGGCCCACTTGTGCAGATTATGTGGTCAAGTGACATTGTTATTTCTAACATAACTTTGCGTGATTCTCCCTTTTGGACACTTCATCCTTATGACTGCAAGAATGTAACTATTAGAAATGTTACCATCTTGGCTCCCATCTTTCAAGCTCCCAACACCGACGGTATAGATCCTGGTAAGCATGCTCCATTGTTACACTGGTGTATTAGTGAAACTTGTGGTACGATGAGTCCATGTAATCCCTTGTATTTTGAATATGTTTCATTATATGTTGGAGATTGAAAACGACCTTGTGAGGGGCTGAGAATAATTGAAGTCATGGTTAGGATGGTGTCAGTTTATATCCAAATAACTTCACTTGTTTTCTTTCTCTATAAAACACTCTCACTTTGATGATTGCGGTCATACCATGTATTCTAGTTGATGAAGCTATGATAATCGAAACTGCCATTTGGTTTTAAACAGATTCATGTGAAGATATGGTAATTGAGGACTGCTACATAAGCGTGGGTGATGATGGCATTGCAATAAAGAGTGGCTGGGATCAGTATGGAATTGCTTATGGACGCCCTTCAACGAATATTCTCATCCGGAATCTTGTAGTTCGCTCTATGGTCAGGTTAGAGCTCATATTTTGTCACCAGACTCATTACTTAACCCTGGACATTAGAACAGGTCATGGACTAAAACGCCAATACCGAATCTTGACATCTCCCTAAAAATTGTAGTTAAATTTCCAGTATGACTGAATATCTGCTGGGGCAATAAACTTTTTGAGTACTTCTGGTAAAATATTTATGTTTCACTTGAACATCTGCCTTTCAGCCCTCTTTTGGCTTAAGCTATTTTTGGACATTTGACGGTAGGGGTGTTCATCGGTCGGTTTCGGTCGGGGTGGAGGGGGATTTTCCGCCGAACCGAAGTGGTCGGGGTGTCGGAGTTGGGAACCGAAATTGACCGGCGGTGAGCTCAGGGTGGTAGGTTTCGGTTTCGGTCGGGGTGAGGCGGTGGCGGTGGATCTGGCTACTGGTGGTGGACCAGAGGCGGTAGTGGTGGTGGATCTGGCTGGAGGAGGTGGTGGTGGTGGTGGATTTGAGGCTGGTGGTGGTGAGTGGTGGTACGTGGTGGTTGGTGGAGGTGGTGGTGAGGCGTGGTCACCGAGGTGTGGTGGTGAGTGGTGGATCTGGCTGGAAGAGGTGGTGGTGGGGCGGTGGTGGGGGATCTGAGGCTGGTGGTGGTGAGTTGTGGTACGTGGTGGTTGGTGGAGGTGGTGGTGAGGCGTGGTGGTGAGTGGTGGTACGTGAAGATGGTGGTACGTGGTGGCTGGTGGAGGCGGTGGTGAGGCATGGTTGTGGTGGTTGACGGTGGCTAGACTGGGCGTGAGAGGCAGCAATGGAGCTTGGTTGGTTATGAACTTTGTGGATTTAGGCTAGTTAGTCTCATAGAGAGGGGGAGTAAAGAGAAGAAAGAGAGTGAGTATTTAATTTACAAAATTTTATAATAATCCAAATGGGGAGAGGGGACATGCAGTCTTGGAAAGTGAAATGTCAGATGTTGGGCAGTGGGAAAGTCAAGTACTCAAGTAATCTTGAGAAACTACACATGATTCAAATTTTTACATTGAAATAATATCAATATATTACTAACAGCTTGAGAGAGAGGAAGTTCAGTCGGTCTCGGTTTTACAAAATTTTCAACTGTGACCGAACCGATACTTCGGTTTTTAGGTATTTATACCCCGGCCACCGACCGTTGCCTCGGTTTATCATCCAGTTCGGTCGGGTTTGGTCCGGTTCGGTCGGTCGGTCTGGTTTTTCGGTTTTTTTGTACAGCCCTATTTGACGGGGGAAAAAAATTTAGATATTTGAAACTTTTCCTAAATGTGAGGTGCTGGAGCCAAATCTTATATGGCAAAACTATTTTATTTTGCCTAAGTTGAATAGTTCCATGATCCAGAGAGGGTTGGTGCCTGGTGGACTTCTTATATACACGTGTCATTCAACGATGGTAGAAATGTTTTGGGGCTGTAGGAAGCATGTAATATAGCTGTAGCCTGTATACAATAAGACATGAGTTTTTCTTGTTAGAAAAACACTTGAAGAGAATGAAACAAGGAATTGCAGGTCTAGATGGTAATGAGTTGTGTAATGAGTTGCATGACATTGTTGATTCCTAGATATACAATCATTCGGACAGAGGGTTTGGTGTTTAACCTGGTAGCTTTTTGGCATGTTTAGCGAATTAATAGTATTATTTTATCACGTTTAATCGGCTGATAGCAAGCAAATTGAAGCATATTTGACATCTCTCAACCCTCAGGCTTTTAAATATTGTGATGTTATGATTTTGACCTCTTCAATACCATTTTATGCGACTTTTTTTTAGATAGCAATTAAGAACGGCTTTTTGTCTAAACTGTGACAGTGCTGGTGTCTCGATAGGCAGTGAGATGTCTGGTGGGATCTCGAATGTCACTGTGGAGAACCTCTATGTGTGGGGCTCTAGGCGTGCCGTGCGGATCAAGACCAGCCCTGGAAGAGGGGGGTATGTTCGTAGCATAAGGTATAGAAATCTGACATTTGACAATGTTCGGGTTGGAATTGTCATCAAGACAGACTACAACGAACACCCTGATGAGGGGTTTGACCCCAAGGCTGTCCCAATTCTACAGGACATAAGCTACACTTCGATCCACGGTCAGGGAGTTCGTGTTCCTGTACGTATCCATGGGAGTGAAGAAATTCCGGTGAGGAACGTCACTTTTCGGGATATGTCAGTAGGGATTACATACAAGAAAAAGCACATATTCCAATGTGCCTTTGTTCAAGGTCGTGTGATAGGGACCATATTTCCGTCCCCATGTGAGAACCTTGACCGATATGATGAGCAAGAACGGCTCATTAAGAAGTCCGTCTCCCAGAACATGACAGACGTAGATTATGATTTTTGAGAAGATGGTGGCATGTTTACCATTTTCGTGGGGATGTATTTTTCCAGTGGTTGAAGAGCATGGTGTATGTCCCCGTGGGATGTGAAAGAGCTGCTGGATCAATTCATCTCATAATTGTCTAGTCCTTCCAAATTATTTCCCCTTGTAACTTCTCTTTCCTTTTTCTTTTTTTCCTTTTTTTTTTTTTTTTTAACTTCTTTTTTTTTTTTTTTTTTTGGGTTTCCATGGAATTTATATATATATATATATACTATATATAAATATTGTTCAGTGAATAGGCTCAGGAGATCAGGTCTTTCTTCATTGCAATTTGCAAATGTAGTGATGTTTTATGTCATGAGATGGCATAAGGTTTCTATATCCTTAAAGCTAGTCATGATTTCTTGTACGGGTCAAAGTTGGATATTCCCCATTTCGATCTGAATCCAGCCGCCCAATACCAACCATGACCAAGTGAGTAGTAGTAGTAGTAGTAGTAGTAATAATAATAATAATAATCTTTTCTTTGTATGGTGGCCTCCTAGACACGGTCTGGTGTTCTTTTCATTCTTCGTTATGATACCCTTTAGGATGATAATTCAATGCACTCAAAGATTTGCTGTCTATTGCACACTAGGTTTGGTTCCCCAAATGGATGTAGCCGTAGGCTTTAAAAAATTCAATTGTAACATCTTTTTTATGTGGCTTTGACGATACTACTTGGCAAGACGAATAATTGAGGAAATTTAAGGTGGCTTTTCATAATCATTTTGTTTTGTTTTTTTTTTTTTTTGTTTTTTTTTTTTTTTAGTTTTTCAGTTTATGTTTTAGAAACCAATTTTGAAATTTCCAAAATAACAATTTTTTGCTACGGCTTTTTAAAATTGAAAATGTTTTTGAATTTTTTTTTTAAAAAAAATATGTATATATATATATACACAAAACAACAATACCAAATGCGTTTTTTTTTTTTTTTTTTTTTTTTTTTTTAAATTGTTACGAAGAAAAAAAAAAAAAAGACCAACACAGAAAACCAAAAACGAAATGGTTGTCAAACCGATCCTAAGTGTTCGGTAAATGACTTTTTCTTGAGTTTGTCTCCGATCTAAAATTCTCTCAAAATAGGTTCTTGTCCAGCCAACATAATTTTGGTTCTCTCATAATATCTTGATAGGAAGTGCATTAAACATGTTTTATTCATTCTCAAACAAGCATTAAATTCTCGTTCTTGAACCAAAAAGAGGAAGATTTGAACATAATTGTCAAACTTGATTATTTCAAAACGCACAGAAACTTTTTTTTTACTACGTGACAATCTTCTAGAGCTACCTGACAAAATTATAACCACTTTATACTGCAGAATTATCTCATCTTTTGACACTTTGGCGTAGTTTGGAAACGATGGAGTTGGTTAGGGGGAGTAAGAAAGGAGTTTAGTAGTTCATAATTATGTATTGGTGGATGACATTAGAATACATATATGATATAACTTTTTTTAACATTCTGTGAGTTTTTGGTAAGTAAATATTGTTGGAGAATAGAAATAGTATCCTGGAAAGTCAAAGGTTGGGCTTCCCATTTTCAATTTTTTTTTTCACCATCTCACCCATGTTTACTACACTAAAATCAGTAAGCTTTTTTATTTATCCAAAATATTAAAGAGTAATGCTATACACACAATGAATTGCACAATTAATTACACAAACGTGTAACACAAGGTTCAATCTTAACCTTGTGCTTGTGCTACACGTTTGTGCAATTGGTTGTACAATTCGTTGTGCACCTAACATTTTTGAATATTAAAAGGGTAGTTCTACAGGCACAAACAAAATACACACACACTTAAATGTATCTATCTCTCTTCTCTGTGGGCCCTACAGTGTCAGTGGATCTCACAATGTTAGTAGATCCCATCAAGAGATAGACAGACACATTCAGTATTTGTGAATTTTGTTTGTGCCTCAATCTTTATTCATATTAAAAGGGTAGTTATATGGGCAGCACAAACACACAAATGTGTCTATGATTTATTGACACTGTGAGATCCATTGACACTGTAGGATCCACAGAGGAGAGAGAAAAACACATTTTATGTGTTTGTAAATTTTGTTTATACCGCAATCTTTATTCATATTAAAATAAGAGTTCTAAATCGTCATTAACAGAAACAAAACAGTGAAACAATTTTACCATTTTCCTAATCTCTCTCACTGTTCCTCTCCTAATATCTCTATAATTTATTGACCCGAAGCACACACGTCTCTTAGATTACCAGTTTCTCATAATATCTCTAAACCTGTATCTCTTCTCATCAGAGATTCTATAAAGAGGGCGCCCTTTTTTTATTATTAAAAAGAGGACCTTTTTTCACGGCCAAAAAAGAGGTCCGCTCTTTAATAAAAAAATGGCACCCTCTTTATAGCCTGACTGCTCTTCTCATATCTCTGTCCTCCTTAAATATTCAGACTAAAAGGGGTAAAAACACGTCTTATCTCTCACTCACAGACACAATCACCTCTCCACTTCCAAAAACCGCCTCCAATCCTTCGCATACCTATCTCTCCCCTCTCCTCTCCTACACATACTTTTAAGGCCAAGTAAAAAAAAAACACAAATATGAAAAGCATGTTGTACCCAAGCACCCACAAAAATAATAAACAAACACAAACAAACGAGAAAGAAATGGAGAAAACCAACCACACACAAAAATATAAGACTTTACTGTAGTTCGGCCAAATATGCCTACGTCCACACACCGGAGCCAATGAACAAATCCACTATCAAATGGGTGATTACAAAATCTACTATCAAACGAATGATTGCAGTGGCCAAAAGAGAGTACACACTCTCACCACTCCAAAACAAAAGATCTCACAAACACTCAAGAGGTTAACAAATTGAGATCCTAATTTGAACCCTATGGTTTTCCAATGAAAAATAAACCTCTCTCTCTCTCAAAAGATGTAAAGTTCCTCCAAAATAAAGAACAATAGACCTCTCTTTTGCAAAAGATCTAGAGTTCTCTAAACAAACAAATTGAGCCAAGAGGTTCTCAAAGAACAATAAGCCCCACAATGGCTTAAAGTTACTCCCAATTGACCCAAAGAGACCTTATATAGGGCCTCACAAATTCTCTATTCTAATATGCAAAGAATTTACTAAGAAAACCAAATTAGGAATCCAAAAAATAGGAAAGCTTATTTTCGCCAAAACTGAAATTCGTGTGCTTGCTCTAGCAGGCGACATTCTAGTAGCAAAATACATAATCATCGCACACGGCTCGCATTGAAGCTCGCTCGAGTGAGGGCTCGCCCGAGTGGTCCACTCGGGCGACTTAACATGCTTTTCAAATTCCTTCTTCTTCTTCAATCAAATCGAGCCAATTTTCTGTAATCTGCACCGTGACGAGATTTCTTAAACTTTGCAAATTGAGCCCCAAGACTCCACATCCAACAATCTCCACCTTGGCAAGATTTGTAGGCTAACGAATAATCCAAAGGATTATTAGGTGATAAACCCCTCAATATTAGGTGTATTAGCCAGAAATCCACCGATTTGGCAATTTTTTAAAAAGTCACTCGCTACTTTTTTAATTTGGTGAAAAGCCCCTCACTACCAGGGGTGCTCACAGATCAACCGGAACTGAGCCGAACTGAACGGTCGGGTTTCTAATATTTACTCAAAGTTGAAAATCGATCCGAACCGATTTGACCAACCGAACTAACCGATTTGGTTGGTTTTTGAAACACAAAAAAAAAAAAAAAATAAAATAAAATAAAATAAAAATGAACTGTCACTCCCCAGAGAAGCAAAAATAGAGAAAATAAATTCCTTTTTGATCCCTGTTTGTACCCAAAATATGTATTTTGTTACATGACTAATTATTTGGGACATTTGGTAAAAAATGTTATACATGGCCGAGTGAATATGAGCATTCGGACTAAATGACACTTACCCTCTGGACCAAATATTAAATACCCAAACACATGAGCATTTAAATAAACAAAAATATAAAAGTGACAAATATGCATATCGTCCATGCCAAGCCATCGGCCATGATCATTGCCACTACCATCGGGCTCATTGTTTGGCACATGCAATGTATCACATGATGGTGGGACCCATTTTGTTTAACATCATTGTTGCTTTTACAAGTGAGTCAAAATGGTCAATTTAATGGAGATAACCAAGTGGGCCGTAGTCCATGTGGTATCACTCCGTCTCTTTCGAATAAAAGGTGGAGGGTTCGATTCTCTTCGTGGAGAATTGTTTGGGGGTTATTTCTCCTTCAGCCGTCTATGGGAGGAAGTCCCTTTAAAATGGACTCGTGGTCCCCCCTAACTGTGTAAAGTATGTGTGTGTATGACGCCTGCTAGTACTTTAACCATCAAAAAAATAATAATAATAAGAATAATAATAATGGACAGTAGCAAGTTACACCAAAAGCATTAGCTGCCAACCCATCTGGTTGAAAAACCCATCGTCCATACATCAAAGTAAGGATTTATTTCATATAGCTTGAGTCATGACTGTTGGAAACAATTTCCAATCGCAGCGGAAAAATTGCTTTTAATTTTTTTTTAAGCGGATCAAAAGCTTATTCGATTACATATGATAAAGGGTGAGAACAATATGAATTCACCTTTGAGATCTGTTGGATCCTTTTTGAGAACTCTTCGTGTCCTTCTTTCCTAGCAGCCTTCACCTCTATGACTTCAAGATGCACACCAAGAAGCTAGGGTTTATGTGGGTAACCCTAAGGAAGAAGATAACTTAGAGAATATATAAGAGAGAGAGAATATATTTTGGCTAATATATCACAACCACTAAAGTGGCCGGCCCCCTTTACTCATATATATAGTTATAGACCATCTATAACACTCTCTAACCCTAGTCATCTTATCCATGCGTCCAAACACCCATTAAGCTAGAGATGGGACTCCTAGGGTTCATTAACCTGGCTAAACTAAAACTGATTTCCATCCAACTCAACTCTTAAGTTTAGGAAATAATTTTAGTAAATTATTATCAACTCCACTATATGACAATAATTGAACTCCAGATTTAATAAACATATTTACCCGAAGATAAAACCTAGACTTGTATAATAAAATACAGTGATGTTCCTCTACCAAACGTATTCGTAATTATTTCTGGGATTAGTGTATCAACTATACTGTCAACCCGAAATTAATTACTTCTTATTATCCTTGAGCCCCAGTCACTTCTCATAAATTACTGAACATGTCAACAACGACTTGCTGACAAGACTGCAGTTCTCAGTAATTAACCAAGTGACATTCTCAAGGGAATACTTACTCTTTACAGAGGGTAGATTCCATCTTGACAACTAGTGTTCACAATACTATTCATTTAATTACCCAAGATATCCAGGTGTTGATCTGTGAAGACCTCATTGATTGATAAGTCAAAGAAATCAAGTCAACAACTTGTGTTCACAGTTATCTCAGGATTAAGAACATATGTCATATACAAGTTTGAGTACCTATTAACCTATGACAGCTTTTTGTTAATAGGTTTAACTCAACGTCCGTCAATGTACCAAATGCACCAGCACATTAACTCAGAGTCACTACTCTAATGAATGAGACTTTTCATTCCACTAAATGGAAGTTAATGTGCTACAGTCTAAACATGTTAAGCTATCCATACTTATCATTAACTGTGACAATTTTTAACAACTGCCAGTGATGATTTATATCTCCTATGTGTCAATCTCATCAACACAAATAAATCCGACAATGTTGTTAATGGATAAACACGCCAAAACATTCAACTCATGAATAACACATATCTGAATATGTAAAGATGCTCATAAATATACGAATCAAAGATGTCTGATTACAATAACTAATTGGTTTGAGGGCATAATCCCAACAATGACCAAAGGTGAGATCCAATACTTTTTCAAGTCTTAATGTCAAGCTAAACGATCATCAGACTGCCATATAGTTCTTCAGGCATGAAGCCACCTCGTGGGATAATTTCTTCATTAAAAGGGCATTGAAGTTTTGACCTTAGCCTGTCTTTTAAGCTTCTACTACATTGAATGCCAATGCCATAAAGCATGGATGTGGGCCCATCCTTTTTGACGTATGTAGAGATGAAGACTTTGGGAAATATCATAAGTTCTTCTCGGGTATAACCCATCGGCCACTATTTCCATTTCTAATACAATCATTCATGTGAGACCCATGACTATCATGACTAAAGACTTTCTGTTTTACAAGTTGTTTGATCTAGCAAGCTTTGTGGTGACAGTACTGATCGGACCATGAGGCCATCGGTCTCATTTTTTGATAGATGTAGTGTATAAAACCATGTGGTGAGCTCAGGAATGATTATTGTGAGTCCCAATGGCAGAGACTTAGCTTGGAAGCAAGAAGCATTCATTGGACCAACATTTGAGCCCTCCCTCTACAAATAGACTGCAAGCTCCCAACATCAAAGGACTCTCCAACAACACAATACAACAATCAACCCGATCAAACTCTCCAAAAAAACAACTTTTTTTGCATTACAGTAGCTTTTCACTTAAGATTTTCTCTAGTGTTCTTACACTATTTTTATTTTACTTTCTTAAGCTTTTGACCATTTCCTTTAAGTGCTCTTGCCCTTTTAATTACTCTAGGTAATTTCTTAGTTTGTAATATATTTCATGCAATATATTTCTAATTTCAAAAGCCTTGCTTTATTATTATTTTTACCATTTTTAAGCTTGTGCACTTCTGTACTGTTTGAGAATTTCTAGTAAGGGTAATTCCCTATTTACTTAACACAATCGTCTGATCACCATTTTTTGTACACCACACTTATAGGGATCAGTTTGGTATACACGTTTAGATCTTCCGTACAAAGCCCATGTTATTCCTAATCAATAGCACCACGTTGATGACGCTATTAATATTTTTTGCCAAACAATTTGGCACGCTCGATGGGACAACCAAGTGGTGAACAATGTTCGATGAAGTATGGCTACAATTCTACCACGATCAAATTCGTTGGCGGATTGAAGAAATAAGCCAACTTCAAAATGAAATTTATCGTCTCTCTAACGATAAAATCATTAATTGCAGCAATATATGGTGACAAGTGATATTTGTGCCATTGGATTGCAAGATTTTAAATCGGCATGACTACGAATCACGCCGATTTGATTATGAGTTCAGTCTTCTCTACCAAGAGATTGACCGTTTTGAGACCGATAAGTTATTTTTCTACGAAGAAATCGGTCTCCTCAAAGGCTCAAGTGGGGCACACGATCCACCGGCCGAAGCACAAGACGGTGGTTTCATGTCTCTTGACGATTTTTTAAGCGGTGAATGGATAAAGGAACCAAGTACTTTACTAGATTTGTCGCTCGAAGAGCAAGACACCGAACCGATAATTAATTCGGTTAAAATGGTCTTGTTGGAGTTTTGTAAATAGGTCACACAAATCTTCGACAAGCATAACAAAATACTTGAGGAAAGAGAAAATCGGTCCAATATGACCAATCAAGTCAAAGAAAAAATTGATTTCTCTGTAAATCAAAAGACCGATATCTTTAATCAGACTAGATCCACGTTGTCCAAGCCACAAGGGGGGCGGGGGGATGGGCAAGATGGCGAGAAAATAATTATAAGTGCTAAGCCAAAAAAATTCTATTCGGCTAAAGAACCCCTCACTAGTGTTGAAGTCCCAAAAACATGAGGGGGGCAAGTCCCACAAAGACCGATTGACACAAAATTGGTCAAATGATTATTATTTGTATTTGAACATATTCCTTTTAGAAAACTAACTCTTAAAGAATTGTTCAAGCATTTTGACATTTTTGTTGCCAAAAACACTTTTTGTGTTAAGTAAATTAATTATTTGGCTTCTAAATACTCATCCACACTGACTTTGTGGATCTCACCAAATATCGTCTTTAATTTGGTGGGTTTTTCTTCAACAATTTTATTATCAAAAATTGTGCATTGGTTCGGTCATATATCATAGGCCGATGGAGATTCATTGACCAATTAAATTTGGTCTTCATAGGAGAATATGGACAGACCCACATTTTGTTCTATCTTCATCAAATTTTTGTTTGAGATTAGTCACATTGTGGGGCCCAAACTTGTTTAAAAGATAAGTCATGACTTTTGAATCATGATAGTCAAAGTGGACTAACAAGCCCGATGGCCTTTGGGCTCATTTTCAGTTGGCAGACCGATTAAAAAGAAAAGAATAATGCTACACACACACACCCATTTGCACAACCATTTGCACAACACTGCTAAAAAATGTTGGACTTTGTGCTGAAAATGCTGTACACACAAAATGGTGTGTAGTGTGTGTGCAGATTTTTTAGCACAAAGTCCAACATTTTTAAGCAGTGTTGTGCAAATGATTGTGCAAATGGGTGTGTGTGTAGCATTGTTGAAAAGAAAAAGTATACTGGTGATGATAAGTCAAAATAAGTCTAGACAAAAAGAAAAATAGTGATAAAATAGCTTTTCAAAATTCACTTCTTTTATTTTTAAAAAGCATAGGGGTTCAATTGTTTGCACTCAAAATATGTATTTTGTTATATGACTAATTATTTGGGACATTTGGTAAAAAAAAATTAAACATGACCGAGTGAATATGAGCATTCGGACTAAAATAACACTTACCCTCTAGACCAAATATTAAATACCCAAACACATGGGTATTTAAAAATGTAAATGTTACACCCCAATTTTTGGACAACCAAATATTCAATCTAGAGCATGTATTCAGACTAATATTCAATTTTTAAAACACCGAGAGTGACATTCGGCCTCACACATGCTAATAAATAATTATTGAAAATTAGTATTTTATACTCATTAAATAAGGACATGTGATTTTGTGTTAAAAAAAAACTCTTTATTATTAAACTTGTATTCCCAAACATTCATTTTCATTATAAAATAATTAAACTCCATTACACATGTTATATCCTTTCAATTTACAAATGAAATATAAGGTTCATTCAATAAAACCATCTTTACAGAGTTTAGCGGAAAGAAAACAAATAAACATAAAATCTATACCTCCATAGGTCAGAGCAACTACAACGTTCCTAATACCCAATATATAATCCTTATTACAATTATACACTTGTGGCCCACACTACCAGAAATAAAATAAAGTATAACAAAAAAATAAGTACAACTTTAATAATAAACAACACTGCGACAATCTCTTCACACAAACAGAAGCTCCAAAAAAAATCTCCAAATACTAAACCTGCACATATATTCGACTACGTTTCATATAGAAACGCCCCGAATGCATTACGCACCCGGGTCAGTATAAATACTGGTATGAGTTAACAAAAAAAATATAAAACGAGACTTAGGGAACAACGAAGTCCCATAGACTCCCAAAAGTACCCACAAAGAAAAACATAACCACCTCATATCAAACAATATCGTTGCACAGAAAATAAACAATGTCATCTCACATAATTCATGTCGGGTTAGAACAGTAGTTCCACGCACATTCAGGAAAGAACGGTAGTTTCCTTCAATGTGGTGGCAGTGGTTCTCAACCCGAATAATACCAATTGAATACTTTGTTGGGTTTGTGCCCTCAAATCATTACTTTATATAAGAGACATTGACATTTTAATATATGGATATCAGCTTTACATTTAGTTATGTATGTTTCTTTCATGAGATGATTGTTATCCTTAAGTATCATAGTAAGTAATTCGTGTATGTATGAGATACATACAAGTGAGATACGAATTACTATTTTTTGTTACTTAGAATGTGTCACAGTGGATGATGAAACCGGATATCTCATCAGGTTTACACTGTAGCATGATTAACTACCATTGGATGGAGTGATTAATCTCAATCACTAGAGTTTAACTCTTAGTTAACATGCTAGTGCTTATAGTGCATTGACGGACCCGAGCTTTCCTATTGACACTCAAGTCTGTCAATCAGTCGATAGGAACTCATAACTTGTATAAGGTACGTGTTCTTAATCTTGAGACGATTATGAACACAGACTGTGGATATGACTACTTTGACTTACCAATTAGTGAGGTCTATAGAAGATCAACACCTGGGTATCTTGGGTATGTCATATTCATAGGGTTGTGAACATATATTGTCAAGACAGAATCTACCCTTTGTTTCAGAGTAAGCATTCCCTTGAGAATGTCACCAAGTCGATTACTGAGTCCTGCAGTCTTGTTGATAAGAGTTATCAACATGTTTGGTAATCATGAGAGGTGAATGGGACTCAAGGAATACAAGAAGTAATCATGATCAGGTTGACAGTAACAGTGTCACACCCCGACCCGCTACGAGCGGATTAAGGGCCTGTGACAACGCCATCAAGGCTTAACCCATTCATTAACGTACTGAACAAGTCTAGGTAATATGGCTCTCTAAGTCACATAACGACAAATAGAGACAATAAAATAAATAAATAAATAAAGTACTTTAAAGGTTTGGAAACCAAAAGAATTATTTTTGTGGGTATTAGAGATCCCAAAGACCCCCTTTCATCAAGTCAAAAGTTTAAAATAACAAAGTTTAAAGACCAAGTCAGAGGGGTGTTCGACTAGTCGACCGGGTCCTTTCGACCGGTCGAAAGGCACCTGGGCAGAATTCCTCCTGTTTCAGCACCTTTCCCTGTTTTGCATAAGTTTAAAACATTCTCCAACTTTCAAACCGTTCATAAAGAAGTTCTAGTAAAACATTTGAAAACATTTTACCCAATCTCCACAACATATAGAGGCATTAAGTAATATTAAAAACAAGTAAAACTTAATTCCTGAATCAAAATCCGCATGTTCCCAACACTAACCATAACTTTTATACCTCGTTTAGAAAACATGAAGTCTCTAGGAATAACTAAATAATTACACATGTTACACCAAAAGAGTGCCGGACACGTCAACTCGACGAGTCCTAAAGTTCACACAACATTTACAACATGACTAATTACACATAATTTGAGGATTATAAGGTACAACCCATGGCGTTTTTACACAACCAAGCCCAAGCTAGTTAAACTTAACATATTACAAATTCTTCAAAATATAGGTTACAAACGAGAATTGATTTAATACTAATTTATGGACATATCTACATAATCACAACTCTCGAGCCCAACCTAACGCTTCATTCATTTTCTCTTTTCGCCTCGTTCCACACCTGCGGTGGTTATTCAATAACCACAATAGAAAATAATATTTTTGATTAAGCTTTCGCTTAGTGAGTGAGCTAATCATGTGTTTGAATGCAATAAATATTCTAATGCAACAACCACTCATATAAAGCCTAATTCATAGTCTCGGACTACCAAGCAATGGTTCACACTCCGGTAATGGATTTTATTATCCTTTACCACATCATTTCTTTTTATCACTTATTTCACCTCTTTAATCCCTACACAAAGGATTTATTCCGCCCTTACACAAAGAGCTTATTCTTACCCCTACACAAAGGGTTTATTCTTACCCCTACACAAAGGACTTTTCTTTTTCTTTTCCCCAATTCCATATTTAGTGAACCATTACCACCTTTGACCCAAATAAGCACATAAGCACTTATTTACCCAATTTATACGCTTGTTTCACATTCAACCATTGCATGTCTAATTAAACATGAAATTAGCATTTCTAAATATCAATTACTACACTAATTATATTTACACCTTCAAACCCTTGCCCACATAATCACATAAACATATAATTCACTCAATATAGCAATTCTTGAATATATAAACATGTTTTTCCATTCCCTAGCATGGTCATGATACAACATATATAAAATCAACCTTCTAAAATTCATATTAGCATATTAAGCATATTTAGACATTCAAAGACAAGATTAGAATCACTCACCTTTGAAATTCAGCAAATTAACCACTTAGAAATTGATTTCTAGTAATACCAAACCCAAATCTATCTTGTGTATGAATCCTACAAGTTTTTAAGCAATTTATAGATTATTCCCTCAAATTGGGTCATGGAAAAACTATCAAGAAACTGAAATTAAAGGGTATCCATGTGTGAATCTTACCCCCACGAGTCCGAATATGACTTCCATTTTGAGATTCAATGAGAAACGGCGAAGAAATCGGCGTTGAAAAGGCGGAGGAACCCCCCTCTCTCTCTCTAACCGTGCGTCCCTCCCTCTCTCCTCTATTCTCTGTTCTTCCTCTTTTATTTTTTTTTTCTTTTCTTTGTTATCCTTTTTGAGATGCTTGCCGACATATACATCTATATGTATATTCCTAGAGCTTCCAAAGGAAGCTTGGGCTTTTTCTTTTCTTTTTTTCTTCTTTTGCCTTCCTTTTGTTTTGAGAGATGATGACACTACTGTTAAGATTTCTTTTTGGAATAGATGAGTCATTGACTCTTGTCAACACAAGGATGATACACATCCTTCATTTTAGGCTTTTTACATTTATATCCCCAATATTTCTAGTTGTTTATTATGAATCCCCCAAATATTTATATTAACTACCCAATATCTAAACGGGTATAAGTCTATATCTTGTATGGGTTCCAAACGTGGTCCCAAATATTTTGTGAAGTTGCTAGCGTACCTACTAATTATGAACCTTTTCAATAACGCCCTTACATGGGTACCCAAATTGATCCCATTAGCTGACACAAATAATAATATAATATTAAAACTACTAATCAATTAACGAATTAAGCGCATAAAATAATCATATGGCATCAACATGTATTATAATTAAACAATTAAATTTACATGTCTACCATTTAAGTACATAAATGCAAATGTATGCAATTTATGTAATCTGACCCTCATTGGCCCCACTTTTATATCTGTCACATCCACAATGGAACTTCCAACTGTGTTCCCAACTGGACACTTTTTCCATCGGTGGGTCAACAATCCCACCATCATTCAAAATATGCATTAATAATAATATTCTATGCATATAAATAATATATTTACTCCCTTTTTCCGGGTACGGGTGTTACAAACAGTTCTCCGACTACCTGAATATGATTACGAATGCTGAAGGTAGAGGGACATTAGTACAACATACAAGTCTAGTTATCGCTTTGGATATGTTCTTTTGTGTTGGAGTTCAGTTATCGTTTTATAGAGGAGTAAACGTTAACTGACCAGTTAGTTAGTTTGCTGATCAAAGAGTTTGGTGTCACGACCCATCCCACTACGCGTGGAAATAGGACACGTGGCACGCCACCAAGGCTCATCCAAACATCATCTAACGATACGCAGCGGAAAGAACTTTAAAACAACCCTGGGTATTTTAAAACTTTAGGAAACATTACCCTCTGAGTTGTAAAATCCAATAGAATCAGAGTTATAAAAAGTTTTGGCCAATTGAATCCGATCAAAAGAAAACAGTTTTGAAAACAGAGGTCCAGTCGACTGATCGAGGATCCGGTCGACTGGTGATCTCAAACAGAAAGGTTTCAAATTATACCAGCCTATCCAGTCGACTGTGTCGGGGACCCAGTCGACTGGTGCCTAAAATAATCAGTCGATTGAAAATGTCCAGTCGACTGGTACCCTATCCAACAGAATGTCATGGCCTGAGGCCCCATCCAGTCTACTGTTTTATCAACCCAGTCGACTGAATCTCAGACGAAACAAAGTAGTAACCAATTCAACACAGTGATCCAGTCGACTGATGCAAGGTCCAGTCGACTGTTCCCCTGCTGGGCAGCCCTGTGATGAAATTTAATAACTCATGCCACTCCATACCAACAACAATTACAATTACAACATTTAAAACATAACTACAGGCGTTCAAATACAGAATTACCATACTACGGAACTAATCCAAAGATTTATTACAACGTATCATAATTTACCAATCCTTACACAAGTTTAGAATTTAAAACAAAAACATATACAAAGGTGATTCCCCGACGTTCATCGGCTTCACTCCTCACGATTCTTCTTGTCTTTCCTTTTACCTGCAATGGAGTACATCTCCACTGCTCAGCTATATGCTGAGCGTATAATTCTAAATGTATGCTTATATGACAGTTCATGGTTTAAGCATCTAAAACACATAGAAATAGTCTCTAGGGTGAGTGGTACGCATTCATCCGGTCGATGCCGTAGGAGGCCCACCTCTCCCACGCATCTCGTACACTGGTTGGGCCTTCCTCCATACCAGGTACCGTGTACTGGTTGGGCCCACCTCCAATCCAGACACAACCACAATTCCAGGTCCATTGCAATCACAATCAAATCACAATCCTCAAGGTTCGAGGAGCTTACCCCGGATGAATTTGCACCAAACTCCCTTTTGACCCAAGTAGACACATAACATGCTCATATAAACAGTTATACGTGCTTTTTATATAATTTCACGTGCATAATTAACGGGCCTAACTAATACATAAATTTCGCCCGGATCCAAGAATATCAAATTTGATGTTCAAAACATAAAAATCCATATATTTCATAGATCTAGAATTCATACCTCGTGCGATTCTCTTCAAACTTTGAAGGATCGTCTAGGGGGCTAATTAATCGTCGGATTTCAAATTTGAGACGATTCCTACAAGTTTTACTGGGTTTTCCCCAAAAGTCTAGAAATTAGATTTTTACAAAAATTGGCCAAACACGGCCTAAGTAGGATCAAAACGTAGCTCTTACCTCCACGAGTTCAAATATGAAATCTGGAGAAAATCTGACGGAGGAAAGGTCGTCGATCGGCGTCGCAAAGCCCGTTGGTACCAAATCTCCCTTCTCTCTCCTCCCTCTAGATATTTTTGGAAAGTTTTTTGGAGGAGAATGAATCCCATCCACATCCACTACTATTTATAGGCAAACTTTTCGGGAATTGCGTTTACCTCCCCACGAGTTCCTCAAACTGCTAATTAGCTCTCGAAACTTCGCACACGTCCATTTTATAACTTTACGAGTGAAAATTATAAATTTCAAAAGTTTTTGACTAGGTTTCGTTTGGGTCCAAAATAACGTCCGAAAACTATATTCTGTGGAATCTCTACCCAACCTACATTTTTAATTAACGTATCACTCACGTTCTCACCACAGTTCTCAAAATTTTAATAAACAATACCGAAAATACCAGAAATTATACTACACAGGTATAATTCACTATTCACAAAATACCATATAAGTCAAATAACATTTAAATCATATAAATGCCATTTACTCATGCTCATGCCATATGAACTACCATGTTCCCGTGTCCTCACTGACACCTTACCGTTGACCCACAGTCAACCTCAACTCAAATTATTAATAACATTAATAATCTCAAAAATCTCAAATGATGCATTTTCAAAATCATAAATTTCTGGAACGGGTGTGACATTTGGTCACGGTAATTAATAAACTGGTCTGAGCCAACAATAAAGAGCCTAGGAGGTCCCACTCTTAGCTCCGCCAGGATACTTGGAAAGACACATGAGGAAGTTGTCAAGACAAGTTCGATCGATTGAAGTCTTGGCAGTCTCGATCGATCGATCGAGGATCTTTGATTGCTCGAAGTCTAGGTCGGTTCTGGAAATCTATAAATAGGGCAGCTGCATTCTGGAAAAGGAGTTCGTCGTTTTGGAATGTCAGAAGCTGCAGAAACTGTTTTTAGAGCCCCAAACCTTCTTTTTCTTCTTTATTAGAGATCCCACCATCTCTAGTCTCTCCGGCAAGCATCCGTAGGAGACATAAGGGTGAAGACAACCTAGTGGAGGCTGCTGCATCACCAAGGAAGAAGAAGAAAATCAGAATTGGGTTCAAGACACTAAGGTATAACTCTTGTCCCCTCTTGTGCGCATCTATGGAATTAACGAGTAGTAGATCCTGGGCTACCATTAAGTTTTTATAACTTGACTTTTTCACTGCGCGTTTAAACTTTTAACTTAAATCGGTTTTTCCATCAATTGGTATCAGAGCCACGCTCGTTTGGATCTATAGATGCATTTTTGGAACACTATTTTGATTGGCATGTTGATTTTAGAACTGTTTTTGAAACTGCATCGTCACAAATCTATTTCTGCAGTGTCATCGCAGTAGAGTACAAATCTGTGATTGCATAGGATGCAAGGCGGGTTCGATCGATCGAACATGTTTCGATCGATCGAACATTCTCTGTATTCAATCGATCGAACATGTTTCGATCGATCAAAATCTTCTAGTGTTCGATCGATCGAATAGAGTTAGATCGATCGAGACAGATTCTTTGTCAGGTTCTCTGTTTCACATTTTAAAGTGTTTTTTGAAATTAAATACTTTAATTTTAAAATATTCTGTAAAGTTTTCAAATCATTATGTGAAACAGACTGTTCAAGCGATTGAACAGTGTTCAATCGATCGAAGGTTTGAGCGATCGAACGGTCTTCGATCGATCGAACTGTGACAGAGAAGCAAGATGCTGTTTTAAGTTCTAATTCAGTATGTAAAGAGTTTATATACTGTGTGAATCAATTAAGTGTTCCAATAGTTACATATATTTGTTATGTAAGTATGGATGCGTGTACGACTAACCCTTTTGCAGCTAGATTAGTCGCTATCTCCCATGGCACCAAGTCATTTGAATATTTTGTATTTAAATTATTTGAGATTAGTGCATGTTGTAATTTAAGTTTGGTTTGGTTTTAAGGCATATGTAAAGGGCGCTGCGACTTCAATCCTACGAAAAGGAAAGTCGCATCGGTTTCCCTAGCCTTTTATTTTTGTTGTTGCTATTTCTATTTCTAGATAAATTGTAAGCTTCGAAAGAAGCATAGGACAAATGTAATAGAATTAGAAAATCCATGAAGATGGAGCAAGGAGCCGTTGTCCATGAAGATGGAGCTGGAGGCGATCAAACCAAAAGGAGGTTCTATTGAGATAGAGCCATGGGAGATAGAGGCATTGTTTGGGTGTCTTTATTTTCAATTTTAGTTTTTTTTTGTTTTATGTGCTTGGTTTGTGATTGGCATTTAATTATATTGTTACTACTTGCATGCACGTAAAACAAGTTTTCTAAAATAAAATTCAAAAACCATTTCAACGAATTAGTAAACATTGGATGTTTTATGGGTAATGTGTGGAAACATTTTTAAAAGCAAAATCCTTAATTTCTAAATCTAGTGGGAGAGGGTCTTATTAATAAACACCCACGATCTTCCATTAATGGTTCACTGTAAGATGAGTGGTGCATTTCGTGTCACCTCGTCAGGGGTGATCATTCCATACGGAGGGTGCATTACTCATTGGTTACTAGATGTGAACTTCCTTTGATAGGATCAATCAGACGTGTTAGAGGGTGACCACCACACGGAGGCGCTACTTGAGACGGTTGTGATTGGATCCTAGTTAATGGTACACACTAGCTAAGCTATGGATAAGGGATCCCACACGGGGCATTATTCAGAAACTTAGAGATCAAAAGGGTTCGGGAGTCATAACTTGTTTTGCAAGAGTTGCCTAGCGGACAAGTCATGATTAATCGAAAGATCGAACATTGACCACCACACGGAGGCTTTATTCTTTCATTTCGATATTCCGGCGACTTTATTTTAAAATAGGAGTTTTAAGGATTCTTTTATTTCAAACTATCAAATCTGATATTCATATTTATTTTGTTTTTTTTATTTTTACAGTAAATCATAATGTCTGGATCTACATTTAGTCCACTTGCCACCATACTCACTCAAAACAAGTTAACTAAAAATAACTACACTGAATGGAAACGAAACCTTGACATTGTATTAACTGCGGAGGATCACATATATGTCCTCACCACCCCATGCCCTGAAGAATCCGCGGCAAATGTTTCGGCCGCTGCCAGACGCGAGTTCGACAAATGGAAGAAGTCGAATGGAATGGCTCGTTGCTATATTCTGGCCTCAATGGCTGGTGTGTTGCAACACCAATTCCAATCGAATGATTCTGCCAGTGACATTGTCACATCCCTGAAAAAGATGTTCGGGGAGCATGGCAGGCCTGCTAGACAGGTAGCCATGCAAAAGATAATGAGTGCAAAGATGTCGGAAGGGACTCCAGTCAAGGAACATGTTTTAAAAATGATTGGTTATTTAAACGAGCTGGAGACCCTAGGTGCCAACATCGATGCACAGACCCAAGTTGATATGATCCTCAATTCGCTCAATTTAAACTTAACTATAATATGAATCAAATGAATTTTTCAATGAGCGAATTGATGAGTTCTCTTTTGGCAGCGGAATGGGTGATCAAACTTGGGGTCAACGTCTTGAACGTCGAGAAAATCGCTTCCTCTTCCCGATCTACACCGAAAGGAAAGAAAGGGAAGAAGAAGGCTGGCACTGGTGGTCCAAGTGTTGGACCGGTCCCTAAGATTGCAAAATCTAAGGAAAAAGGTAAGGACAAAGGGAAGGTGAGTTGCCAAGGCAAAGGAAAGTGTTTCCAATGCGGTAAGAAGGGCCACTGGAAGAGGAACTATCCAGAATTCTTAGCTACAAGAGTTCAAGGTATAATTGAATCACATGTGATTGAAGTAAGTTTTATTATGGATACTTCAAACACTTGGTGCATTGATTCTGGTGCGACTAACCATATCTGTAATTCATTGCAGGGGTTCAGATCAACTAGGAGGTGCAGTGATGGGAAAATCATACTTACTCTAGGTTCTAGTGCAACCGTTTTTGCGGTTGCTATAGGAGTCGTAGTTTTAGAATTTCTAGACAATAAAGTTTTGATTTTATCAGATGTACTTTACGTCCCTTCAATGAGACATAATTTAATTTCAGTTTCTAATTTATCGAATAATGGTTATTCTTTTCATTTTGGAACTGAAGTTATTATTAAAAGAAATAGTTCTTTTATATGTTCTGGTGTTAAATCAAATGGTTTGTATGTGATCACTCCCAATATTTCTAAAGATTCTTGCTTGGAACTTAATAACTCAATGGTAACTATACCATCTAAAAGAAAAGAACCTTCCACTAATCCAACAAGGCTTTGGCATATGAGGCTTGGCCATATCAATCTAAATAGGATTGTCAGACTAGTCAAAGAAGGGGTCTTAGGCGATTTGGTTCTCGAACCAATGGAAGTCTGCGAGTCTTGTTCAGAGGGTAAGATGACCAAAAGGCCCTTTCCTGTAAAGGGCAATAGAACCAATGCATTGTTGGAATTAGTTCATACTGATGTGTGTGGACCAATAAATATTAGAGCAAGGGGTGGTTATGAGTATTTCATAACATTTACTGATGACCACTCTAGGTATGGATATGTGTACCTAATGCAGCACAAGTCTGAAGCCTTTGAAAAGTTCAAAGAGTTTAGGGCTGAAGTGGAAAAGCAATTGGGCTCACATATCAAGGCCATTCGATCTGATCGAGGTGGCGAGTACCTCTTTAATGAGTTTATTGATCACCTCGTACAGAATGGGATTCTGTCACAATTGACTACACCTGGCATGTCTCAGTAGAATGGTGTAGCGGAGAGAAGGAATCGGACTCTTTTAGACATGACTAGGTCAATGATGAGTTATTCAGAGTTGCCATTATTCCTTTGGGGTTATGCTTTGGAAACCACTGCATACATACTAAATCTAGTACCAAGCAAATCTATTCCCAGGACACCATGGGAGATGTGGATTGGGCGCAAGCCTTCTTTGCAACATCTCCGAATATGGGGGTGTCCGGCACATGTGCTGAAAGGAAAGATGAGCAAGTTGGATTCTAGATCAGAAGTATGTTATTTTGTAGGGTATCCAAAGGGTACTTATGGATGGTATTTTTATGACCCAAGAGAACAGAAAGTGTTTGTTAGTACAAATGTTGTTTTCTTAGAGGATGATTATATCATGAACCATAAACCTAAGGGAAGGATAGATCTAAGAGAAATAAAAGGAGAGCCCTCAGTCCAAACCACAGTTAATAACGATGTAAATCAAGAAAATACCACTTCATCACCCATTTCCGCACCGGTACCTCGTCGTAGTGGGAGGATTATCAGCCAGCCTGATAGGTACATGTTCTTAGGAGAAGTTTTTGAAGCTGTCTCCATAGAATCTGAATCTGATCCTGCCACATATGAAGAGGCAATGGCTGATGTTGATTCAGATCATTGGGTTAAAGCTATGAAGGCTGAATTAGAATCTATGGATTCTAATCAGGTCTGGGATCTTGTAGAACTTCCAGCCAATATTAAACCCATTGGTTGTAAGTGGGTCTACAAGTGGAAAAGAGCATCTGATGGAAAGGTTGAGACCTATAAGGCTAGGCTTGTAGCGAAAGGTTATACTCAGAGGGAGGGCATTGACTATGAGGAAACCTTCTCGCGGGTGGCCATGCTCAAGTCCATCAGGATACTCCTATCCATTGCTGTATGCCTAGATTATGAGATCTGGCAGATGGACGTCAAGACTGCATTCTTGAATAGCAATCTTAAGGAGGACATCTATATGCAACAACCAGAAGGGTTCATAGCTGGTCGGAAAGGTAACTTGGTATGCAAGTTACAAAAGTTCATTTATGGGCTTAAGCAAGCATCTAGAAGTTGGAACATCCGATTTGACCAAGCGGTCAAGTCGTTTGGTTTTATACAAAATTTGGATGAACCTTGTGTATACAAGAAGTGTGAAGAAAAAGTGGTGGCTTTTCTTGTGCTTTACGTTGACGACATTCTACTCATTGGAAATGATGTAGCGGTATTGTCAACGGTCAAGGTTTGGCTAGTTAGTACTTTTGATATGAAGGATCTAGGAGAGGCGAGCTATATTCTAGGGATAAAGCTCTTTTGGGATCGTAAGCGAAAGATAATGGGATTATCTCAAGCTGGTTATATCGATAACGTGTTAACTAAGTTTTTAATGGATAATTCGAAAAAAGTTTGTTACCTTTCAGGCATGGTTTAGCGTTCTCCAAGGACCAGTGTCCTAAGATACAGGAGGAGAGGAATCGCATGACAGGAATTCCATATGCTTCGGCAGCTGGAAGTCTCATGTATGCAATGTTATGCACTAGACCAGATATCTGTTTTGTCGTTGGCATGGTTAGCAGATATCAATCGAATCCAGGTCCAGAGCACTGGACAGCCATTAAGCACATTCTTAAGTACTTGAGAAGGACTAAAGATTACATGCTTATGTACGGCGATAGTGAGTTAATTCCAGTAGGATATACTGACTCGGACTTTATGTCAGATAAAGATTCGAGGAAGTCAATATCCGGACATCTCTTTACCTTGGGAGGTGGTGCTGTTAGTTGGAGGAGCATTAAGCAGAAATGCATTACAGACTCAACTACAGAAGCTGAGTATGTGGCTGCTTGTGAAGCCGCAAAGGAAGCTATTTGGCTTAAGAAGTTCCTTATGGAGCTCGAGGTGGTACCAGCGTCATTGTCACCTATTACGCTTTACTGTGATATTAGTGGGGCAGTGGCTCAGTCCCAGGAGCCAAGGAACCACGGGAAGGGAAAGCGCGTAGAGCAGAAATATCATCTTATCCGCGATATTGTTCAACGTGGAGATGTGACTGTCACCTAGATTGCCACCGCTGACAATCTTGCTGATCCGTTTACAAAGGCCTTGCCACAGAAGGTCTTTGATCGTCATCTAGATAGTCTAGGTCTTAAATGTAGCTCTGAATGGTTATGAGTGCAAGTGGGAGTTTGTTGGGTTTGTGCCCTCAAACCATTACTTTATATAAGAGACATTGACATTTTAATATATGGATATCAGCTTTACATTTAGTTATGTATGTTCCTTTCATGAGATGATTGTTATCCTTAAATATCATAGTAAGTAATTTGTGTATGTATGAATACATACAAGTGAGATACGAATTACTATTCTTTGTTACTTAGAATGTGTCACAGTGGATGATGAGACTGGATATCTCATCAGGTTTACATTGTAGCATGATTAACTACCATTGGATGGAGTGATTAATCTCAATCACTAGAGTTTAACTCTTAGTTAACATGCTAGTGCTTATAGTGCATTGACGGACCTGAGATTTCCTATTGACACTCAAGACTATCAATCAGTCGATAGGAACTCATAACTTGTATAAGGTATGTGTTCTTAATCTTGAGACGATTATGAACACAGACTGTGAATATGGCTGCTTTGACTTACCAATCAGTGAGGTCTATAGAAGATCAACACCTGGGTATCTTGGGTATGTCATATTCATAGGGTTGTGAACATATATTGTTAAGACAGAATCTACCCTCTGTTTCAGAGTAAGCATTCCCTTGAGAATGTCACCAAGTCGATTACTGAGTCCTGCAGTCTTGTTGATAAGAGTTATCAACATGTTTGGTAATCATGAGAGGTGAATGAGACTCAAGGAATACAAGAAGTAATCATGATTCAGGTTGACAGTAACAGTTATCCGACTACCTGAATATGATTACGAATGCTGAAGCTGGTAGAGGGACATTAGTACAACATACAAGTCTAGTTATCGCTTCGAATATGTTCTTTTGCGTTGGAGTTCAGTTATCGTTTTATAGTGGAGTAAACGTTAACTGACCAGTTAGTTAGTTTGCTGATCAAAGAGTTTGGTCACGGTAATTAACAAACTGGTCTGAGTCAACAATAAAGAGCCTAGGAGGTTCCACTCTTAGCTCTGCCAGGATACTTGGAAAGACACATGAGGAAGTTGTCAAGACAAGTTCGATCGATTGAAGTATGTTCGATCGATTGAAGTCTTGGCAGTCTCGATCGATCGAGAATGGTTCGATCGATTGAAGGTTCGATCGATCGAAGATCTTCGATCGCTCGAAGTCTAGGTAGGTTATGGAAATCTATAAATAGGGCAGATGCGTTCTGGAAAAGGAGTTCGTCGTTTTAGAACATTAGAAGCTGCAGAAACTGTTTTTAGAGCCCCAAACCTTCTTTTTCCTCTTTATTAGAGATCACACCATCTCTAGTCTCTCCGGTAAGCATCCGCAGGAGACATAAGGGTGAAGACAACCTAGTGGAGACTGCTGCATCACCAAGGAAGAAGAAGAAAATCAGTATTGGGTTCAAGACACTAAGGTATAACTCTTGTCCCCTCTTGTGCGCATCTATGGAATTAACGAGTAGTAGATCCTGGGCTACCATTAAGTTTTTATAACTTGACTTTTCCGCTGCGCGTTTAAACTTTTAACTTAAACCGGTTTTTCCATCATACTTACCCATCGAATATCTATGGTGAGCCAGCCCTGCATGAAAGTTAGTGGGCCCACCATCCTGTAAAATATCACAATTCTAATTATACCCATAATTACTTTCTGAATTAATGTCCATTACAATTTAAGAGTCAGTCATACTACCATCAAACCCATAGTTCAGTAACAGAATAAATTCATAAAATACTCGCATCAAAATCCTCCAAACATAATCCAAAACTTAACACACAGTCTATGGTTATCACATTCACGCTCACACATAACGATTACAACACGAAAAATTATTAGAAAAGTCGATTACTAAGCATCCACAACTTTCTACGATACTACTACAGCAAGAGGTAATTGATTATTCAAACTTCTAAACGCAAGAATAAAACAACACAAATTATTTTCTTTTATTACACCTTATGTTCACCACCTCGGCCACCCATCCATGGTCCAGCCTACACATATATCCTATGTGTCTCCTAACGTAATACTAACTCCCACTCCGGTCCCAACTCCCATGGAGTATCACTGGGATTTGAGTATACACCGAAAGGCTAGTCCTTACGTTCTTAACGTCAATAAACAATGTCTAAATACACATGAAATAGACAAACAAGCCGGGCATAAGGCTTAAAAATGAAGAGACGGGTCATCCACGTAGTCGCCGTCTAATCACACAAGGACGGGTCATCCACGAAGTCGCCGCCTAAACTCATAAGGAGCAGTGGTGAACTC
Organism: Hydrangea macrophylla; assembly: GCA_033977485.1. NCBI lineage: Eukaryota > Viridiplantae > Streptophyta > Magnoliopsida > Cornales > Hydrangeaceae > Hydrangea > Hydrangea macrophylla. The sequence continues at coordinate 148,337,451 of CM066988.1, forward strand.
TAAGGACTCTTCTAACGTTCATACATTCACGTTTTTTTAACAAAACTCAATTTTCTAAGAGATTCATGTATCTCAAATCAAATATCCGTTAAAATCATATTAATAGCTACATGTTCACACAGATTCATAACCCACACAAAATCACACAGTCACAATGTCAGAAAGCTCAACTATACATGAGAACTCATATCTCTCTAAGTACAAACAAATTAATTCATATTAACGAGCACAAAATCACACAAAAATATGATGTAGCAAATACTTTTATTGTAACTTTCATAAACTGCTATTGTAATATGCGTTTTCTGCCCAAATGGTGCAGAATTGGGAAAAACACCATTAGATGAAAGTTGTCCAGAATTGCGTTTCCTACAGGCCATTGCATACAGAATCACGAAAACTGTAACATATGATTTATTATAAATTTTCTACTAAAATCTGATCCGTGAAAACCCCAAATCCAAAAATTGAATAATTGCTCAAATGTATATTCAAGACTCATCTATAAATCTCAAATCACAATTTCAATCATTATAAAAGAAAGCCTAAATCTCATAAATTCATAACCATACTAATTCAATATTCTATCCATTTAAATTTCAATCAAATGAGATTGAAAGAAAATCACAAGTTAACTCACCAATTTAGGGCTTCAAGGTTGATGATGATTTCGCAAGACAATATTTGGGGTTCCTCTTTTCTTCTCTTACTCTCTTCTTCTTCTTCTTCTTCTTCTTCTTCTTCTTCTTCTTCTCTCTCTCTCTCTCTCTCTCTCTCTCTCTCTCTCTCTCTCTCTCACACACACACACACACACACACACACACATACACACTGTAACAACCTGCATTTTTATAAAATGCATTTGCATTTCCATATTTAAATTCAAATTGTATTGTCTGCTTTCATTTTAATTACAATTCTTATGTATGAAACTCATTTCTTGCCTGATTTCATGTTTGAATTCTTATTGGGGTCAAACTGTAATTTTATAAAAATTTAGCAACGCCTGTTTTAAATTTCAAAACTGTATTTCAAAAAGGTGAAAATATTTTCTTTTAACTCAATCAATATTTTTATGAAATCAGGAAATCACTTCCTACGTTAAAATGAATTTTCTGTATTTTTGGGGTTACCACTGCGCCCCGAAAATACCAGTTTATATCCAAAACTGTCCACACAGTACTAAACTTCCACAAATTTTGGAAGTGATTGATTGGACAATTGCTTTATATCTACTTAATATTGCTAATGATTGTATAAGCCTTGTTTGGACATTGCTTGTGTATGTGTTAATTCTGTGCTTAGAAGATTGTGATTGCCAAACACCCCCCCCCCCCCCCCCCCCCCCCCCCCACTTTGACCCCTATACACCTACTTGACCCTTAGCTCATCAAAGAGGTCATTACTCCTTACAATCTGTAGAATTATATACGTATATGTATTTTGTGTATTTTCAGAAAATTGAAATCTAATTCAATTATAGTGTGAGGGTGAAGGGACTTGGCCCCCAAGATTTTCAAATTGAAACTTCTATATATACTACACCCTCACACACACATAGGGAGTTCTTGTCAACTGATACACAGAGAGCTTGAGAGAGATACACAGAGAATTTCAGAAATTATTTTAGAGAGAGAGAGAGCTCTTAATCTCCATAGCCAAGTGCAAATTGGAGTTCTTATTTGTGAATCTTTCTCAACATACTCTTCATCTTTTATCTAAGTGAGTATTATTAACTCACTTCCAGTGTAATTCATATCTTGATTTTGTTTATATAGCTTGTTAGAGAAATCTCCATTGATAATTATTCGTATGAATTTCATAGCTTGGAAATCACAATTTTCCAAACTCAACCAAAATCCGTTTTTAGAATGAAATATGAAAGATTATACATCCTACATGCCATGTTTAAAGTATTAGAGTCTAATTTGATCACATGAGAAAGTATATTAGAAATTTAGTTTTGTCAACTTTTAGTTTTTCATGAAATTCAAGAGCTATGGTTTGATTTATGTTTAATCGAAGTCATATTTGTAATCCTTGTAAGAAAAGGGAGAGATCCATATACAACATGATATATATGCTAACAGATTCGAAAATGGGTCAAAAAGACCCCATTAAACTAAAACAGAGTATTTTCAAAAATGCTAACAGATTCGAAAATGGGTCGTGCGAGCAGCCCGCGCGCGCGATCATTGCTTCCCCAGGCAGACAGAAGAGTTTATATTATAAAAAGTAAAAGAGGAAGATCGCGCGAGCGGCCCGCGCGCGCGATCTGCCAGTTTATGGTTTTTGTTTGTTTTTGGTTAAGGGACTGTGTAGACACCCCATTTTGTTGGCTATCAGATTTAGGAGACCCATAGCTTGGTGGTTCACAATGATCGTAAAAGACTCAAAAGGACTCCTGGAAGTCAGCTCTATCTCTCAGAATGCTCAAAATGACCAAAATGCCCCTAAAAGCCCGAAAACTCCCAGATTTGGTCCCAAAGTTCTGAAAACATGCTATGTCGTAAGAAAAGCGATAAAATGAGTTTCTAAGAGAAATCGGTTGAAATCGTCAGCTCCCAGAGACCCCCGGAAGTCCCGGAAGTTCCCGGAAAGTCCCCGTTGACCGGTTTGACTAGGTTTGACCAAGGTTTGACCAGGTTTGACCAAGTTTGACCAAAATCGTCCGAGTTCACCGGAATCATTCCAAATCATGAGAAAAGTATTAAAACGAGTTCCAAAAGAAAATCGAGCGAAAACATCAGCTCCCGGGAACTCCCAGGAGGTTCCCAGAACTTCCCGGGAATCCCAGGTTTGACCGGTTTGACCGAAATTTGACTTTGGGACCGGGGCACCGAAACAATTTTCAAATATTTTTTCATAGATACTAGAGGTCAATAGCTTTCCAACGGTATATCGCACATAATTTCTGGATTTAAAACGAATTTATTATGAATTTCCAAAGGCGAAAAAGGCGATCAAATCGGCTTTTGTCGCAAATACCGCAAAACTTTTCAAAGTGACCTATCCCCGAACTATTTTTTATGTAAAGTAGACTCCATTACCTTTCCAACGGTATATCACAATCCCAATTTGGAGTTCGTACGCATTTTCTGTGAATTTCGGACGAAATAGGGCCTTTTCGCGAATACCGGAACTTCGGGGGGCCTAAACAGCATTATCTGGACGAAGGGAGGAACAGTGCCGCCGCGGCACTGGCCCACTGCCGCCGCGGCAGTGGGCCAGTGCCGCGGCGGCACTCCCCTCCAGAACAGTCCATTTTTGTAATTAAGTTTGTGGTCCCATTTTGATTAATTAAAAGCCAAAACGACATAGTTTTATGATTTCAGATGTTTAGAGCCAATGGGAGTACTTTCTAAATCCCAAAAACACCCCAAGTTGGCCTATATAAACACCCCATTACTCCTCATTTTAGGGGAGTAAAATGTGAGTTTTGGAAAAGTTTGGGAGAGAAAGTAGTAGAGATAAGGTTAGAGTAGAGAGAAAAGAAGCTTTCTTCTTTGATTTTCAAAACAAAAGTGAGTTCTAACTTTGTTTTTACTTCATTACTTCCATTTATTTCAACATTCAATACTCCCAACCACCATTTTAGTGAGCATTCAAGAGAGTGGAAGCTTCTTCCATGTCTAGTGTCATTACATATGAGTGATATACCAATCTACAAGTCTCATGCTTCATGAATATCATCTATTGATTATCATCTACTTGCTTGTTTATTTATTGTTCATCTCTTCTTATCCCATTTCTTTTTATTTTCTTTATTTACTTACTAGTTCATCATCATCTAAGTGATGACATGAAGTTTGGGGTGAGTGAATCCTCATGGATAGTAGCTCTTGATCTCAAAAACATGTTTGATAGATGATGACCATAACCTCAATACTTCCAAGGTATTCTTGGAATGTATTGAAGTTATGTCCAAAAATAAAATAAATCTCTCCAACAATCTTGGAGGTTCTTAAATGATGAGTTTGATGTAGGTATTCTAAGTGGCTATGATCCTTATTGAGTGTTGAAAACATGTTTTCAAAACATCTATTTCAAAACCCCTCTCAATCCCTCTCATTTGGTTTCAAGAAACAAAACCTTGTTTTCTCCAAAATCTTCAAAATAATGAGTCAAAACAGTGAATGAGTTGAGTTCAAAGATTTTTATAGAACACAATACTCAACATATGGATACAAGGCCACTTGGAAAGTCTTCCTAACTCATTGGAGAACACCCATGATTTTTGGTTTGACTTGGAAGTACTTGGAAATGGTCCATTTGGGTCCCAACATTCCTTCCAAACATTCTGTTTTTGCTGTCACAGCAGCAAGGTCAACTTACGACCTCTTTTCCAGAAAACTTTTCCAAAATGGGTGGTCCTAACTTATTTTTTCCTTAAAAGTCAATGTCTTAGGAAACTTTATGTATAAAATGGGCCTCTAGATCATTCTCTTTCATTTTCTAAGATTTTCTAACATTTCAGTCGACAGTACGAACTCTGTTTCTGAGTGACCTCTATTGTTTATATAATTTCTCTCAATCTGTGATAGCTATTCAAGATTGGCCTTTTGGGTTGTGTTCTAGACACAATAAGGAACATCTCCATAAAACATCATGCATTAAAAACTTCCCTAACCCCTCTTTTCAAATTCTAAAAGATCATGCTACTGTTCTGTCCACTATTCACAGCAAGTATACTTTAACTTTCATTCTTTGATTTGATGCTTATATGCATTCCAAATTAGTTCATATCTTAGGAAGTAGTTCATACTACATTTGTACATATCCCATGTTAATTTCATTCATCCATTCATACACATTTTAGACTTCTAAGCCATTCTAGAAATCCATGCACACAAAACACACTACAACCTTTGCACACTTTAGATACATACATTGCATTCATGCAAGATTTGGGGTTTTTGTAACTCTTAATCTAAGGAGATTATAAGGAATGATCACGATCATACGTTCATGCTTCCCCTTTGATCTAATCATCCTTTCTCATCCGTCCCGGGGATTGAGAGATCTTCTTTTCTCAAAGAATAACATGCATCATACTAGCTTGTTAAGCATATTTCGATTTCTTTGTTTATTTGTTTCAAGAACAATTCATGTCCCCTTTAGATTAGGAAAACTTGATTAATTGATATATGATTAGACGATTTTTCCTAGGTTTATTTGTGTGATCTTTCACTTCACATTGCATGATATTTGGCTTAGATCTTATGAATGATATCTTATCTTTAGATCTTTCATTTCAAGTTTCTTATGTGATGTAATATACTATCATAGTATTATTTGTCGAATCAAACATAGTATAAGATGATTATTTGGATGCTAATTGAGGCCCGTCAAAAGACGGGGCGAGTTGAGGGTGTTTTAGTCGTGACAAAGGCTCCTTCCTCTCTCGTACCAAAACCCCGAACCGAGTTCTTTGGTTATGAAGGGCCGGTGCCCTTTATCCATTTGGGTGAGTCAAAATTAGGTTTCTTGGTTCCTTAAAGACCAAGTGGCGACTCTGTATCTGTTTTCAACAGACCTTTTCTTTTCCTTTTCAAAACAATTTCAAACAAGAGAAGTGGTCCACTTCCGCGTGTCCACAATCTGGCGACTCTGCTGGGGATTTTTATTTTAAAACAAAATAATACAGAGGTTTGACTCATAAGAAGCATCCTTAAAATCATCTTTTTACTGTGTTTGGTTCACCGCATTGCACTCTTGCATTTCCCCCCTCCGACTGTGTCTGAAACGCGGCGCTGACATTGTTCAGGTCTTGCTGTGCCAGGGCACAAGTCACCGTTGATACTGTACCTTCCAAGGTATATCAAAAAGAGTAAAAACCTCCGTACTGTCTCCCCGACGGTATATTGGAACTCTCGTCAACGGACCCTCTTTGACTAAACCCAGCCTTTGCATATAGATTCCTGTAGAACCTTTCATAGGACTATTCATTTATCTTTTCAGATAGGACAATGTGATATAACTGCTGTATGCCCTAGCGGGATTACCTGCACGGTGTAGACGCTTATGTGGCATAGAACATAACCTCTTTTTTATGATTCCCAAGGCAATCACTCACATGTAATCACATTGAGTTGACCTGCCTAGGCACCATGATAAGGATGTCTGCTCCATGCTCACAAAGATATACACCGCAAACCTTGTTTGTTGGTCCTAAGACATAGGAGTATGAAAACTTGCTAGACAGTATGATCACCATCATCACCTATCCTGGTCGTATACCCCTATTTCTTCCAGAAACTCTACCCAACTCATCAGGATATCCCTGTTTCCCCTAGGAACTCTGTCCGAATCACCCAGATTTCCTAGAAATCCCTATTTCTCCCCAGAATACCCAGAAACTTCAATTTTCCTTAGAAACTCCGATATACTTGTTTCTCCCAGAAACTCTGTCCGACTTACCCAGTTATACCTGTTTTCCCAGAAGCTCTGTCCAAATCTCCCAGAATACCCAGAAACTTCAATTTTCCTTAGAAACTCCGATATACTTGTTTCTCCCAGAAACTCTGTCTGACTTACCCAGTTATACCTGTTTTCCCGGAAGCTCTGTCCAAATCTCTCAGATTACCCAGAAATCTCAATTTCTCCCAGAAATTCTGGTATACTTGTTTCTCCCAGAAACTCTGTCCAACTTACCCGAGTTTTCATGTTTTCCCATAAGCTCTATCCAAATCTTCAAGATTTCCCAAAAATTCCAACAACTCCATCCAAACTTCCCAAAAATGCCTAGATGTACCAATTTCTCCCAGAAATTCTGATTTCCCAATTTCTCCTAGAAGCTCAGTCCAAATCAACCAGAAATCCCTATTTCTCCTAAAAAAACTCAAATGACTTCTAGAAATTTCTCCAAATCTTTCCAATCCCTATTTCTCCCAGAAACTCTGTCCAAAATTTCCGAAGTATCCCGGAAATCCCTGTTATCCCTTGGTGATCATACTGGAAAGAAAGGTTAGCACACTTTGTATGATTAGGACCTTACTTGCTTAACTGCTATATGTTAGAAGTAGAGGCATCATATAGATTAGGGTTCGCATCCGCATGATTGTCTCATATGCATACACAATTCATGTCAGTTTGCACATACATATATCTCATAAGTCCATACAGTCTATCCCTTCTCATCATCACATGATCATCGATCTTCATCCTCCGAGTCTGATCCTTGTCATTTTAATTTGTAAGACATCACAGGTCCCAAACGTCGTCCTGCTACATTTTCTTCTTGGGATTAACAGCCCTCCCAGAAGCAAACCTATGGATCACAAAAGCTTGGAAACTCAAGTCGCCAAGATGAGAACCACTATGACTCAGCTTTCGGATCACCTCACCCAGGTCCTAGGATTTCTTGAGAAAATGAGACCAGAAGTTCGCATTCACTCCGCTTGGACTCGTACACCGAATGATCAACTAATCAGAATAACTGTGGATGCTAGAATGACCGCTATGGAACCTGCTGTTGAGAAGATCAGGGACGAGCTTGCAGAAATGACAGATATGATACGGCATTTGGCTAACCCACCACCCTCGATTCTGCTATCTTCCCGGTCAGCACCTTGTACCGAATGGTTTGGAAAATTAGCTGATCTTTGGATACATAGTTTGGATCAAGAAGCTCTTGACAAGCTCACCAGAATAAAGGATGCCATCAAAGAGGGAAAGTTCAGGAATAATGAACCCCAACACCAGTCCAAGGGACCTAACTACTCCCTAGACTCCCCAGATATCCATGCACCTAACCACCAACCAATGGCCTACTCTCTCCGTCCATACCAGTCCATTCCACCAAATCGCCCAAAAGGCCCTCGCAAATTCTCCAGACTTGATATTCCCCTCTCCACAGCCTTAAACCACCTACTCAAAAAGGGCCACCTGCGACTCCTCCCTCACAAACCACTACCGGATCCCATACCCTCTCACTACAACATGAGCCTACAATGTGCTTACCACCAAAATCTAGGCCATGCCACCGATCAGTGCATCCGCCTTCGCCATGATATTCAAAATCTCATAGAGGATGCACCCCATCCTAATGCCATCTCCTATCTTGGCTTGGACCAACCGCTCGACTGATCCCCTTCGCTGAGGCCCATGAATGTTGAACCTGTGCCGGTGAAGTGATGGTGTTTGGAATTCTTGCTAGAAAACCAAATGAAGATGCTCTTCAGAAAAAAAAAAGAAATAAAAAGAATAAGTGAGTCACTGTGACATTCCATTTGAGACCAGGTCGAGTCCAGTCGAGTCAGTTGTGTGTTTGTCTATTTCAAGTTTAGTCTTGTAGTCGAGTCTGTCTGTCATCGAGTTGTTAATGAGTCTGTAATCCTCCTCTACTGATGGAATGAAGTCTCATTTTGCCTAATCTGATGTGCCTAGTCATAGATGCATGAATCGCTGAACTGAAGTGTCACTTTTCAAATTACCATGGATATTACTGTGCTAAAAAAAAAAAAATTTTTTTTTTACTCAAACAAAAAATCCTGAAAGGTCAAAGTCAATTTTGCGCCGACACCGATGAAGAGCCGAGAATTGAATAGTCTTACTTTAAGAATTTAAAGATTCTCTTGCCTCAATCTTGAAAAGACATGCTTGGAACTGACTTGGGGCTTACCCAACACCCTTTTCCCGCCATTCCAAAGCCTTGGGCCCAACCCAATTGAGAGCCATATGAACCTGTGTAGACTTAGTCCTTGATGGTAGCCAAACATTTCAGTGAGTTTCATCTCCACTTTCACAAAAAAAAAAAAAAAAAAAAAAAAGAAAAAGAAAAAGAAAAAGAAAAGAAAAGCTCGCTAGGTGAAAAACCCGAAAGGGCACCTAGGCAAAAGTTAGAGCCGAGAAGGTGTTGATTTCCAAAATCTGACCCTAGCCAGTCAAAATGTTGGAGAAAATTTTGATGAAACAAATGAGAGAATCATACGCTTCAAGATACATCTTAAGAACGTGCCAAGATCACATTAGACACGGAATGGCCACAAATAAATTCCGAGAGCTGACATGCACATTATGAGATTGCGATTGAAAGATCTCACAAGAATCGACTACATTAAAAAAGCAAAATTGACTGGCTAGGTGAAAGTGAAAAGGATCAATCCTCAAAACAAAACAAAAAGAAAAAGAAAAAGAAAAGAAAGGGAGATTGAAACTGAATCCTTTTATTCAAAGCTACCATAAGTGGCTTAAGTTTGAACTTCTTTTACGATTGGTTTGAAAAACCCTCAATCAATTTCTTTCAAGCCTGGCCTTGAACTACGCTCGACCTGATTCCCACTCGGGGATACATAGCCAACCACATCGGTTCGGTCGACACCATCATAATCAAACCAATTTCCTTCAAGCCTTGCCTTGAACTACGCTCGACCTGATTCCCACTTGGGGATACGTAGGCAACCACATCGGTTCGGTCGCTCCACCCACAAAAAAATAACCATTTTCTTCAAGCCTTGCCTTGAACTACGCTCGACCTGATTCCCACTCGGGGATATGTAGGCAACCACATCGGTTCGGTCGACACCATCATAATCAAACCGATTTCTTTCAAGACCTTGCCTTGAACTACGCTCGACCTGATTCCCGCCCGGGGATACGTAGGCAACCACAATGGTTCGGTCACCCCACCTACCTAAAAATCAACTCGCTTCTTTTCAACCATGGCCCGAACTACGTTGGACCTGATCCCCACTTGGGGGTACGTAGGCAGACTTTCAAAAAGAAAATAAGGATGGCTCGCTAGGTCGAAAATCCGAAAGGACGCCTAGGCAAAAGTTAGAGCTAAATCTAAGGTGAGCAATAACAAAAGAGAGAAAAGAGCTCGCTAGGTTACCTCACTGGTGCCTAGGCAAAAGTTATGAGCATTTGAGAGATTAAAGTCACAGTCCTTGCCTCAAGCCAGAAAATCACCTTCCACACTAGGGGCAAACTTCGGCTACCCGCCTCGTTTGCCTGACTTTTACTATCCACCATTCATACAAGGGGCAAACTTCGGTCACCTACCTCGTTTGCCCAAAACCTCCAATGAACCTTCCTCCAAACTAGGGGCAAACTTCGGTCATTTACCTCGTTTGCCTATCGATCCCACTTCATGCCCTTCAAACTAGGGGCAAACTTCGTTTGCCACCTGATCCCTATACACCAATGGTAAGCCTTCAAGAACATTGTCTTGAACAGATGGAAATGGAGCGTCTTTCATTCCATAAGCTAAGGCACTAATTCAAAGCACATCTTGAGAGAAGCAAAGAAATTGATTAGATCAGCAGGGAGGAATTTTCAAAAATAAGATTCACCATCAAAGTGATGCCACGTTAAGGAGAGAAGTAAACACAAAAGAGAAATGGTACATCATTTATGACAAAAGCACATTAAGTTTTGGCAAGTCGACCTTGTTTCATTTTGGTGTCAAATGTGTCGTCCTCATGCGTCAATGTCTGTCAAGTTTTTGAGTTTGTTGTAGTCTCAAATGTGTAAGTCCATAGTGACTAATAAAATTTTCAAATCAAAGAGCATGCCAATACAAGCAGGAGTACCAAACACCATTACTACACCGGTCAAGGCGTCAGCAGGAGAAGCGACCAAACTTAGGGCAAATGCGAATTTCATCCCTTTCCAAACCATCAAAAGTTGACCTTCATCTCCTTGCAACATAAGTCCATGAGTGGCTGTTGATCTTTCTTCATGCAACATAAGTCCATGAGTGGCTGTTGATGATCTTCCTTTGTTCATGCAACATAAGTCCATGAGTGGCTGTTGATGATCTTCCTTTCTCCTTACAACATAAGTCCATGAGTGGCTGTTGATCTTTCTTCATGCAACATAAGTCCATGAGTGGCTGTTGATGATCTTCCTTTGTTCATGCAACATAAGTCCATGAGTGGCTGTTGATGATCTTCCTTTGTTCATGCAACATAAGTCCATGAGTGGCTGTTGATGATCTTCCTTTCTCCTTGCAACATAAGTCCATGAGTGGCTGTTGATCTTTCTTCATGCAACATAAGTCCATGAGTGGCTGTTGATGATCTTCCTTTGTTCATGCAACATAAGTCCATGAGTGGCTGTTGATGATCTTCCTTTGTTCATGCAACATAAGTCCATGAGTGGCTGTTGATGATCTTCCTTTCTCCTTGCAACATAAGTCCATGAGTGGCTGTTGATCTTTCTTCATGCAACATAAGTCCATGAGTGGCTGTTGATGATTTTCCTTTATTCATGCAACATAAGTCCATGAGTGGCTGTTGATGATCTTCCTTTCTCCTTACAACATAAGTCCATGAGTGGCTGTTGATCTTTCTTCATGCAACATAAGTCCATGAGTGGCTGTTGATGATCTTCCTTTGTTCATGCAACATAAGTCCATGAGTGGCTGTTGATGATCTTCCTTTGTTCATGCAACATAAGTCCATGAGTGGCTGTTGACGATCTTCCTTTCTCCTAGCAACATAAGTCCATGAGTGGCTGTTGATCTTTTATTTTTTCTTCATGCAACATAAGTCCATGAGTGGCTGTTGATGACCTTCTTTCATCCTAAAGCAACATAAGTCCATCACTCTCCTCTTTTAATATCAAAACCTTAAGTGCCGCAGCTATCTCCGTATCTCTCATCACAAATAGAATGATACCTTGACTCCCATTTAAAGGACGTATTTTCTTCTTCCTAGCAGAGTACATTATCCTTCAGCTCCCGGAGGCCCTGACCGGCCCCCTTGGATTGAGCGCCAAAAGAGATTCTCCACGAACCCTACATCATCCCTCGAGGACAGAAGTAGATAGATACCAGCTCCCGGAGGCCCTGACCGGCCCTCTTGGATTGAGCGCCAAAAGAGATTCTCCGAGAACCCTACATCATCCCCCGAGGACAGAAGCAGATAGATACCAGCTCCCGGAGGCCCTGACCGGCCCTCTTGGATTGAGCGCCAAAAGAGATTCTCCGAGAACCCTGCATCATCCCCGAGGACAGAAGCAGATAGATACCAGCTCCCGGAGGCCCTGACCGGCCCTCTTAGATTGAGCGCCAAAAGAGATTCTCCGAGAACCCTACATCATCCCCCGAGGATAGAAACCGATAGAAACCGATAGATACCAGCTCCCGGAGGCCCTGACCGGCCCCCTTGGATTGAGCGCCAAAAGAGATTCTCCGAGAACCCTACATCATCCTCCGAGGACAGAAACCGATAGATACCAGCTCCCGGAGGCCCTGACCGGCCCCCTTGGATTGAGCGCCAAAAGAGATTCTCCGAGAACCTTACAACATCCCCCGAGGACAGAAACCGATAGATACCAGCTCCCGGAGGCCCTGACCGGCCCCCTTGGATTGAGCGCCAAAAGAGATTCTCCGAGAACCCTACGTCATCCCCCGAGGACAAAAATCGATAGATACCAGCTCCCGGAGGCCCTGACCAGCCCCCTTGGATTGAGCGCCAAAAGAGATTCTCCGAGAACCCTACATCATCCCCCGAGGACAAAAACCGATAGATACCAGCTCCCGGAGGCCCTGACCGGCCCCCTTGAATTGAGCGCCAAAAGAGATTCTCCGAGAACCCTACATCATCCCCCGAGGACAAAAATCGATAGATACCAGCTCCCGGAGGCCCTGACCGGCCCTCTTGGATTGAGCGCCAAAAGAGATTCTCCGAGAACCCTACATCATCCCCCGAGGATAGAAACCGATAGACCCTAACCGGCTCTTTTGGATTGAGCATTGCAAAATCTGACCAACTACGAGAGATTCAGAGATAGATCCTGGTTTTAGGTCAAGAATTGAAGAGAGATTCTCAGAGAGTCCCCTACCATCCCAGCGGAAGATAGCAGAAGTCCGAACCGATTCTCCGGACTTATCATCATAAGGATCGGCCAAAACATCACCCGCAGTCAAATCACCCCGATTCCCAGGGCAAGTACTGTCTATTCACAATTCAAGGATCCATGTCCACTGATCATCATGAGCCTTCTTACTTCTTATAAGCTTCCTCACACCTTCGTCTAAAATCGTGAGCTTTCTCACTTATCGTGAGCTTCCTCAAATTCGTGAGCTTCTTCACTTTTCATAAGCTTCCTCACTCCTTCGTCCAAAATTGTGAGCTTTCTCACTTTTCGTGAGCTTCCTTACTCCTTCATCCAAAATCGTGAGCTTTCTCACTTATTGTGAGCCTCACTCCTTTGTCCAAACTCGTGAGCTTTCTCACTAATCGTGAGCTTTCTCACTTATCATGAGCTTTCTCACTTTTTCGTGAGCTTCCTTACTCCTTCATCCAAAATCGTGAGCTTTCTCACTTATTGTGAGCCTCACTCCTTTGTCCAAACTCGTGAGCTTTCTTACTAATCGTGAGCTTTCTCACTTATCATGAGCTTTCTCACTTTTTGTGAGCTTCCTTACTCCTTCATCCAAAATCGTGAGCTTTCTCACTTATTGTGAGCCTCACTCCTTTGTCCAAACTCGTAAGCTTTCTCACTAATCGTGAGCTTTCTCACTTATCATGAGCTTTTTCACTTTTTGTGAGCTTCCTTACTCCTTCATCCAAAATCGTGAGCTTTCTCACTTATTGTGAGCCTCACTCCTTTGTCCAAACTCGTGAGCTTTCTCACTAATCGTGAGCTTTCTCACTTATCATGAGCTTTCTCACTTTTCGTGAGCTTCCTTACTCCTTCATCCAAAATCGTGAGCTTTCTCACTTATTGTGAGCCTCACTCCTTTGTCCAAACTCGTAAGCTTTCTCACTAATCGTGAGCTTTCTCACTTATCATGAGCTTTTTCACTTTTCGTGAGCTTCCTTACTCCTCTGTCTAAAATTGTGAGCCCCCTCACCTACCCATCGGTTATCATGAGCTTCCTCAAATAAAGATTATGAGCTTCTTCAGCAAACAAAAATCGTGAGCTTTTTCCTTATCATGAGCCCCCTCACCTACCCATCAGCTATTGTGAGCTTTCTCGCTTAACGGTTATCGCGAAACCCTTCTCCGATTGGCTATCTTGAACTTCCTCATCTATCGTTTGGTATCCAGGACTTCTGTGTCCGTCGATTGTTGTCCTCTGGGACCCCACGTTCGATTACATTTGTTTGCAAAGCACACTTCCCGTAATTCCAGAAGTTTTCCCCAAGACCCAGAATCTTCTAAACCTTGATGTCCTTATCCGAGTCATCCACCGCATCACAGTCGCAAACACTAGCACAACACCAGCCCACTCAGAGTGGCACACCCCACAGCACTTGCTCATACTAGGGTCACAACACTAGACATGATAGGACTCATGACACAATTCATATCACATCCATACATTGCATATCACTCTTATAGCATAGCATCTGCCTGATTGTTGTGTATGTGCATGTATGATTCATTCCTTGCCTTGAACTACGTCCTGGTCTGATTCCCCTTGGGATACGTAGGCAGCTCACACAGAGCACGACCATCATTAGCCACAGCATCATTGCATCTTTTGCAACGCTTTTATCCTAAATCTATAGCCTCCAAAAGACCTGTCTCTTCAAAACTTTGGCACTCGCTTGCGACATGCGTTGCCTCGCAAGTTCATGCCAAAGAGGGGCAAACTGTAGACACCCCATTTTGTTGGCTATCAGATTTAGGAGACCCATAGCTTGGTGGTTCACAATGATCGTAAAAGACTCAAAAGGACTCCTGGAAGTCAGCTCTATCTCTCAGAATGCTCAAAATGACCAAAATGCCCCTAAAAGCCCGAAAACTCCCAGATTTGGTCCCAAAGTTCTGAAAACATGCTATGTCGTAAGAAAAGCGATAAAATGAGTTTCTAAGAGAAATCGGTTGAAATCGTCAGCTCCCAGAGACCCCCGGAAGTCCCGGAAGTTCCCGAAAAGTCCCTGTTGACCGGTTTGACTAGGTTTGACCAAGGTTTGACCAGGTTTGACCAAGTTTGACCAAAATCGTCCGAGTTCACCGGAATCATTCCAAATCATGAGAAAAGTATTAAAACGAGTTCCAAAAGAAAATCGAGCGAAAACATCAGCTCCCGGGAACTCCCAGGAGGTTCCCAGAACTTCCCGGGAATCCCAGGTTTGACCGGTTTGACCGAAATTTGACTTTGGGACCGGGGCACCGAAACAATTTTCAAATATTTTTTCATAGATACTAGAGGTCAATAGCTTTCCAACGGTATATCGCACATAATTTCTGGATTTAAAACGAATTTATTATGAATTTCCAAAGGCGAAAAAGGCGATCAAATCGGCTTTTGTCGCAAATACCGCAAAAATTTTCAAAGTGACCTATTCCCAAACTATTTTTTTATGTAAAGTAGACTCCATTACCTTTCCAACGGTATATCACAATCCCAATTTGGAGTTCGTACGCATTTTCTGTGAATTTCGGACGAAATAGGGCCTTTTCACGAATACCGGAACTTCGGGGGGCCTAAACAGCATTATCTGGACGAAGGGAGGAGCAGTGCTGCCGCGGCACTGGCCCACTGCCGCCGCGGCAGTGGCCCAGTGCCGCCGCGGCACTCCCCTCCAGAACAGTCCATTTTTGTAATTAAGTTTGTGGTCCCATTTTGATTAATTAAAAGCCAAAACGACATAGTTTTATGATTTCAGATGTTTAGAGCCAATGAGAGTACTTTCTAAATCCCAAAAACACCCCAAGTTGGCCTATATAAATACCCCATTACTCCTCATTTTAGGGGAGTAAAATGTGAGTTTTAGAAAAGTTTGGGAGAGAAAGTAGTAGAGATAAGGTTAGAGTAGAGAGAAAAGAAGCTTTCTTCTTTGATTTTCAAAACAAAAGTGAGTTCTAACTTTGTTTTTACTTCATTACTTCCATTTATTTCAACATTCAATACTCCCAACCACCATTTTAGTGAGCATTCAAGAGAGTGGAAGCTTCTTCCATGTCTAGTGTCATTACATATGAGTGATATACCAATCTACAAGTCTCATGCTTCATGAATATCATCTATTGATTATCATCTACTTGCTTGTTTATTTATTGTTCATCTCTTCTTATCCCATTTCTTTTTATTTTCTTTATTTACTTACTAGTTCATCATCATCTAAGTGATGACATGAAGTTTGGGGTGAGTGA
Source organism: Hydrangea macrophylla (assembly GCA_033977485.1). Lineage (NCBI taxonomy): Eukaryota > Viridiplantae > Streptophyta > Magnoliopsida > Cornales > Hydrangeaceae > Hydrangea > Hydrangea macrophylla. Next base: position 148,353,511 of record CM066988.1, read on the forward strand.
ATCCTCATGGATAGTAGCTCTTGACCTCAAAAACATGTTTGATAGATGATGACCATAACCTCAATACTTCCAAGGTATTCTTGGAATGTATTGAAGTTATGTCCAAAAATAAAATAAATCTCTCCAACAATCTTGGAGGTTCTTAAATGATGAGTTTGATGTAGGTATTCTAAGTGGCTATGATCCTTATTGAGTGTTGAAAACATGTTTTCAAAACATCTATTTCAAAACCCCTCTCAATCCCTCTCATTTGGTTTCAAGAAACAAAACCTTGTTTTCTCCAAAATCTTCAAAATAATGAGTCAAAACAGTGAATGAGTTGAGTTCAAAGATTTTTCTAGAACACAATACTCAACATATGGATACAAGGCCACTTGGAAAGTCTTCCTAACTCATTGGAGAACACCCATGATTTTTGGTTTGACTTGGAAGTACTTGGAAATGGTCCATTTGGGTCCCAACATTCCTTCCAAACATTCTGTTTTTGCTGTCACAGCAGCAAGGTCAACTTACGACCTCTTTTCCAGAAAACTTTTCCAAAATGGGTGGTCCTAACTTATTTTTCCCTTAAAATTCAATGTCTTAGGAAACTTTCTGTATAAAATGGGCCTCTAGATCATTCTCTTTCATTTTCTAAGATTTTCTAACATTTCAGTCGACAGTACGAACTCTGTTTCTGAGTGACCTCTATTGTTTATATAATTTCTCTCAATCTGTGATAGCTATTCAAGATTGGACTTTTGGGTTGTGTTCTAGACACAATAAGGAACATCTCCATAAAAAATCATGCATTAAAAACTTCCCTAACCCCTCTTTTCAAATTCTAAAAGATCATGCTACTGTTCTGTCCACTATTCACAGCAAGTATACTTTAACTTTCATTCTTTGATTTGATGCTTATATGCATTCCAAATTAGTTCATATCTTAGGAAGTAGTTCATACTACATTTGTACATATCCCATGTTAATTTCATTCATCCATTCATACACATTTTAGACTTCTAAGCCATTCTAGAAATCCATGCACACAAAACACACTACAACCTTTGCACACTTTAGATACATACATTGCATTCATGCAAGATTTGGGGTTTTTGTAACTCTTAATCTAAGGAGATTATAAGGAATGATCACGATCATACGTTCATGCTTCCCCTTTGATCTAATCATCCTTTCTCATCCGTCCCGGGGATTGAGAGATCTTCTTTTCTCAAAGAATAACATGCATCATACTAGCTTGTTAAGCATATTTCGATTTCTTTGTTTATTTGTTTCAAGAACAATTCATGTCCCCTTTAGATTAGGAAAACTTGATTAATTGATATATGATTAGACGATTTTTCCTAGGTTTATTTGTGTGATCTTTCACTTCACATTGCATGATATTTGGCTTAGATCTTATGAATGATATCTTATCTTTAGATCTTTCATTTCAAGTTTCTTATGTGATGTAATATACTATCATAGTATTATTTGTCGAATCAAACATAGTATAAGATGATTATTTGGATGCTAATTGAGGCCCGTCAAAAGACGGGGCGAGTTGAGGGTGTTTTAGTCGTGACAAAGGCTCCTTCCTCTCTCGTACCAAAACCCCGAACCGAGTTCTTTGGTTATGAAGGGCCGGTGCCCTTTATCCATTTGGGTGAGTCAAAATTAGGTTTCTTGGTTCCTTAAAGACCAAGTGGCGACTCTGTATCTGTTTTCAACAGACCTTTCTTTTCCTTTTCAAAACAATCTCAAACAAGAGAAGTGGTCCACTTCCGCGTGTCCACAGACTGTTTGGTTCAACTTTTAAGTACTGTTAGGGTTCTGTTTGGGGAAAACTATTAAAACAAAATCCTAATTGGTTATGTTTGAACGAATAGAAGTTGTATTATGACTTATCAATCCCCGTACGCGCATTGTTCCTTTAATTCAGCGTTTTGCTTATGTTTAAGTTCATATCATTCATGTGGGGTCAGTGGTACATGCATATGGGTGTCAGTCAGTGTGAAAAAGAGTAATGGTCATTGTGGAAAGAGTATTGAGATTGAGATTGAGATTGTGTGGTGGACACTCCCTGGTTATGGTGTACCAAAGTGTGACGTGTTGAGATTGCGGTTGTGGTTGTGGTTGAGATTACGGCGAGGGTATCTTTGAAATGCGACGGTGGCAAATATGGACACTCCCTGACGCCCATGGAAGCGTTAAAGTGTGTGACGTCGAACTTGGACACTCCCTGGCACCCATGGTAGTGCTAAAGTGTGGCCTACGGACACTCCCTGATACCCGAGTCTGGATACTGCGTGAGGTTGCTCCGGTATTTGCATGGCGGATTAGGTATTCAAAGTGTGAGGCAATGGACACTCCCTTGTACCCCAGACCAAAGTGTGAGGCAAACTGGACCCTCCCTGACGCCCCGTTGCTAAAGTGTGGCTATCTTAGTGTTTCAAAGATACTGGAGTGAGATAGTGGGTTTGTTGTGTCTGTCGAGAGAAAAGAGTCAGCAAGATGAGTGTGGTGCATTGTCTCATACACGATCATATGCTTTATAAATGAAAGACTTTTGAATAACGTTTCCCATTGTTTCATAAATTAAACTCCTTCTATGTTCCAACTGTTGATTTTTACAATATTGAAAATGGAAAAAGGTAAATGGGTATGTTTTATATTCAAAGTTATGTTTTTAATACTCACCAGCTTCTTAAAGCTGACGACATTGATGCGTCCTGGACATTCGTGTCCAGGCTTTTTAGGTTATAACCAGGAGGAACATTATGACTATGCTAATTGAGAACGGCTGCTTTTGGAAGAGAAACTATTATCAATATTATATGCTTTAAGCTTATATGTTTTAAGTTGTGAACTGTTTGTTTATAAGGATGACTGTAATAGACATTAAGTTATTATTTTGTTTCAAGGCGGTCTGTGCCTTTAGACGACCCGGTGCTGTAATATTTATTAAGTTAGAAAATTTTATAAGCCTTGATTGCTCTGCTCTGATTATTGTTTTGTTTGTTCGACTTTTGGGACGGAATCGATCCTTCAAACTGTCGCGACCTACGGGTCCATAAAGGAAATTAAACGCTTTCCTTATTTATGCTACGTTGGGGCGTGACAGGATTTAGTGGTATCAGAGCCAGGTTATTATTTATCTCAAGATAGTTTAGCTAGGTTAGGGTTTACCAGTTTAGACCCGATTCCACGATCTGTTAGCTTAAGCTTTGCACACCCGATGATACGACAGGGAGGATAGACTCAGAACCTAAACGTCTAAGATTATCTCTTTCCTGACTTAAGTAGTACCTTCTTATCAGGTATGGATCCAGCTCATCCACTATATGTACCAGACGGATTTGGGGGACACTTTGTGACACCTGGGGCAGTGATCCCAGCCTTTCTTGACTTGTATCATGCGGCCGTTGAGCAGTTGGCCACAGCTACCGTAGTATCTGATTTATGACACCAGGTTCACATGGTAGGCTTAGTTGACTTGACTCGTATCTGCCTAGAGCTTCGTTACTTTACAGAGGCTCAGCACTGCTTTTCACCCTCAGACAGACGGACAGACTGAGCGTGTTAATCAGATCATGGAGGATATGCTTAGGGCTTGTGTTATCGATTTTGAAGAATCTTGGGAGACACACTTGTCGTTGGTTGAATTTAATCCTAGATCAGAGTATTCAGAAGCTGAGAAATAAGGACATTCCGTTAGTGAAGGTTCAATGGAATCACCATAATGAGAACGAAGCCTCGTGGGAAGTTGAAGCTGATATGAGGAGGAAGTACCCGGAGTTGTTTCAGGACTAGTTAGTCTTGATTTCGGGGACGAAATCCTGTTTAAGGGAGGAAGGATGTAACAACCTGCATTTTTATAAAATGCATTTGCATTTCCATATTTAAATTCAAATTGTATTGTCTGTTTTCATTTTAATTACAATTCTTATGTATGAAACTCATTTCTTGCCTGATTTCATGTTTGAATTCTTATTGGGGTCAAACTGCAATTTTATAAAAATTTAGCAACGCCTGTGTTAAACTTCAAAACTGTATTTCAAAAAGGTGGAAATGTTTTCTTTTAACTAAATCAGTATTTTTATGAAACCAGGAAATCACTTTCTACGTTAAAATGAATTTTCTGTATTTTTGGGGTAACCACTGCGCCCCGAAAATACCAGTTTATATCCAAAACTGTCCACACAGTACTAAACTTCCACAAATTTTGGAAGTGACTGATTGGACAATTGCTTTATATCTACTTAATATTGCTAATGATTGTATAAGCCTTGTTTGGCCATTGCTTGTGTATGTGTTAATTCTGTGCTTAGAAGCTTGTGATTGCCAAACACCCCCACTTTGACCCCTATACACCTACTTGACCCTTAGCTCATCAAAGAGGTCCTTACTCCTTACAATCTGTAGAATTATATACGTATATGTATTTTGTGTATTTTCAGAAAATTGAAATCTAATTCAATTGTAGTGTGAGGGTGAAGGGACTTGGCCCCCAAGATTTTCAAATTGAAACTTCTATATATACTACACCCTCACACACACATAGGGAGTTCTTGTCAACTGATCCACAGAGAGCTTGAGAGAGATACACAGAGAATTTCAGAAATTATTTTAGAGAGAGAGAGAGCTCTTAATCTCCATAGCCAAGTGCAAATTGGAGTTCTTATTTGTGAATCTTTCTCAACATACTCTTCATCTTTTATCTAAGTGAGTATTATTAACTCACTTCCAGTGTAATTCATATCTTGATTTTGTTTATATAGCTTGTTAGAGAAATCTCCATTGATAATTATTCATATGAATTTCATAGCTTGGAAATCACAATTTTCCAAACTCAACCAAAATCCATTTTTAGAATGAAATATGAAAGATTATACATCCTACATGCCATGTTTAAAGTATTAGAGTCTAATTTGATCACATGAGAAAGTATATTAGAAATTTAGTTTTGTCAACTTTTAGTTTTTCATGAAATTCAAGAGCTATGGTTTGATATATGTTTAATCGAAGTCATATTTGTAATCCTTGTAAGAAAAGGGAGAGATCCATATACAACATGATATATATGCTAACAGATTCGAAAATGGGTTAAAAAGACCCCATTAAACTAAAACAGAGTAGTTTCTACGAAGAAGAAGGAGCCTCAGCAATTAATCGCGCGCGCGATCGCGCGAGCGAGGGTCGTGCGAGCAGCCCGCGCGAGCGACCCCTCGCGCGAGCAGCCCGCGCGCGCGATCATTGCTTCCCCAGGCAGACAGAAGAGTTTATATTATAAAAAGGAAAAGAGGCAGATCGCGCGAGCGGACCGCGCGAGCGGCCTGCGCGCGCGATCTGCCAGTTTATGGTTTTTGTTTGTTTTGGGTTAAGGGACTGTTTGGTTCAACTTTTAAGTACTGTTAGGGTTCTGTTTAGGGAAAACTATTAAAACAGAATCCTAATTGATTATGTTTGAACGAATAGAAGTTGTATTATGACTTATCAATCCCCGTACGCGCATTGTTCCTTTAATTCAGCGTTTTGCTTATGTTTAAGTTCATATCATTCATGTGGGGTCAGTGGTACATGCATGTGGGTGTCATTCAGTGTGAAAAAGAGTAATGGTCATTGTGGAAAGAGTATTGAGATTGAGATTGAGATTGTGTGGTGGACACTCCCTGGTTATGGTGTACCAAAGTGTGACGTGTTGAGATTGCGGTTGTGGTTGTGGTTGAGATTACGGCGAGGGTATCTTTGAAATGCGACGGTGGCAAATATGGACACTCCCTGACGGCCATGGAAGCGTTAAAGTGTGTGACGTCGAACTTGGACACTCCCTGGCACCCATGGTAGTGCTAAAGTGTGGCATACGGACACTCCCTGATACCCGAGTCTGGATACTGCGTGAGGTTGCTCCGGTATTTGCATGGCGGGTTAGGTATTCAAAGTGTGAGGCAATGGACACTCCCTGGTACCCCGGACCAAAGTGTGAGGCAAACTGGACACTCCCTGGCGCCCCGTTGCTAAAGTGTGGTTGTCTTAGTGTTTCAAAGATACTGGAGTGAGATAGTGGGTTTGTTGTGTCTGTCGAGAGAAAAGAGTCAGCAAGATGAGTGTGGTGCATTGTCTCATACACGATCATATGCTTTATAAATGAAAGACTTTTGAATAACGTTTCCCATTGTTTCATAAATTGAACTCCTTCTATGTTCCAACTGTTGATTTTTACAATATTGAAAATGGAAAAAGGTAAATGGGTATGTTTTATATTCAAAGTTATGTTTTTAATACTCACCAGTTTCTTGAAGCTGACGACGTTGATGCGTCCTGGACATTCGTGTCCAGGCTTTTCAGGTTATAACCAGGAGGAACATTATGACTATGCTAATTGAGAACGGCTGCTTTTGAAAGAGAAACTGTTATCAATATTATATGCTTTAAGCTTATATGTTTTAAGTTGTGAACTGTTTGTTTATAAGGATGACTGTAATAGACATTAAGTTATTATTTTGTTTCAAGGTGGTCTGTGCCTTTAGACGACCCGGTGCTGTAATATTTATTAAGTTAGAAAATTTTATAAGCCTTGATTGCTCTGCTCTGATTATTGTTTTGTTTGTTCGACGTTTGGGACGGAATCGATCCTTCAAACTGTCGCGACCTACGGGTCCATAAAGGAAATTAAACGCTTTCCTTATTTATGCTACGTTGGGGCGTGACACACACACACACACACACACACACACACACAAACGTCTGTTCTCTCTTCTTCTCTCTTTTCTCCTCCTCCCCCCCCCCTTTTTATTTAATATGGGGGCTAGAGTTTCAACCACACAACACATGTCAATAAAATACACACAAATATACAAATCCCATTTTTTGTCTAAGGGCCTCACAAAAAGGCTTTATATGGGCCCGAAAATGCATTCTAAAGTGACAAAATGATTAGCCCAATGGATACCCATGACCCCGGGCACTAAATTTCTATGTTAAGCACACTACTTAACATACTAACGACCCGTGCACGCTACTACAACTATTTTTTTATTAAGTGTCACTAAGATACATACACAGTTAATATCTAATACTTGAAAATAATAAGATAAATAATTTCTAAAAGCACTTAGAAAATTAAGGTTGTTACAGTAAATGTGGCAAATATGCATCACCAAGCCATCGCCCATGCTAAACCATCGGCCTTGATCATTGCCACTGCCATCGGGCTCATTGTTTGGCATATGCAATGTATCACATGATGGTGTTATTTTTGCTTTTACAAGTGAGTCAAAATGGTCAATTTAATGGGCAGTAGCAAGTTACACCAAAAGCATTGGCTGCCAACCCATCGGGCTGAAAAACCCATCGTCCATCAAAGCTGCACATCAAAGTGAGGATTTAGTTTATATAGCTTTGAATCATGACCAAAGGTGAGACCCAATACTTTTTCAAGTCTTGATGGCAAGCTAAATGATCCTTCGGGCATGATGCCACCTCGTGGGATAATTTCTCCATTGAAAGGGCATTAAAGTTTCGACCTTAGCCTGGCTTTTAAGCTTCTACCACATTCAATGCCAATGCCATACAGCATGGATGTGGGGCCCATTCTTTTTGACTTATGTAGTGATGAAGACTTTAGGAAATATTATAAGTTATTCTCGAGCATAACCCATCGGCCATTATTTCCATTTTTACTACAATCATTCACGTGGAATCCATAGATATCACGACTAATGACTTTTTGTTTCACAAGTTGTTAGATCTATCAAGCTTTCTGTTGACAGTACCGATCAGACCAAGAGGCCATCGGTCTAATTTTTTGATACACGTAGTGTATCAAATCATGTGGTGGGCCCAGGAATGATTATTGTGAATTCTAATGGTTGAGACTTAGTTTGGAAGCAAGAAGCATTCATTGGACCAACATCTCCGCCCTCCCTCTACAAATAGATAGCAAGCTCCCAACAGCAAAGGACTCTCCAACAACACAATACAACACTCATCCCGATCAAACTCTCCAAAAAAGCACCCTTTTTTGCATTACAATAGATTTTCATTTAAGATTTTCTCTAGTGTTCTTACACTATTTTTATTTCACTTTCTTAAGCTTTTGAGCATTTCCTTTAAGTGTTTTTCCCCTTTTAATTACTCTAGGTAATTTTTTTGTTTGTAATATATTTCATGCAATATATTTCTAATTCCAAAAGCCTTGCTTTATTATTATTTTCACCACTTTCAAGCTTGTGTGCTTCAGTACCGTTTGAGGATTTCTAGTAAGGGTAATTCCCTATTTACTTAACACATTTTCCTGATTACTATTTTTTGTACACCACCCTTATAGGGGTAAGTTATATACGTTTGGGTCTTCCGTATAAAGCCCATGGCACGCCTGATCAATAGCAGCATGCCGATGACATTATCAATATTTTATGCCAAACAGTCTCGTAAGCCCGTGACTGGTGAATAACTGATTTGTTATTTGCTGAAATCAATAAACACAATGATAGGGATGATGATATTCATAGAACATATCTTATTATCAAAATCAGAGGCTATAACGGAAACTCATGGGTTACAGTCAACTAAGCTAGCTATAGTCTAATGCTTACTACAAATATTAACAGAAATACGACAGATATATAAACTAGCTATTACACAACAACGCGTCTTCGTCTTCAAGCCTTCAGATCCAATTCCGACGAAATATCAGACCTCCATCCTCAATACGTGCAAAGCACGGGATGTTGGAATGTCCAGGGCATAAAATGCCATCAGCTTTGAATACAAAGCCGGGTGAGTGCATCAACCAAAACTCCTCACATGTTACTGTTTAGTATCTTAAAATGTGGTTAATCTCTTATTAATGACGTCACTCACGGACATAGCAGAGGTCTCATTAAATATACATCAAATCAATGATAGCAGGAATCAAATTAAATAAAGACACTAGTATATAACGTTCCATCATATTCTTCTCGTCATGATATTCAAGCATACCCATGATTCCACACACAAGTGTTTGACATCATCAAGTCCATGCATGCACCCCATGCATCTACCCATGCATCTATCTTCACATCGGGACGTTGAATCCACAATTGAATAATCATCTCATCTATCCATATTCATATTCATATTCCTATCCATCTCTGTATCCATGCGTCGATACAACAATACAAATCCGTATCCATACGTCGATACAATAATACCAATCTAATATCACATTAGTCCGTAGGCCACATCGGTCGTCTACACGGTGGTGTCCTATGTCACACAATCCCTTGAGAGGCTACTGGTCATCTACACAGTACATCCTATCCGTAAATGATAGGAGTGGCATATCACACGTCTTCTACGATGTGTAAACTCTTACTGGTCATCTATACAGTTGATAGTACATTGAAGCACTAGCCGTACGTCATCAACGATACACTGCATGTCTTCAACAACACACATACATCACTGGACATCTTTAACAGTGAGAGGCACACTAGATACTCTCACCATCCTACATCCACCTGGCTCATCAACCTTTGATCCCACAGATCCAAAGTATACATATCACATTATTCAACATAAAGGCACATATCCCAATTCTCACCATATTCTCTTAACTCTCCCTACCGCTATATATGTTAACCACATATCGTGCAATGCTCATGCTTAAGATATAGAACTACCACATGCGACATCATTTATCATATCTACTCATTAACTGGTTTTTTAACATGCAGTCGTGTTGTGTCTACTATACAGTTCAGTGGAAACAACATATGGCAGTCGATTAATAGACAGCTCATCTTGATCAACAGTTAATATAAAACAGCTAACATAACCTCATATAAGTTTAACTAACATAACATCATGTCGATTACTCCCACGTCCAATATCACAATATCATATATGGAAACATAGTATAACATTTGAACAACTGAACGGTTCATATAGGAAACAACACTAATTATCAATATTCTGCAAGTACCAATTGATTGGGAACGGGGCCTAATCGATTGGGTTAAAAAGACCCTGACAATTGATTGGGAACTCATCTAATTGATTGGGTCTTTTCCAATCTATTGAATTCTTTTCAATTGATGGGTTATTTTCAATCGATTGGAACGATCCAATCGATTGAATGGGCATCTTCTTCCCAAAACTGGGTAGAGATGATCTGGTATCTTGGGTAGGTATTATGTTCATGTTAAACACACCGAAAGCATCTCAAAATCAACCCTTGAGTGAGTTAATGAACTCATCTAACTTCGGCGTTCTGGTGACGGCATTCTTGAGCTCTGCGACGGTGGCTATAGTGATGGTAAGTTTTCTCTCTCCTCTTCCTTCTTCTCTGACTCTCCTCATCTCTATGTCTTCTATTCTTCTTCTTCTTCCCCTTCTTCTCTTCTCTTCTTTGCTCCACCCTAGAGGGTATATATGACATACACACACACACACACTTATACGTTGATATATATATATAGAGAACACAAGCACACATACACAAACTCTCTCTCTCTCTCCCTCTCCCAAATACATACACACACAGGATATCATGCCCTGTAGTAGCAAAAATAGAGAAAATAAATCACTTTTTGGACTCGTAGTCTATGACAGTTGAAAGTCACCACATTGTCTATAACCAAAGTCAAATCATCAGAGTAATAAATCCAACGATGCATTGGGAATATCTAAGTTCAACATAGCAAACCAGAGTTAACTACTAACTTATTTCAAACCATAAGTATTTGCAAAAACATAGATAAAGTATTATGGCAACGCATGCTGATTAAAAACCTAACTTACTACAGAATCTCTAAAACATAAACATAATCTAACTACAGCGCAGCTTCAAATCTTCAGCTTGCGTAGTAGCCATCTCCAGCATAGACTCCATCAGTTTCATCCTCATAACCCCTAGCCATGTACTCATCACCTACGTACTCATAACCCTGGCCAGCTGAACGTAGGTTATCCAACGACATAAAACGCCGTCAGCTACTAAGGTTGAGTGAATGCAAATACTAATAGAGTATCCATAGATATGCAGCATATACAACAACAACATTATTAAGAATCATCTCGCCGTTCACGTTCATGAATGTACCAACCCATTATAACAACTAACATCGTCCCAACCAAATCCTAATCATAATATGGACTCTTGGGTCCACATCTCGCTCGTAGCTTTACCATCTCACATGACTATCCTGGCACGTAACCCAATACACTACGACTCATCAAACTCGACACGTAGTCCTAATTTTATGACCACAATGCCTCGATCTATTTTGGCCAACACGCCCATACATTTCTTTTTCACAACGTATACGTCTTAGTCTCGACATATCCCTTAGCCTCTGTCGGACTCCCCGTCCCGGTCATGGACTAAGGCGATATTCCTTTAGCCTCTATCAGACTAAGTTTATGGTGCATCCCTCTTAGTCTCAGTTATGGGCCAAAGTGACTACATTGGTGTACCTTTAGCTCTCTCAGGCTACCCAGTACCCTGCACCTCTTGGCCTCTATTGGACTAAGATGATACCATCGGCATAACCCTTAGTCTCGGTCTTGGACTAACTTTACCATATCCCTTAGCCTCTGTCGGATCTCTCTCTGTTGGACCAGGGTGTTAGCTACATTACCGTTCTCACCATATGTATCCCTTAGCCTCTGTCGGATCTCCTGTCTCGGTGTTAGACTAAGGCAATACTACCAGTATATCCCTTAGCCTCGGTCATAAATTAAAGTGACATATCCTTTAACCTCTATCAGATCTCTCTTGTCTCAGTCATGGATTAAGGTGATATTCCTTTAATCTCTATCGGACTAAGGTGATATAGGTAAACCATAACACCATATATGTACACAACGAAGCCGAGACGTAATCCCAGCTTTCCTATATATATAACTGAAATCCTACACGTCTAACTATCTCAATCCGTTACGATCCCACACTCAACATTGTACGATCTTCGTGATCGCATTCATGTGTAGAAATATAAATAGTATCGACCTCCGAGGTCGATAGACCCACTATTATGCATGTCAACTTTTTAACCCAATTAACAACATCACCTTTATCGTTATTCAACCAGTTCTGCTTTATATAATGCATTAGGGATTCATTATTTCCATGTGTGTATTATTCAATACCACACTATCAATCAACGTATAACGTATATCAACGTCATAGCTCAACACCTATAAACAACTAAAATATTCAATAATCAAAAGTGCACAATTAGGTTAAGAGTACAATCGATTGGGATAATTAGGTTGGCAATCGATTGGGAGAAAGTGAAATCGATTGGGATAATTGGCAATCAATTGGATAAAAGGGCAATTGATTGGTACACTAGACTTGTCAATTAATTGGAAAAATTGGCAATCGGTTGGGATCAGATGGCAATTGATTGGATAAAAGTCCAATGAATTGGGAAGTTGTCTTCTTCCTTGGAAACTGTTTAACACGAACTGAATTCTATATATACGTCCTACGTTCATTCTTTCTTACTGAAACGATTATAAACAACATAGCTGAGCTACCATGTGAGTATAAACACTCACCGCTAAGGTTCGGTGATGCCGGCGGTTCGGGGGGAGCTCACGGGTCCTCGGTGTGTCCTCCTCTCTCTCTCTTCCCTTTCTCTTCTTCTTTTTTTTCTCTTATTCTGCTCTCTATCTTCTTCTTCTTCCTCTTTCAGAATGAGTGTGTGTGAGTTTGTATATATACGGTGTAGTATATATGTATATATATATATATGAATGTATATATAGATATAACTCTCTCTCTTTCTCTAACCCTCTCAGTTCAGCAAACCCAAACACACATATGGGGGAGGATATATATATATATATAGGGAATGAGAAGGCAAGGTAGTAGCTGGATGGCAATCGATTGGCTTCAAATATTTGATGGCAATCGATTGAAAATCAAAGCAATCGATTGGAACTTAAAAGATGACAATCGATTAGTATAAAGGCCAATCGATTGGGGTCTAAAGCTTAATAAAGACATGGATAAGTCCAAGGGTCTTATTTATAGAAACAGGAATACAAAAGTATAATGAAAATTGCGGGTATTACACAGGACATATGTATATATAGACAGGGAGAGGTATATAGGGGGGAAAATGGTGGACAAACAGCAGTCACACAACCAAACTTAGAGACCACGTACTGCTCTTGTCCAATCGATTGGGGTTAGGTCGGTAAGAGGCAATCCATTGGATAGGGCTCCTTGGCAATCGATTGGATGGGGTCCAATCAATTGAACGGGGTCTTGCATGAAAGGTTAAGGCAATCATAAAAAACTCATCTATATAAATATATATCCAAAATACAGGGTAAATGATATAAGCTAATGCTAAAAAACTTATCACAAAAACATAAGAGGGAGGGATTTTTATAATTAGCCTTAAAATATAAGAGAGAGATGGGGGGGTGGGGGGGGGGGGGGGGGGGGGTGGGGGGTGGATTTTATAATTTTCATGCGAAGACTCAACTAAAAATTTATTTTTTTTAGTATAAGTCTACAATTTTTCAAAATTCTGGGGTGTACTTATCCCCCCCACCCTTCTATTATCATGGTTCATGGTAGCACTTTTATAAGCTCTTCAATTCTGACCTATGGTGTTTTTTATTTTATTTTTTGGTAGAATAGAAAAGTAACCTATGGTATTTGAAACTCTCTTAGAGAAGCACACTAATGGTGATTTTTTTTTTTTTGCTGTTGTTGTTAATGTTCAACTATAAAGCACTACACCTAATTCTCAATAATATTTTCAACCAAAGAATATCTTAAGCCAAAAATTTCTAAAGTAAATTTAAAACCCCTGTGAAAAAAACCCATCGAAGGGGGAAAAAAGACAGATATCACATAAACGTACAGTTTATGTCAAATTTGTCAGCAAGTGTGACAATGAGAACCTCTATTATTACTGAACTCCTATTCTCATTGTGCCAAGGAACTCAATAAAATTCTCCCAACAGTTTTTCCTCGACAAGCTCTATGATTATGTTCTAGTGTTTGACAACTGCTACCAAAATCAGCAATCTATCCATTTCTACCAACAATAATATTGATTAAATGGATAAGAAATATAGTAAATGCCTTTTCGGGTCTGTTTGATAACCATTTTAGTTTTAGTTTTTTGTGTTTGTTTTCAGTTTTTTCAAAAATGATAATAAAAATGTGTTTGGTAAATCAGTTTTTGGTGTTTTTTTTTTTTTTTTTTGTCAAAATCAATTTTCAAAAAGAGGCCAAAATTGTAAGGAAAAAAAAATACTCGTAGAAAATTATTGGAAAATCCCTACAAGTAACTCTCAAAAGTTTAAAACTCCAATTGGTTTGACCATTTTCTAAAAAGGACAAAAGGAATCTAAGTCAGTGCTCACACGGTATAAGTGCACGCATCATAGAAGATCCCATGTCATGATCGCCCCCTCAGGTGCGCGTGCTTGCTTTCAGCCACTCACACCGTGTGAGTGGTTGTACCATATGATACCATTTCGAAAATGTTTTTAAAACTTTAAATCTCCACAACTTTTGATCTACAACTCTGTTTCTTACAAATTTTATACCGTTGGAACCATGTCGACGAGAGCTACAAAATTAGTACCTTTTGAGCAAAAGAAAAAAAAACTCTTATTTTTACATGCCATGTTCCAGACGAACTTAATAGAATTTTCACATAATATTCGTGTATGGGTTATTGAATTTTCACGTAATATTCATGTATGCCAAGTCGTCACACCCCAACCCACCTCATGTGGATTATAAGGACACGTGTAACAATGCTACAAGCATCCAATTATATTAATTTGCAAAGAAGCATGCGAATTACTAGGAAATGTATATGTTTAACAACATAAAACAATTCTATTGTTACAAAATAGCCCCCAAGGGTATAATGGTAATTAATAAGATATAGAAAATTTTATACCAAACGATAGGTCTTTAAGTCCTTATTCCAACGCAAAAAATGGAGCGCAAATCTGAGTTTTCTAGAGTAAGTTATATCCATTTCCGTAAAGGTCGACAGTGCAGCAAAGTGGCCTGCAGATCGATCCGCCCCAAAACCTGATCGATCCAATTTTGGCATAATGTAATTTCTGGTCCCTCTAAGTGCTCCGGATCGATCCGCTCAATCCGGTTCTTGCAAAACCTCATTTTTAGCAGATTTTCCCCTGTTTTATAAGTTCTTGTAACACCCTGCATTTCTTTTCCATTAATAAATGTTTATTTCAATTTAATTTCTATTTGAAATATTTATTTAGGGGTCAAATTGTAATTTTCATAAATATAGAAAAATATTTCCTATGGTTCCAAAAATAATATCTATATTTTTGTATAAACCAGAATTTAATTCGTACACTAATATGATTTCTGTATTTTTATTTCAACCATAAAATACCAGTTTTGTTTTAAAGCTGCGACTATATCGCGTTTTGGGTGTGGGAGCACGTGAGCTCAACTACACTGTGCGATTTCCGGTAGTTGCTTGGAGCCCAAATAATTTCTCAGTATATATGTACACGTCTCTCATCTCTAACTCACTGTATCTCTCTATTCTCTCAATCTCCCTCTCATTCACTCTCAATTCTCTCATCTATCTCTTGATCTCTCAAGACCAACACACACACACACACACATATTCTGATTATATATATATATATACATACACACAATCCTATATACATAGCTATACATATTTCAAAATCAAGAACGGAGGGAAATTCTTAACAACGGAAACTTCGGCGGAAACTCTCGGTCTCAAATTCTCTGTATAATTGCCCTCTGTGAGTAATTTAAACTCACTCGCCATGTTTCTATAAGTATAATTCAGTGTATATATGTGTGTATATGTGTATATATATAGATACACCATTGAAGGCTTTGAATTGGAGTTTTACAAAACTCAACCAAAATCAATTCCGTGAATTGATTATGGAAGATTGTAGTCCCAATAAGCTACGGTTCGAATCCTACGGAGTAATTCATCCGGAACGGGATGTACAGTTGATTTAAAGTTTTGACACCTTTGCTTTAATCGCGAATATCTAGTGATACAATCCGTATTAGTTTAAATTGATCGTGTATTCTTAATCTACGCGGAAAGACGAAGAAATCCATATATTGCACGACATGTTTGAAATAGAATCTGAAAATGGATAAAAATACAGTTTGAAATTGAAAACAGGGGAAAAATGAAGAAGATGATGAAACTGTGACAACTCGCGCGCACGATCCGCTCGCGCGAACCATTCCCCCCTTCGCGCGCGCGACACCCGCTGCCCATCCGCTTGCGCGACCCGTTCTCCCCCTTCGTGCGCACGACCCGCTCGAGCGACCACCCTCTCCCTCGCTCGCGCGACCTGGGGCAGTTTGAACAGTTTTTGTATTTTTGTATAAGGGACTGTTTGGAAAAGGTTTTGAAAGTTTTTAAAGAACTGTTTGGCAAATATATTGTTTTAAAGGCTCATTGTTAGAAATTGAACTTATCAGAATGTTTAAGACTGAGATTTATGTTGAACGAATATCCAGCTTTAAGATTAATAACTGTTACTACAAATTGTGAACATTGACATACATATTAGGGTCGAGGTTGTGTCAACATGCATGTGTGTGAGAAAGCGTGAAAAGAGTAAAGAGTGGCGGTCTGGTGTGTGACCTCAATATCGATCGGATATTATTCCTGGTATCCGAAGCGATGGTATTGAGTTACGGCTTAGATATCGATCGGATATTATTCCTGGTATCTAGGGCGCTCGTTTCGGATATCGATCGGATATTATTCCTGGTATCCGAAGCGATGGTATTGAGTTACGGCTTAGATATCGATCGGATATTATTCCTCGTATCTAGGGCCTTTACTTCTGTTGTCGGCATACCGGTCTTGGCCCTAAGTCTCCGGTTGAAGTACTCTCTAGTCCTACCTTGTTTTCTATCCCTCCTAAAGTCTTTGGTTGTGTATGTTTTGTGGTATCCGAAGCGATGGTATTGTGTTACGACTTAGATATCGATCGGATATTATTCCTAGTATCTAGGGCGCTCATTTCGAATATCGATCGGATATTATTCCTGGTATCCGAAGCGATGGTATTGAGTTACGGCTTAGATATCGATCGGATATTATTCCTAGTATCTAAGGCGCTCATTTCGGATATCGATCGGATATTATTCCTGGTATCTGAAGCGCTGGTATTGAGTGCGGTTTGGATATAGATTGGATATTATTCCTGGTATCTGAGGTAATGGTTTTGTTGAATCGAGTTTGTTGAGAGAAAAGAGTCAGAAAGATGAGATATTACATTATTCATGCACGTTGCATATTTATGGCTTACTTTATTCCCCCGTTACTTATGTTGGAATTGGAACCTTGAATCTATTGCTTTTAAAGTTAAATTGCACCGCTGTTTATTTGCTTATATATACATTGCGAGCACTTGTTTATTTTGCTCACCAGCTTGCATAAGCTGACGGCGTTGATGCGTCCTGGACTGTATGTCCAGATTTTCAGGGTCAGGAGCAGCCAGGGTACTTCGACTATGCTAGTTAGAAGCAGGAGACTTTTCAGGAGGCTGCTTTATATTTCTTATGTCTTTTAGTTTGGAGTTGTAATAGACTTTATGTTAGTTTGGAATAAGGGTGTTTGTGCCTAAGACTTGAACTTATGTAATAGTTTAGTAAGTTTTTATTTTGGGAGCTTATGTTTTATTAGCAACCTTTCTTTAGAAATGCTGTTTTAAGTTATTTGTTGCAGGGACAATTGGTCATACTCACTTGTCACAACCTACGAGTCCATAAAGGAAATTAAATGCTTTCCTGTATTATGCTACGTCGGGGCGTGACAGTTCTAAACTTCACCAAATTCAAACCAAACCACATGGAGTTTTAAGAAACCATTCCAAACCATTTAAAGACACACTCAAACATTTTTAAACACAAATTCAACTCTTCAAAAATAGATCCATGAATATAATCTCAATCAATCCAACAAATTCCTTTAAAGCACACCCTTTTACATGAACTTGTTAGCAATGGATTCAATTCAAATCAACACTTCCCCAAGCTTAGCAAAAGCTTTTGGAGACATAACAAGTATCTATACAAGTTCCCTCCCTCATTTAAAACAAATGTATACAACCTCAAATGAGCCAAACAAATAATCACTCCTAGTTGATTATAAGAACAACCATTCATATAGCCTTTCCTGAAAAGATTACAAACCGTTTAAAACATTTGGTTACAAAACAGTTCTTACCTAAAAGCTACAACCATACATATCCGAACTTGCCGGAATAATCCAAACATATTACACATAACTAAACATTAACGTAGGAAAATACATAAGTTCCTCCAAGTTTACATTAAACACGTGAGTCAAGGCTCCAAGCCACAAGTTAAGGTTTCCAAGCCACAAGTTACACTATAATACAAGTTAAAATCATATCTACAAGTCCTAAATCTCTCCTCCATTCCCGAGCACGTCACTTCCTCTCCGAATATTGCTCTGTACCTGCGGTGGTTGGTATTTAACACAACAGAAACAGAAACGGGTTTCTTAAGCATTATACTTGGTGAGAATTCTAAACATGACTGAATATTTAACATGTGCAATGCTACAATTTAACACATAAATGATATCCGTAATCGCTGAACCACCGGTTTAATGATTCATTCAGACCCGAAGACCTTCCCTTGGTCCCGTGGCCACTTCTATTCCTTTGACTTCCGTCTTTATCGGATTCTTCTTCTTCGTCTCCCTTATTACTCCCAACCAATGAATCATTTCCCCGGTGTTCATTGATTACCACATAATCATATAAACATATAAGCACATAAATAGGTAAGCACAACGATTTTTATATAATTAACATGCAACTCACAATTTCAAACATCTCCATGACTTCTAAGCATGAATAATCAATACAATAAAACATTCTCATAGCTCCTAAGCATGAATTGTTATCTCAAACATCATTAAAGCCTTGAACATAGTTAAACACAATCATTCTTTAGTGTAGAAAACTCACCTTAGCAAGATCTACCCAAACTCAAGCTAGAGAAGTGCTGAATTTACCAAATCCTAGCTCAATTTTTACTCCAAAGTAAATCCTACAAGAATTCGGTAAACAGCGTCTCACTGATTTGTATGAATGTAATACCCCGTATTTTCAATAATTATTTAATGCAGAGAGGTTCTATACATTTCCTTTGGTCCTTTATGAAATTTTATCTTCGATCGATCGAAGATAGTTCGAGCGATCGAGCATACCAGAAGTTCAAGCGATCGAACCCTGTTCGGGCGATCGAAACCCTACCGACCTGAATGTAATACGTGGTCCCCACTTCAATCGATCAAACCCTTCTCAATCGATCGAAACCTGGCCGATCTGAGTTCGAACGATCGAACATACTTCGAGCGATCGAACTTGTAATCATTTGAATTCCCAGGTTTCCAGCAAATAATGCCATCTGCACCTCATCCTCCTCTATATATACAGTTTATTCGTGTGTGTTGTGGGTTTGCTGAACTCTTGAGAGGTTAGAGAGAGTTGTGAGTTTATGTGTTCATATATATACACACACATATAAATATATATATTCGATGAGAGAGAGAGAGAGAATAACAGAAAGAAAAGAAGGAGAAGAAGAAGACTAAGAAGAGGCAGAGAAGGAGACAGAGAGAGACAGAAGAGACAAAGGAGAGAGAAAGGCCGCCATTAAAGCTCAGAGCTTGACCGAGCCAAACGCGCCCTTAACAACTTTTGGTGAGTTCCAAACTCACTTAGTAGCTTAGAAATAATGTTTTACGTATTTTGGACATATTCAATACAATCCAAACACCCCTAGCATATTCTGCGCGTTCACTGTAAAATCTGTGGAAGACGAAGTTCGACTGATCGAACTGAGTTCAATCGATCGAACATCACTGAGTCTCAATCGATCGAAATGAGCTCAATCGATCGAGACCACCTCAAATTCGATCGATCGAGAAAACTTCAATCGATCGAACATCACCTTTCCTCGATCGATCGAGAAAACTTTAATCGATCGAACATCACCTTTCCTCGATCGATCTAGAAGACCTCAATCGATCGAACCTAGCAGAACATGAATACATTCCTTTCAGTGTATAATGCAAAATGTGTAGTTGTTTAATCATTGTTTCATGTTCCTATTATGCAATAGTAAGAATTACGGAGGAAATGGGATACGATAATGAAATTTGAGATAACACGGTGAGTAACGTAGTCGGGTTCGGAACGTTAGTAATAGTACGACGCGATAAGGAGATAGATTGTAGATAATAATATTGGGTAGTATTGGATAACTGAGAAGTGAGTCAGTAAGATGATTAGTATGTTCAAGGTTGTGTGAGTCGAGCTGATGATTCGCTCAGGTTGAATCCGACAAGTATATGTCAAGGATTTGATTAGGATCGTGAGAATTATGGGTGCACAGTACTCGCAAGCATTCTTAAAAGTGGTGAACAGTAAGAGTTCTTAAAAGCGGTGAACAAGAGTAATTGTGGCACGCCTATGGTTTATATTTACCAGAGCTGTGTATGTATCGTACTCGCAAGCGTTCTTAAAAGCGGTGATCAGTAAGAGTTCTTAAAACCGGTGAACAAGAGTATGGATACATCCATAGACCAGTCGTTATATGATAACGATGTATGGGTGCTCGCAAGAGTTCTTAAAAGCGGTATAGCGGTGAACAAGAGCACTGGTATGTTGTGCTGATATAATCAGTTCAAGATGGTCAATTGGGAGATTTTGAAATCAGTCTTAGAATTGAAAAACAATGGGAATCTATTAGTAATAAGTCTGAATAAAAAGAGGAAGAGATATATTTGGTATCACTATCATATACTGTCCCTAATGGTAATTATGTTATTTCTACGAGACTGTATTAGTTAGTGCTCACTCAGCTTTCAACAAGCTGACGGCCTTTATTGCTTGGACATTCCCTGTCCAGACTACCCTGTCCTTTATGATGCAGATAATGGAACTCATAGCAATAACTATTACCCTGAAGGGAGTTATGCAGAGGATGGTCCCACTGATGCCGGTCAGGCTGATGACTATCCATACACCAGCTGAAGACCTGAAGATAAATAGTAGTTTATGTCGCTACTTTCCTTTTACTGTTGTACTTTATAGTTAACGGGTACTTGGGCATATGTTGTCTCCAGACCTGTTGTGATCCCGTGGACCATACTCTGATGTTTATAATAGATAGAACCGTGTTTATATTTCAGTTGTTTACTGTTCCTGTTTGGACTAGTACTTTATGGTGTGGATATTAGTGACTTTCACTTGTCATTCCCTATGGACCCATAAAGGAAATTTATTTTTCTCTATTTATGCTGCTCCGGGGCGTGATAATGAACTACCAAAATCTGACAATTAAAATATAAATTAAAGGTATAGAAACGATCGTTTCACCTCCACGAGTCCGAATACAGCTTCGGTTTGCGAATTGGACATCGGACAGTGACGGAACGGCGGCGAAATTACGGCGTTGGTGACGAGTCTGTCTTCTCTCTCGGTGAGCTCTCTCTCTATTTCCTTAGATTTTCTAAATTTTCTGTAATTGAGAGTCTTTCTTTCATCAAGACACCTACACATGCAAAGGCATGAGGTTTCTTGACCTCATTTCTCCATCTTTTCACTTATACCCCCAAAGTTTCTTAAGTTGTTATTATGAAATCCCCCAAATATTTCATTAACTACCCAATCATCTAATGAGTGTTTGTCTAATTTTCGTATGGGTCCCAACGTGGGTCCCAAATATTTTGTGAAGTTGCTATCGCACCTACCAATTATAAGTCATTTTCAGTTGTACCCTTATTCGGTACCAAATGCGAACACATAAATTATCATATAATATGAAAGTATTTAAACAAATATTCATGTAACCACATAAATTCATTTAACATATAAAATGCAAATTCATCTTATCCGGCTCCTTCACTGGGTCGCACTTCATTACCTGTCCCTGCTCACTAGGGACTTTTATAACTGATGTCCTTCTCTGAACACTTTTTACACGGGCGAGTCTAAGTCTCCCCTTAATCCATTTTATACACTAATTATATTAATTAATGCACATAAAAATGATAATTACTCATTTCCCGGGTATGGGTGTTACACAAGTTGATATGTTGTGAGAAAAAAAAAACCGAATGTTCACTTTGTTTTAGTGAAATTTCACAAGAATTTTGCATTTGTTTGGGTTGAAAAACTATATTTTATAATTGATTTGTGAAAAAAAAATTTAAACGAAATATGCATTGTTTAATATCAAAGAGAAAAAAAAAACATTGAAATTTCACTTGACATACATGAATATTAAGTGAAATTTCACTGAACTTGTACATGAATATTAAGTGAAATTTTACTTAAATTGACATTTGAGGGAGTTTTTAACAAAGTAAGTATCAAATTAGACCTTAAACTCTAGAGAGTTACTTCTAGCGACTTTTGGGATAGTTAGTGAATTTTCACTTGACATACTAAATGAAATCTCACTGAACGAGTACACGAATGTTAAGTTTAACTTCAAGTTTTTCAAGAAGAATGCATATACGGGTTCAGTGAATTTTCACTTAATATTTATGTATGCCAAATTTATATGTTTTGAGAAAAATAAAAAAATAAAAAAAAAAAAAAAGACGAATAGCAATAAAGCCATTGCTACCTCATTAAGGCTTAGTTTGGCCCCCATTTTGGAGCTTCTCCCTTTTTTAAAGCACAATTTCATGTTAATTCATTTGGTAACTAGTTTATAAGCTTTGCAAAAATTGAACTTAGTGCTTTTTTGAGGAGAGCTTTTAAAAACTCTAGAATTGAGCTTTAAAAGCTGAAGATTGCTTTTTAGTTTCATGATGTTTTTCTGAAGTGAATTTTCACATAATATTAATACATTAATATTAAGTGAAAATTCACTTTTTATTACATGAGGGTCTCATAATACCCTAAGTTAATCGTCATGAACACAAACTGGGTGAAATTTCATTTAATATTTTTCATGTATTCAGTAAAATTTCACTTGATATTTTATGTATATCAAGTGAAATTTCACTTAGTATTCATGTATTTAAAAACAAGAAATTTTTTTTTCAAAACATATCAACAATGGTAATAGTTTTATAGCTCTCATCGACACGATACCAACAGTATAAAATTTGCAAAAAATGGATTTGTAGGTCAAAAGTTATGAATGTTTAAAGTTTAAAAATATTTTTCAAAATTGAAAATGATACGGTACACTTCTCGCACGGTACGAGTAGTCTGCAAAGGCATGTAGCGCGTGGGTCGCACGCGTGTGGCGCATGGGGGTGACGGGAGTTGAGGGAGTTGTGCATGGGAGATATTATAGTATGCGCACTTATACCGTGCGCGCACCAGCTGTCAACCTTTTGTCTTTTTTATTAAGTGTACTTTTAAATTGTCTTTAAACTTAACAAGTGTTCATAATTGTCCTTTTCAATAATTCAAAGTAGCTTCCAAATTCTAAAATCGTTTTTGACACCAAGAAAAAAAAAGTGAACACGGTAACCGGACAATTAGGCCCCGTTTGATAACCATTTCATTTTTTTGTTATCATTTTTTAGTTTTTGTGTTAGAAATTTTTGTGTTCATTTTAAAAAAAGAAAACAAAAAATTGCGTTTGGTAACTTTGTTTTGTTTTTTAAAAAGAGAGAACAAAAACAAAAAAATACGTTTGGTAAACAATATTTTTGTGTTAAAATTTTATAACTACTTAGTAAAATGACTATTTTGCCCTTACAACTTCAAAATGAAATAATTTGTTAAAAAAAATTCGAACCTAAAAATAAAAATACGTTGTAAAATGACCAAATTGCCCTTGGGGCTTATATATAAGAAGTTAACATTGTTAAAATCTTCAAATAATACGGAGTGACTTACTTCAATGTTTGTCTATGTTCTGGACCCAATGGTAGGGTCCATTTGGCTTGAATATATTTGTAAAATGACTATTTTGCCCTTCAATTTTCAAAATGCCATAACTTGTTAAGACTAAACTAGAATTGAACGTCGTCAGAGCTTGTGAGCTCACATTTAAGATAAAGAACATTTGGGACCTAAAAAGTACATATATGGTAAAATAACCAAATTGCCCTTGGGGTTTACATATACGAAGTTGACATTTTAAAGTTTTCAAATAATACATAGTGACTTACCCTGAGGTTTTTCGACGTTCTGGATCCAATGGTAGGGTCCACTTGGCCTGAATATATTTGTAAAATGACTATTTTGCCCTTAAAACTTTAAAATTCCATAACTTGTTAAAATAAAAAATCAGAATTTAACATCGTCTAAACCTGTGAACTCATATTATTTTGAAGAACATTTTGGAACCTAGAAAGTTTAAAGATCATAAAATGACCAAATTGCCCTTGTGGGTTACATATAAGAAGTTAACTTTGTTTAAGTCGTCAAATAATACGGAGTGACCTAACCTTAGGTTTTTTGACGTTCTGGATCCAATGGTTGGGTCCATTTGGCCTGAATATATTTGTAAAATGACTATTTTTGCCCTTCAAACTTCAAAATGCCATAACATATTAAGACTAAACTAGAATTGAACGTCGTCAGAGCTTGTGAGCTCATATTAAGATGAAGAACATTTGGGAACGTACAAGTATGTATATATATGGTAAAATGACCAAATTACCCTTGGGGTTTACTTGTAATAAGTTAACATTGTTAAAGTATTAAAATAATACGGGGTAACTTACACTAAGGTTATTCGACATTCTAAATCCAATGGAGGGGTCTATTTGGCCTGAATACATAAGGGCAAAATGGTTATTTACTCTTAAGAATTCAAAATGTCATAACTTGTTAAGATTAAATCAAAATGCCTAAAAAGTATATAGATCATAAAATGATCAATTCTGGTTAAATCTTAACAAGTTATGGATTTTTAAATTTATAAGGGCAAAATAGTCATTTTACAAATATATTCACGCAAATATACCCCGCTATTAGATTCAGAACGTCAAAAAATCTCGGGCTATGTCACTCTGTATTATTTGAAGACTTTAACAATGTTAACTTCTTATATTTAAGACCCAAGGGCAATTTGGTCATTTTACAATCTATATACTTTTTAGGTCACAAATGTTCTTCATCTTAAATATGACCTCACAGGCTCTGACGGTGTTTAATTATAGTTTAGTCTTAACAAGTTATGGTATTTTGAAGTTTGAAGGGCAAAATGGTCATTTTACAAATATATTCAGGTCAAGTGGACCCTACCATTGGATCCAGAACGTCGAAAAACCTCGAGGTAGGTCACTATGTATTCTTTGACGACTTAAACAATGTTAACTTCTTATATGTAAGCCCTAAGGGCAATTTGGTCATTTTAATATACATATACTTTTTAGGTTCCA
Organism: Hydrangea macrophylla; assembly: GCA_033977485.1. Taxonomy (NCBI): domain Eukaryota; kingdom Viridiplantae; phylum Streptophyta; class Magnoliopsida; order Cornales; family Hydrangeaceae; genus Hydrangea; species Hydrangea macrophylla. Next base: position 148,378,911 of record CM066988.1, read on the forward strand.
AAATGTTCTTCATAATAATATGAGTTCACAGGCTTTGACGATGTTAAATTCTGATTTTATTTTAGCAAGTTATGACATTTTAAATTTTAAGGGCAAAATAGTCATTTTACAAATATATTCAGGCCAAGTGAACCCTACCATTGGATCCAGAACGTCGAAAAACCTCGGGGTAGGTCACTATGTATTATTTGAAGATTTTAACAATGTTAACTTCTTATATGTAAGCCCCAAGGGCAATTTGGTCATTTTACGATCTATGTACTTTTTAGGTTCCAAAATATTCTTCATAATAATATGAGTTCACAGGCTTTGACGATGTTAAATTCTGATTTTATTTTAGCAAGTTATGGCATTTTAAATTTTAAGGGCAAAATAGTCATTTTACAAATATATTCAGGCCAAGTGGACCCTACCATTGGATCCAGAACGTCGAAAAACCTCGGGGTAGGTGACTATGTATTATTTGAAGACTTTAACAATGTTAACTTCGTATATGTAATCTCGAAGGACAATTTGGTCATTTTACCACATATATGCTTTTTAGCTCCTCAAATGGTCTTAATATTAGAATGAGCTCATAGGCTCTGACGACGTTCAATTCTAGCTTAGTCTTAACAAGTTATGGCATTTTGAAGTATAAAGGGTAAAATAGTCATTTTACAAATAGATTTAGACCAAATGGACCCCGCCATTAAATCCAGAACCTCGAATAACTTTTGGGTATGTCACCTTGTGTTATTTGAAGACTTGATTTTTTTAATTTATTAAATGTAATGTTTAAGGGCAATTTGGTCATTTTGCGATTATATACTTTTTTGGTCCAAACAAAAAAAAATGTATGAGTTTGACGATGTTCAATTTTGGTTTAATGTTAAATAGTTATGGCTTTTAAAATTTGTAAGGGCAAAATAGTAATCATGGATACCAAAATCGATTTTGCTTTTTTTGGAAGCTACTAATTTTTGTTTTCATTTTTGATTCCTTTTTTGAAATTGTTTTTGAAAAAAAAAAAAAACAAAATTAAGTTTACCAAACGCTTTTTTTATTGCCATTTTCAAAAAAATGAAAACAAAAATAAAAAAAAAACTAAAACAAAATGATTATCAAACAGACTTTTAGCAAATGCAGTTTCTGTTTTCTTTTTTTAAAATAAACCCAAAACTGAAAAACGAAATAGACAAATAAAATTGTTTTCAAACGCGTCACCTAAGTTTTTAATTACTCCTATCAGGACTGTCTTGATTAATTTCGGTTGCGACAAAAGCAGGTCAAAATCTTATTTGTTTATGTGCTAAGAAAAGTTCATAGTTGAGGCAATCAAACTCTTAATTCCTTGGTCAATAAACGTGCCTTTAAATCATGCCTAGTACAAATTGACCATCTGTCCATGGGGTATTTGATAGTATTGTTTGTCACATGTATTATGTATATGATTCAAAACGTTAACAAGTTGAGGGTGAGAGGGACACAATTTGCTTCGTCCAGGAAGTTCTGCTAAACCAACTATTCTTTTCAGTAGAGAGGGAGAGAGTTCGAATCTCCATAAAGGATTCTTGTTACTTGGTCTCAGTTATTATTCAGTCGAAATGAGTGGTCCTTATTGGGTTTTGTTGTGGATCAGTGTGGGACTTTGGGATTGGGTTGAAGCTAGGGTGCGTGTGTCCAATCCGGATTCAGGTAAGTATCATTAAAAAAAACAAAAAACAAAAAAAACAAAAACAAAAACAAAACTACAACAACAACAAACAAACAAACAAACTACCTAATACGGCCAATAATCACATGCTTGGTTTGTGGTATGTGGCTAGGGATGGCAACGGGGCGGGTATGGGATGGGGCCCCCATACCCCGCCCCCGCCCCGCTTTACTCAACCCTCCCCCCGCCCCCGCCCCCGCCCCGCCCCGCCCCGCCTAATGTTTCTTCCCACCCCCGACCCCGCCCCGCACTCGGAGTCCCGACCCCGCCCCACCCCGCTTAAGAGAGTTTTTTTTTTTTTTTTGTAAACAAACTGAAAATTGCAGTTTTTTTTAAAAGCATTTTTTCCTTATTAGTGCAGTTTTTTTAACTTACTCAATTAGTTTTTTGTTACCAAAAAATTATAATAATAATAATAATACATTCAACACAATCCACCAATCAAATTACTTAATTACCTATCAAGATTCAAATTTCAAACCACACAAGATTATTCATGTTTTTTGTCACCAAGAAAAAATGATACATTCAACGCAATGCACCAATCAAATTACTTAATTAACCATCAAAGATTCAAATTTCAAACCACATTCTACCAACATAAAATAAAAATAAACAACACTCATAATATCAAAATACCCAATCTGACAACATAACACAAATACAATACAACTATAATAAAGAGTGGCAAAAGAGCTTCCTCATCCATAGTAAACATCAACACTTCCACCAAGCCACGAACAATAAAACCTAAAAAATAAAACATAATAAGTTATATTTTGTTTTACTAACATATGATAAATCAATTGAAGGGGGACATGAGTTAATTACCATGAACTTGTCTTAAACCAAGTTAACCAACACAATATCTTCTTCAGGTTCATTGTCATCACAAATTGTAGGGGGACATGATGCCTTTGAAGTTGAACAAGTAGCTACAGAAACAAAAATAAAATATTATATACGTGTCAAAATCGATAGAATGTAGTAATGTGTAAAACAAATGAGTTAATTACCTTGTGCCTCGGTCCACATCTAACTTTGACTACACATCAATGCCTCTACGGTAGATGGATGTAGCCTACTACGATGAGGACTAATCAATCTACCGCTTGTACTAAAGGCAGACTCTGATGCAACAGTCGAAACAGGGATAGCTAAAATGTCTCGAGCAATCCTTTGTAAAGTAGGATACCTGAGCGCATTTGCCTTCCACCAATTCAAGATATCAAAATTATCTGCCCTATACGGATCTTCCTCCAAGTAAAAATCAAATTCAGACCTCACGTTCTTAGTGGTCGAGCTCTCAATCACATAGTTATAAAATTTGTCTACTGCTTCTTTTGCAACAATGTTAGTCGATGGATAACTATCACATGAAGCTTCACCAACAAAAGGAGCATCATTAGTTTTGAACCTCCTTTGGTAGTCGTGCAACAAATCATAACAACATTGGCGAACTGTCTCAATTTCCACAGAAGCTGTATCACCATAAATAGATTTATAGTAGTACTCCACCAACTTCAATTTGTACCTTGGATCTAAGACAGTAGCTATGGCCATAATTGTATGACAAACATCCCAATACTTCTCAAACTTGTCTATCATTTTCGATGCCATCACACTTATCATTAAATTTAGATTTTCAACCCATTGGTATAATGCCACCCTTATCTCACATATATGCAAAAAAAAAAAAAAAACAATTTGTGGTAGGGTAAGTAGTGCCAGAGAACAACATGGTGACATCATAAAACATCTTCAACTTCTCACAAATTTCTGTTGCTAACCTCCAATCATCATCCCCCGCCCCTAACCCTATTAAGCCTCCCCCATACCCTACCTATTAGGGGCGGGGCTGGGCGGGGAACCCGGAAAACCCGCCCCATTGCCATCCCTATATGTGGCAATTTTCAAACATGAATTCGGGATTTATTTAGGCAGGCATAAGTAGACACAAGATTCCTCTGCGTTTGGTTTTTGAACTTGTTGGTGGATTTTAATTTCAACTTAGATTAAGAATTACACTAAGGGTATGTTTGATAACTTAATTAAGTGGTGAAAATAAAAATTTTCAGTACTTATTTATTTCCAGTGCATTTGATAATATATCACTTAAGTGAAAAACATGGCCGGCCCGGACTATTTGGGGGCCCTAGGCGAGCTCTTCAACTTCAAGCGAGGCCCTTTTGTAACGAACCAATACGGGAGTTCACGGCAGTGGCCTCGAGGGTTTTTTTTTTTTTGAATTATTTACCTATTTTTTTTAGGTAAGATTTTCTGCATTAAAAAAATTACAAATTTTTTTTTTGTGATGTTTTCAATCGTTGTGAAAGTTGTGAGATTTGGTGTTAGTAAGAAAAATACTTTTTGTTATTTAATAAGGAAACTTACAAAAAATAAAAAGGAAAGAGTAATGCTATGCTTCTAAAATTTTGTATCTCAAATAGTTCACAAACACATGTGGTGGCAAAACCACCTTCAATAATAGTGGAAGAACTTCAATATCCTTCAATCAAAATCAAGTGGGCCTACTACCACGTGTTTGAGAACCACTTAGGATACAAAATTTGATAAGCATAGCATTACTCATATTTTAAATATTATTAGTTTTCGATATTATTAATCATGGATGAAACACAAGGGAAAATTCCAGAGAATTAATTTTCTTTTTTGATTTCCTTTCTACTTTTCTCTCCCTCACTAAATCCATGAACCAAATAAAGCCAAATAGTAATATGGGTTGATTGTTGATTGAAATTTGTAAAGTTTGGTATGATGGAAAAACAATTTGAGTGGGCTAAACTAAGAAATGGGATGAAAATGAGTTGGGACAAATGTTTAAGGCGTGTTGGATTACAGTTGGGCAAATATTTTATATGTAATTATTTTTTCTAAATTTTGGGGTTGGTCTTTTGGACCAACATATTACACAAACTTTTTTTTTTTTTTTTTTCCAAAATTGAGACCTTATAATTTTTTTTCATCAAATTGAGGCCCTAATTAAACACCAAAAATTGGGGGCCCTTGGTGACCGCCTACGTCGCCTATGCCCAGGGCCGACCCTGGTGGAAAACTAGCCAAACACTTGCTGAAAACTTTAAGTGGAAAATTTCTACTGAAAATAATCACTGAGTGCATTCCATTTCAATACTTGAAACACTATTTTAAGTATTACAAATTCAATCGCTTAAAATTTTCAGTACTTAAAATTCAGCACTTAATTTTCAATACTTAATTTTCAGTTTTATCAAACGGCCCCTAAGTCTATTTAATTTTAATTCTGACCAAAAAAAAGTCTATTTAATTAATTGAAATTCGGTAAAAATTCTTCATATTAGATTAATTGAGTTCACATGACAACTTGGGCTTAGTTTGGCCCCTATGTGGCTTTTTAAAAGTAACTTATGAAATTTATTATTAAGTTGTTTGATAATTTTGTATAAGTGACACATTACTCTTCAAAAAAAAATCATGAAACCAAAAAGCAACCTTGAGCTTTTAAAAGCTCCATTAGAGCTTTTAAAAGCTCCCCCAAAAAAGCTTCAAGCTCAATTTTTGCAAAGCTCATAAACTAGTTACCAAATGAATTAATATGAAATTGTTCTTTAAAAAAGAAGCACCAAAATGGAGGCCAAACTAAGCCTTAATCAAGTCAAATTCTTATGTTGTCAAGTTCAAATAACAATTCATGTGATTAAAGTAGTCTTTAATTAGGGTGGGGCTAAATACACCCATCCTTTTGCTATTCACACCTAAATATTTATACTTTATATATTTTAAATAATAAAATATTATATTTTCTTAAAATCCCCAAAACACCCCTCTGACCCTATTATTCCCTCTTTTCTCTCTGCTCTCTTCTAGCCTTTTTTCAATTGGGTATGGGTTGGAATATCTCTCTCTCTCTCAGGGATCATAGTTTTTTTTTTTTTTTTGAACACTTCGGATTGAATTAAAGGATGCAAAGCATTACAATTACAAACAAGATGCCAAACATAACCAACCATGTCACGCCCCGGAGTAGCCAAAAATAGGGAATATTTAAAATTTCCTTTCTGGACCCATAGGGAATGACGAGTTACATTAACTGATTGTCTTTTCTACATCTACACATGGTTAACGGAGTAAGCGGAAGAATAAAAACATCTATTGGTATTCTTCAATAGAACTCAAATGTCTGGGATCTAGTTATTACATTATAAGTCTAAATAAAATACCTATAATGCAGTCTAGGGCGATCTATATACAATACATATCTAAAGCATTACCTCAGATAGAAGATAATAAAGCAAGTTAAGTAATTCTAAGTAAAACTATATCGGAGTCCTTCGCTTCAACTTGTACATCTGCCGCGTCCCTTTGGGTAGACCTCGTTTTGATAGTCGTCACCTGTGAAATCTAGACGTGATATGTCCAGGGCAGGAAGGAGAGCCGTTAGCTTTTGAAGCTAAGTGAGTTGATCTAACCGATCACTCCTAATACAACCCATAATATACAAGTACAACAAATATCTCGAACTTGAATATTTGATAAGCATTCTCTCAATACGTATGATTTATGACATGATAATATGAATGAGATACGACACGATGCACCATCGATATGTTCGACTTTACTCGACCACAGACACCACAACTGACTCATGTGACTTGTTACATTACCAGTGTAACGCCGTTAGCTCAGAGTAGAATGATTACGTTGCTATCGTCGCCTAGCAGGGCCCTATAGCAGTTTTGGTTTTAAAAAGAGTGTAATCATTGGACTCTTAGGTCCTCGTGACCTTGCCTGGAGAATAGAATAGTTACAGCGCTATCGTCGCCTAGCATGGCCCTATAGCATTCAAAAAGTAACTATTGTATTCTGATGGATACTTTGCTATCGTCGCCTAACAGGGCCCTATAGCGTATCAACCATCAATTCATACATAACTTCAATGATTTCAATGGGTACCTTTGCTATCGTCGCCTAGCATGGCCCTATAGCGTTTCATCGTTGTTCCCATTGATTTGACTGTATCATTCAGACCTCCGCGATCCACTCAATCATGTATGACAATATGACTGGGTTAGTCCCCTTGGCTAACCATGCAGACGTCAACATTGACATTATGACTCGATTACGCCCATATGAATGCTCATGTGATTGTATAATCGTAAAACATAAGAAGCAGGAATAACAACGGTTATTAACCAAGCATGGAGTATAGTTAACTAAACATGCGTTCATCATATAAACAGTAAATCTGGACATTCACATATATAATATATATCAACTGCATCCACACAGGACGCACTGGGTATTCACATAATAAACATAGAGTAAATCTATAATATACCAAGTGAGTTAAGACGACTCACCTCGATGCGGGTCTGCGAAGACAAGCGTAGTTTCGGTCCCTACAAAGTATATAAATCCATAGAACGGCGATTAATCAGCGTACTAAAAGTAAGGGCATAATGGTAATTATGCCGAATGTGTTCCTAAACTTCAACATGATGATCTAGATATCATTCTGAGTCTAACGCCATTGACTAGACTCAAATCGGAGTCCGTCGCATAAAAGGCTGGGTTTTCTATACCAGTTTAGGCCCTAGAAATAAGTTGTATTTTTGACAGTGTCGAAAGGTCACCAACCAAACTTTAAGGGGATGTTCTAGACATTATTCTAGGAATTTAGGAACTGACCGCGTATTTTTCTGAGCTCCGGTTTATTTTCTACAAATTATTGAAGCTCTAAATATACAATTATAGTCTACCAGAACCTATAATTACAAAATATATTTTGGAAAGACCTTGATCCTCATAAATATTTTTATTAAATACTAGGTCTTAAAATAGGCCAGTGGTGTTTTTCTCATAATTTTCGGGACTCGTTTAATATTTAAAGCAATTATAGAATAAACAAATGAGCCTTTATAATTAAATAAAATAATCAAGTTTGGGTGTTATAAATAAATAATTTATAAAATAAGGTCATTAGACCTTGGGGTAAACAATATAATTTTCTAGACTTTGAAAATAATCATTAGGTACTTATTACCTAATAATTATAATTTAAAGCTAACTTTTATTATTTATTTTAAATCTTCACTAAATATTAAAATATTGAATATTACTAAAATAATTTCAGAATATATAAAATATTATTTACTAATATTTTTAGAAATTGCAACATGTTAATTATACTTAAAGCCATATTATTAAACTAATTAAACATAACTAGAATATAATTAATAATAACTAATTGTTAGCTATATGTACTGTACATATTTACTAACGTTTTACACCCTAGGAAATCCCATTTGGAGTCTTCTTCTTCCCGAAATTTCCTGCGGGTCTATACATATATATATATATTCGTATATAATACATTTTAACACAAAAACTTTACACGATCATAACTCTCTCATCTCTCAAAGAAAATACCTAAACTTTATGTCGAAATTGAGTGCCTCGACGAGCCCGATCTAATGGTATAGGTCTTGAAGCCTAACTCTTAACGGTCTGTCCGTACAGAGGCAAAAACATATCCGGCCAAATAAGAATAATCGGCTCGTTGGTCGACCAAACGGGACCTAAGCTTCGAGCTACTCGTAGGGGAGGTTAAGGGGGTCACTAGGGTCAGTTTGGCATTATTTTTGCGGGTTTTGGAGACGGTCCAAAAAGCCGAGCTCATACGAACTTCAATGGCCGCCGGCCATGGCCGGAGCTCTAGGCTCCGTCCGGGGCTGCGTGTGGTGGTCTGTAATTGTGTGTGTGAGCCCAGTAGATGCCATAAATATAAAAAGGGGTGTGGTTTTACCTTCTCGTCTCGATTTGGTCCGGTCTCGGCTCCGGTGTCGACTCCGGTTTATCTCTCTAGCGTGGTCTCCCAATCCTCTTAAATCTTTCTTCTCTATTTTATGTATGTGTACATATGTATATAATATCCATTGTGCAGTGTGTGGTGGTGTGGATTGGCAGCATGAGGGAAAGGGTAGAGTGCTTGTGTTTTCTCTCCTTTCCTTCCCCTCTCTCTCGGGTTCACTCTCTCTTTCTCTATAGTTCTCTCTCTCTCACTCTCCATAGTTCTCTCTCTCTCACTCTCTAGGATCCTCTACCCCTCAATCTGTCTATATATATATATATCTATATATATATCACACCACACACACAATAAGATATATATATATATATATTCACCGCACCTACATATAATATATGTATAAATATATACTAAACCGTGGGGGTGTGTGTATTGTGCGGGTGGTAGTAGTGGGTCAAGGAGGGGGAACAAGGGGGAGGGTTTTGGGGGTGGCGTTGGGAATGAGGAGGATCCAAGAGATATTAGAGGGTGTTTGGGAAAATACACAATGGTTTTGAGAGGGGGTTTGAGAGGGATTGATGTGAGGGGTTGGGGGAGATGTCCAATGGATATAGGGTATGTTTGAGTATTAAGTTTACCCAATAGATTTAGGTTGGGTTGGGTAGTACCATTGCCATATTGGGTAATATTCTCATTTCCATAAATATATGGCTAGTCGTCGCTTTGAATTACGTGCCGTGTAGTCCAAATATTACCAGTTTCTACAGGTTCGCGTGCAACTCTCAGTCTGGGTTCGTGATTTACAGTCTAAGTCTAATGATCTCAGTCCGGGTCTAATTTTAACGTCCGGTGTTAAAATAGAGCGTCGATAATAAAATTAAAATATAAAAAGGTTCAGCGTCAATTAATAATATTATGACTATAACCCATAGTTATAACTTAAGCGACACTAGATATAATATAACTTATAATTATAAGTCAAGAGACAGCAACTATATGAAATATTCTATAGTTATAAAACTTAGCGACTATGAATATCAAAATAATCTATATTTATTATTATCCGACTACAAAATATATTATAACCTATAGTTATAAATCTAGCGACTATGAAATATATTACAACCTCTAGTTATAACATAACGATAACCAATATTTAAAATATTAATATACAGGGTCAGACTTAGCAATTAAAATCACATTAATAAAGTGATACAGATACTATGAATACTACAATATTGAATACCGTCGAATATATAACACGTATATTAGTATAGGCTACGAAATTAATTGCCGAAAATAAATTCATCAATACAAACATAAATCCGGGGTCCATTCTATATATAGAAAATTTGCGGGTATTACAAACCACCATTCCCCTCAGCTTCCATACACCTCAATGTGGGTAAGAGATCAATCCAAACAAATCAAAGAAAAAGTGTCCTGCTAAACACCCCAAAAAATCAGCCCGCCGAACCCAAAAACAAATCCTGCCTGGGAAAACATGTGGAACTAATCAGTAAAGAAAACCAAAATGACAAACCCAAAAAGTGCCCACACCCGAAAGAAAAACCAGCCAACAAACTCAGTATGCAGAATCAAACAAAAGCACACGATGGTGGTAGTAGTGGTGGAGGTCGGCGGAGGTCCGGTGGTGGTGGTGGTCCGGTTGTGTGTGAGAGAGAAGAGATGGAGTCTTGGTCAGAGAGAGAGAGAGAGAGAGAGAGAGAGAGATGTTGGAAAAAACATATTGATATAATCAAAAATAAACAGAAACAGATTCTGGATTACAACTTATGAAAACAAGAAAAATAAATCTTGGACAGAACAGAAAATATAACCAAACCGAGGCCTGAGATATTTCACAGTTTCCTTAAAACAGATTCGTCGCCTCACAATAAGTGCTTGAGGATCTCCGGTGTCTGTCTCCCAGGATACAGTGGTAGCTAACAGTCGACAAGCACGGTGTGCAACTGCTCTAGCGAACCAACTATGTCTGTGACTCTCTCTCTAGAAATTTGAAGAACTGGAAGGAGGAACTTGGAAAGAACAGTCTGGAACATGTGTTTAGACTGAGGGAGAGTTGGGGAATATATAGGATGAACATTAGCCTTTTCAATTTCTGTAACTACAACATGTTCACTTCCTGCAACAGTTTAGAAATCTCAAAGGTTTCTGCAATGCAAAACATGTGCAGAAATTCCAAGGGTCTCTCAATACAGAAATTGTAATACCAAAACTTGAGGGGTCTAAAAAGAAATACTGTGTGTGGGCCGCAGCCGCACTCATGACCTGGCATGACCGGTCAGTCAGACGGACGGCGGCGCGCGCGCGTGTAGAGTAAACCCAAAGGGCCTTAGATCCTCCCCCTTCCACAAAACTGGGTACCCCTTGGGGCCCAAACCCAAAATATAAAGTAGCATTATAAATACACTAAAGACTTTTTTCTATTTTTCCTATGTGGGACAAGGCAATTTGTGAACTTTTTTCATTTCAACAACTCCTTGTAAGGGGCAACCTTTGAGCATTAATTTCTTATTCACCCATCAATAGTTTTGGACATATGAATATCCAAATTTCATCTTCTCATGGAGGAGAACACAAATCCACAAGGACCCCACTCAAACTCTAAGTGGGTCCCACTTTTTATTAGTCCTTGAACATGGCCAAAAAGCACATATATATATATATATATATATCCAACAATCCCCCACATGAATGAAATTAATTGAAACGATGTGAGATAGCGTAGACTCGACAAGAAAGAGCACAACTAATCACTCCTGCAATAGGACAAGTAGTTGTTGACTTTGAACCTTCCCTTGTGATAATCTATAAGATTTACTGGCTGACCAGTGAACGTGTAGTCTTGAACTGATTGCCGTTAGTGTAAACAACAGACAGACCTCACACTGGAGCTCTCCAAACATAGTTTAGTTCTTACACTTATGTTTATTTTGGCCTTGAACACTCAGCTCGCCTGGTTCAGTGAATGTTTATCAAAGAATTTCGCCTTTCTTAAATTCTTTTAGAATCTGCCCCACTTCACATTCACATAGGTGACTTATTTAGAGTATCCTGCTTGGTTATACCAACCCATATAGTCATTAAAAGCTAAGCTTACCCTCACACTATGCAAGAATCACTATTGTATCATAGAAATGGACAGAAGAACATTTCTCCTCAGTGATTCTCCTAAGGTACATGAAATTACGTTGTCTCTTTGAACCTAGATCTTGGGATCTCCAGTTAACTAGGTTGGGTTTCCATTCCGGTATCTTGTAATGTCATAGGCTTTAATCCCATTCCTCTAGATGATTTATTAACTAACTCTCGATTTAACCTTTTGGTTAGCGGATCCACAATATTGTCCTTTGACTTTACATAGTCAATCGTGACAATCCCACTTAAGAGTAGTTGTTTAACGGTATTGTGTCTACGACATATATGCCTAGACTTACCATTATACATATTACTTTGTGCCCTTCCAATATCAGATTGGCTATCGCAGTGTATACAAATAGCTGACACAGGTTTTGACCATCTAGGAATATCTTCTACAAAATGGCAAAGCCATTAAGCCTTTTCATCTGCCTTGTCTAGCGTAATGAATTCAGATTCCATTGTCAATCTAGCAATGCAAGTTTGTTTTGAAGATTTCCATGACACAGCTGCACCACCAAGCATGAAAACTTATCCACTTGTAGATTTTGAATCTTTCATATCAAATATCCAATTTGCATCACTGTATCCTTCCAATACAGCTGGATATCTTATGTAGTGCAATCCTTGATCATGTGTATATCGTAAGTACCGCAGTACCCTTACTATCCATTTCCAGTGTTTAGCACTAGGATTACTAGTGTATCTACTCAGTCTACTAACTGAGTAAGCAATGTTAGGCCTTGTACAACTCATTAGGTACGTTAAACTTTCTATCACTCGAGCTAGAATATTCTAGTTGAGAAACACTCTCATCGGTATTCTTAAATAGGTGTAGACTTAAGTCCACAAGCGTCCTGGCTACACTTGTATCAGACTTGTTGAACTTCTCTAGAATCTTGTCTACATAATGTGACTGTGACAAAACAAGTCCATTAGTATTTCTACAGATCTTGATGCCCAATATAACATCAACAAGTCCCATATCTTTCATGTCATATTTAGAATTCAATATTTTCTTAGTAGATGTAATGATCTTATCATTAGTACCCACTATGAGCATGTCATCAACATATAGACATAAGGTGGCATAGCCATTATTCGTGACTTTGACATAAACACATTTATCACACTCATTGATTTTAAATCCACTAGAGAGTATAGCTTTGTCAAATTTTTCATGCCATTGTTTTGGAGCTTGCTTTAAGCCATACAATGATTTGACAAGCTTACACACTTTATTTTCTTGCCCTAGAGTAGAAAATCCTTCAGGTTGTTCCATGTAGATTTTTTCATTCAAATCTCCATTAAGGAAGGCAGTCTTAACATCCATTTGATGTATTTTGAGATCTAGTAAAACTGCGATTGCAATAATTATATGAATGGATGTTATTCTCGTAACAGGAGAATACGTATCAAAGTAGCCTAGACCCTCCTTTTGTATATATCCTTTAATGACAAGCCTTGCCTTATATTTTTCAATAGTACCATCCGTCTTCATTTTCTTTTTAAAAATTTATTTGTAACCCAACGGCTTACAACCAGGAGGAAGATCTACCAGTTCCCAAGTATGGTTTTGTGGGATAGAATCAATTTCACTCTTGATTGCTTCTTTCCATAATGGACCATCTGGTGATCTAATAGCTTCATTATCGCTTTGAGGCTCACTTTCTATAACATACGTTAGAAAGTTTGGACTAGAAGATTTTGAGGTCCTAGCTCGTTGCCCACGTCTAGGCTCAACATCAACATTCTCTTCTTGGATTTTACTACTTTTCCCAACAATCTCAAATGTGCATTTTTTAGAACTACATTCCTCTTTACAAGGAAATATATTCTCAAAGAACGACGCATTTCTAGACTCCATGATCGTGTTCTTGTGTACATCTGGGTTTTCAGATTTATGTACAAACAACCGATACGCACTACTATTATGTGCATAGCCAATAAATAAACAATCAACAGTTTTTGGACCTATCCTCTGTTTCTTAGGAGTAGGTACAAGAATCTATGCAAGACACCCCCACATTCATACGAATATATAGGAAGGTTTTCGACCATTCCACTGTTCATACGGGGGTTAATCAACTTTCTTTCGAGGTACCTTATTTAAAATGTAATTTGCAGAGAGAATTGCCTCCCCCCACAAGTTTTGTGGCAATCCAAAATTGATTAACATAGCATTCATCATTTCTTTATGGTACGATTTTTCCTTTCAGTAACTCCATTTGATGGAGGTGAATAAGGGGCAGTGGTTTGGTGAATAATTCTGTTTGTGCACAATACTCACAATATGGTGCTACATATTCACCACCACCCCTATCATTTCTTAATACCTTAATCTTTTTTCTTAGTTGATTTTCAACCTCTGTCTTGTATAGAATGAAATTATCCAAAGCTTCATCCTTACTTTTTAGCAAATACACATAACAAAATTTAGTGCAATCATCAACAAAAGTAATAAAATACTTATTACCACCTCTTGATTGAACAATTTTTAAATCACATACATCAATGTGGACTAATTCCAATGGTTCAGTGCTTCTTTCAACTGATTAAAACGAAGTCTTCGTTAATTTTGCTTCAACACAAGTTACACATTTCTGACTTGTGTCAATATGGAAGTTTGGTATGTGGTCTAATTTAGTTAATCTTCACAAAGAATTAAAATTAACATGTCCTAGTCTACCATGCCACAAATTGAAAGACTCAAGCAAGTAAACAGAAGAGGTACTCATTTTATTAATATTTGGGAATACAGTCGTTACATTAAGTTTGAACATCCCATTACACATATACCCCTTCCCCACATACATTCCTGCTTTGGTCAGCACCACCTTGTCTGACTCAAAGACCATTCGGAAGCCATGCTTGCTTAGGAGAGATCCAGATACCAAATTCTTGTGAATTTTCGATACATAAAGGACATTGTTAACAGTCAGCTCTTTTCCTGAAATCATCTTCAAATTTATTTTCCCTTGGCCATCAACATCCGAGGAAACAAAATTTCCCAGATACATCTTCTCACCACTTGTAATTGGTTCGAAGGAAGTGACCATAGCATTGTCGGAGCATATGTGGCGAGTAGCACCAGTGTCTATCCACCACTCCCTTGGGTTTGAATCCACCAAGTTCACTTCAGTGACCACAGCAGACAGATTAATGTCAGAGACATCCCTTGAGATAGAATCTAACTCCATCATATTAGCCTGATTATTCTTGACTTTCATTTGTGGTAGACGACACTCAGAAGCACGGTGTCTAGTTTGCCATAGTTGTAGCACTTTCCTTGAAAGTGAAATTTAGGCTTCTTGGCGATACCACCTTTTGGCCTCATTTTGTACCCTTTGCCAGAAAAGGATTTATTCTTCATGCTTGAACTTTGACCATGCTCAACCACATTAGCCTTGGCCACAATATTATTTCCCACTTTTCTGTCAGCCCCTTTGTTGTCTTCCTCAATTCACAGTGTAACAATGAGATCTTCAATTTTCATCTCCTTTCACTTGTGCTTCAAATAGTTCTTGAAGTCCTTCCAAGCACGGGGTAGCTTTTCAACTATGTCAGCAACTTGAAAGGTTTCGCTCAAGGTCATCCCTTCAGCATAGATTTCATGCAAGATCACTTACAGCTCTTGAACTTGACTGATCACAGTCTTTGAGTCCACCATCTTATAGTCGAGGAATCTCCCTACTACAAATTTCTTTGATCCGGAATCCTTAGTTTTGTACTTTCTGTCTAAGGACTCCCACAATTCCTTAGTAGTGGTCTTAACACTATACACATTATATAGTGTATCATGTAAGCCATTCAACACATAGTTCCAGCACAGAAAGTCCGAGTGCTTTCAAACATCAATGGCTAGCACAACCTCTCGATCTTGTTCATTGTCATTAGGAACAGGAGCATCTTTCTTCAAGAACCTCGCAAGATTCAAGGTAGTAAGGTAGAACAGCATCTTTTGCTGCCACCTCTTGAAATCTACACCATTAAATTTTTTGGGTTTCTCCCCGTGGTTCACAGGAACCGTTTGGATTGAGGGAACCTTCACAGGGATCGAACCAATTACCACGGTGTTGGAGCCAGTAGCACCATTGGTTGCAACAGGGTTCACAGCAGTGTTCACAGTCTTATTTTCCATTTCTGAAAATATTATCAAAGGAAAAAAAGAAATTAAATATAATATTTTTTTAATTTTTCCTCCTCTTATTTTTAATAGTGGCAGAATTTTCTTTTCAAATAACTATTAGGAAAATGAGGGAATTTGAAGATTCTGATTACATAGTCCCAGGCAAAACGTGATTCTGCACACTTTTTGTCAAATGGTATTTTCCCGGTTCTGCACCGTTTGGGCAAAAATTGAGAATTTCAGTAGTAGTTTTTTTGTATTCCTCAAACCAAACTATTTTTCAAAAGTAATTCTATTTTTCCAAACCCAAATCTGTTTTGTTTAAAATATACGAATCTGTTTTGTTTTTAAAATATACGAATCTATTTTCAGATTGTTGGAAAAATTATATTGATTAGAAACATATTCTGGATTACAACTTATGAAAATAGGAAAAATAAATCTTGGACAGAACATAAAATATAAACAAATCGAAGCCTGTGATATTTCACAGTTTTCTTAAAACAGATTCGCCGCCTCACTAGAAGTGATCGAGGATCTCCGACGTTTATCTCCTAGGATACAGCGGTAGCTAATAGTTGACAAGCATGATGTGCGACTGTTCTGGCGAACCAACTATGTCTGTGATTCTCTCTTTGGAAATTTGAAGAACTGGAAGGAAGAACTTGGGAAGAACAGGCTGAAACATGTGTTTAGACTGAGAAAGAGTTAGGGAATATATAGGATGATCATTAGCCTTTTTAATTTCTGTAACTACAACTTGTTCACTTCCTGCAATAGTTTAGAAATTCCAAAGGTTACTGCAATGCAAAACATGTGCAGAAATTCCAAGGGTCTCTCAATACAGAAATTGTAATACCAAAACTTGAGGGGTCTAAAAACAAATACTGTGTGTGGGTCACACCCACGACTCGACTCGGCATGGCTGGTCGGATCGAGGCAGCGGTGCGCGCGTGTGGAGTAAACCCAAAGGGCCTTGGGTCCCCCCTCCACAAAACTGGGTACCCCTAAGGGCCCAAACCCAAAACATGAATTAGCTTTATAAATGTTAGGAAACTGTGTTCCCAGAATCTGTTGATAGCAAGCATAAGTTGGTACTGCAAAAATTACGTGAAAACTATAATAACCCTATAAGGACGGAACTAGGGTTACCTTAAACTGCTAAAACGGATTGCTGTAGTAGACGAATCAAGAACACGGGCTCGATAATAGCTCACGATCTTCTACCGTATTCCTTTGCTGCCAGAATATCGAACTGAGTGTGGGCTCCTTTGAAATTCTTTATGTTTCTGCTCTCTCTTTTTACGCTCTCTTTTTTATTCTGAGTTATAATGCTCTTGATGGAAAAACAAAAACTGAGGAGAGAGCCAAAGCAGCATATATATATAGGCTACAATAGGGACCATAAGCAGTCAATAAGGAATAGGCTTCCTTATGGAATTAGGAAACCCTAATTTGAACTGAATCAGATTCCTATTTCCATAAATTATAATTCATACCACTAAAGAATTATAATTGTACTCCTACCCTTATCTCAAAAATATATTTCGAGCTCCATGTTATTAAATGATTATTATCTCCCCATGTTAAGATTACATATATCCATTAATTAAATATAATTACTGACAATCATATTTAATTAATCTCTTAAAATTCCTTGAGATCCTCTGCTTAACTTATCTGATATGTCGAGTACAAAATCCACCTGCAGGGTTTGAAATAATCAAAACTTATAAGCTTTCTCAAGGGGATATCATCAATCCCAAAATTGAGACATGGATTCCATCATTAATTAATATCCACCACACAATTAATATTTTCACTCAATCCAATGAGATATTGACCCATTTAAGGATCTCACCCTTTTAGGGATCAAAGTGTAAATATCAAATGTACGTGTCTATAAATTAACTTAGGATTTAGAGCATAAGCATTCATAATAGTCATGAGGTATTAATTATCTTGTAAGTCAGTATAAAGATAATTACCCCCAAGTCGGTCCCGTTTAATACACAAAGTGTACCAGCATGGTGAGTTGAAACTGTACCATTTCCCGTAGTCAAGACAAACCTACTACAACACCATGCTGCAGTCCTACCGATGGTGTGTCCAATCCATCTAAGACTGTAAACCAAAATCTTACATTCTAAAAGATCCGATGGTCTGATCTTCTGTGTGTAAGCCAAACTCTGCACACCAAACCACCTACTATGTAGAATGAAAGACACACATGCATAATATTAAATAAACAATATAACACAAATATTGCTCACACAGATTCTCATAAAAATGGATTAACTGATTTTAATAAATGAATAATAAATCAACTACATAAAGCATGTCTTTTAGTATATATCCTAACAATAAATACATTGAAGACTTCTTCTATTTTCCTATGTGGGACATGGCAATTTGTGAACCTTTTTCATTTCAACAACTCCTTGTAAGGGGCAACCTTTGAGCACTAATTTCTTATTCACCCATCAATAGTTTTGGACATGTGAATATCCAAACTTCATCTCCTCATGGAAAAGAACACAAATCCACAAGGACCCCACTCAAACTCTAAGTGGGTCCCACTTTTATTAGTCCTTGAACATGGCTAAAACACACACACATATATATATATATCCAACAATAGAGATATAGCTAAAGATGAGAGATGGAGAGAGAGGTTGGGTGTGTGTGTATATGTGTGTTTATGTGTGTGTGTGTGTGTGTGTGCGTGTGTGAGGGAGAGATAGAGATAGCTGCTAAAGGAAATGAGAGAGGAGAAGGATAAAGAGGTTGGGGGTGAGGGTTAGAGAGGCATATTTTAGGTATAAATATTTGGGGTATTTAAGAAATATTAAACATAAAGTATTTGGGTGTGAAAAGCAAAAGGGTGGGTGTATTTTGCCCCACCCTTTAATTAAATAGAATTTTAGTCTTAAATCCTTGATTTGGGATCTTATCTGTTCAAAGACCAGCCCGACTTTAATCTTGGCCAAAACATCTCCACTAATGAAACATAAATACTTCTAATCCTTTGACCAAATAAGTAGAAATTTTGTTGGACCAAATTACCCACCACTGTAATTAGACTATAAACATTCATGTAGAGAGAGAGAGAGAGAGAAACATGGAGGAGTCCACCAACAATCGGTCATTGCCTTTGCACAATGGAGGACCACCAACCACCATTGTCACCACCGACCACTGCCATCCATTTTCGATCTTGACTGGTTCATGAATCTTTGTTTATTTGTTTGTTTGGATGTTTGTATGTGTGTTTCTTATTTCTTTTCTTTTGGGGTGTTTAGGATCATCTTATGCATTCTTTGCAATTGGGTTCTATACTGGTTTTTGAATTTGTTTGGTATTCTTTGGAATCTTGTGTAGCAGATCGTGCATGTTTTTTGTTTTTGCTTGCAAGGTGCCTGAATTTTTTTCTGAAAAAGGTTTTCTTTTTTTCTTTTGTAGTAAATTGAAGGACTCTGCATGTGGGGGATTCTTTAGTAAGGCTTGTAAGGTTGCGTTATGTGTAATTAGCAAATATGCGTTTGTTGTAGGTTTTTTTTGGGTTGGTGCAATGAGTGTTTTTAGTGCTCAATTTATTGGGTTTTTGAGATAAAGAATGGGGCATATTTTGGTTTATGTTCATTGGGGAGTTTATCATCTTTGATCTTATGTATCCTCCTTTCTTATTTATTAGTAATAATATATATTTGTTGCTCAAAAAGTACTTGACTAGAAGCTATTTTGGTGATTTTCGAGTTCCTCTTCTTCCCAATTTTCAAAGAATCACACATTTAGTTATGTGAAATTGTTCAAATTTTACATATTAGCTGTGGTACTTATGGATCTCATCGTGTAGATTCTAAAAATATAAATTTTATTATAAAAAAATGATTTCTAAATTGAAAGTTATGGGCATTAAAAGTTTGAAATTATTTTTTTTTTGAAAAGTTAGTTAGGAATGTCGGGGCTCTTTGTGGGCTGGATGTGAACAATGTATGTGAGTTTCACGGATGAGTAATTTTGTCCGAAGTAAATATGTATGTGAAATTTCACATAAAAATGTATGTAAATTTTTAAATAAAAAAGATTTGTGAAATTACACATTATTAGAAATTTTCCTCCTTGTTTTCCTTTTCTTTTTATTGTTTCTTGATGTCTACAGAAGTTTATTTGGGTGAAATTTGTAATTTGGAGACAGACACTTTATACAAATTTCACATAACTTTTTAATGCGGATTTTCAAACCACCAATGTCACTTATTTGATAGATTTTGTTGAGTAGTATGTTAAAAGTCTTGTATATTTGGCGGGGACATTATGTTAGAATGTTTTGAAAATTCACATAAATAATTATGTGAAATTTTACATAACTTTTTTAATATGAAATTTTAGATGCCGGAGTAAATTTCACATGACTTTTTCTTTTCATAAATTTTACATAACTAATTATTTGAAATTTCAGATGCTGGAGTGAATTTCATAAATTTTGCATAACTAGTTATGTGAATTTTCAAATTTCACATAATTATTTCAAATTCCACATAATAGCAATGTGAAACTTGAAATTTTCACATAATCATTAATTGGATGGGGCATTAATCAAAAGAGTTTTGAATGTTTTCTCAAAACAGAAAAATTAAAAAATAACTAGTTTTATGAAATTTCACATCATATAATGTTATACGTTCACTGCACATATGGCAATGGGCTCATTGGATTTTCATTAGAGGATGTTGAAGTGGTCCCAATTTTGTACCATGTGTGTTGAAAACAAGTTTGGGATACAAAATTTGGAAGCATAGCTTTACTCATTTATAGAAGTTATGTGAAATTTCACATTAACTTTTTTAGCGTGAATTTCACGTAACATTATTTTTGCAGAATTTTATACCGACAGTGGTAATCATTTGATAGATCCGTTGATTAGACTATAAAAATGTTAATTTTATAAAACAATGATTTTTGGTTTACGTACATATATATATATATATATGTGTGTGTGTGTGTGTGTGTGTGTGTGTGCATGTGTGTGCAATATTGTGATTGTTTTGTGTAGTGGTTTGGTGTGAGAACATAGCTGCCGGGCATGCGAGAAGGGGGAATGGGGTGGGGTTTGAAACCCGATAATGAGCATGGCATTACTAGTTTAAAGTTGTTGCCCAAATTTCACATAACGAGTTAGCTAAAATTTTCAAATAACTTGAATTTCACATAACTAGTTATGTACAAATTTTAAATTTCCTCACATCTTGTATGGCACAATTATTACTGAGGTTTGCACCACGCCCCCTCTCCCTCCCCGTCCACCGAGCATCGGCACTTATTGTCACTTGTTAGAACTGTTTGAAATTTCACATAACTTTTCTTTTCACAAATTTCAGATGTTGGTGTGAATTTCACATAACTTAGTGTTTGAAATTTCACATAACTTTTTCTCTTTTCTTTTTATAAGTTATGAGAAATATTAGACGCTAGGGTGAATTGTGAATTTCATATGACTTTTTCTTTTGACAAAATTTGACACAATTCATAACGGCAATAGTACTTATTTGATAGATATTGTCGAATACATGCTAAAAATATAAACTTTTCGCAAAGAATAATTTCTAGCTCGAAAGTTGTGGGTTTGTTTGGCTAATGCATTTTTGTTGAGAAGTTTTCAAATTTCACATATCTGTTATGTGAAATCTGGAGCAATGACCAAGCCTAATTGGTAAAATTGTGTTCTAAGCCACGATCATAACAAAGGTTTGCACTTCGGCATCCGTCCCCTTTCCCAATGCCCGACACTTATGTCTCACACAAGACCACTGTTTATAACGTTGTTATGTTGGGGAGCCACTATGCACAAAGTCGGGAGTAATTCATCACAACTTAGAAGCATATTCACAACGTTTTATGGCAAGTTTACAAATTGCAAATATAAAGTAGACTGAAACATAAATAAACTTTTTAAAAGTTAATATTTTCTTAATTTTGTTGATGACTTTTTAATTTTTTACTTATTGTTGATATTTTTTCAATTTTAAAAAAGTAGTAGATTGACTTTTAAATTTAATACAAAAAATGACTAAAATCTAATTATCTACAAAATTAGTTAACCTATCACTGAATCGGCATAAAGTGATCAAACTTTTGAACGAAGGCCCCACATGTGGATGACGTGCACTTATGCGCGTGCGGCGTGATGCAATGTCAGAGGCTAATTTTGTCCAATAAATTTCTTTGAATCTTTTTTGAAATTAAATTACGGACTAGTTCTCTTACTTAAAAAGTATCTAATTTAGGACCAAAGACTAATTGGCCCTTAATTAAATTGTTTAATACTAATGAATTTTCATGGTTCACTTAAGGTAGGTCTCAACCTCGGAAAATGCTTCTGTGTAGTAAGCATAGTGCTATGCAAACTGTGCCTCACATAGTTTGCACTGTGTTTGCACAGTTTTTTTTATAAAAAAAAAACAGTTTGGAAAAATAACTGTGCAAACTGTGAGAGACAGTTTACACAGCACTGTGCTTACTGCACAGAAACTTTTTCCCTCAACCTCTACCCCCCACACCCACCCACCTGCTCAGTGTATCTAAAATTGATGTCGAAGGTTGTTTGCTTGTAATTTGTGTGGGCGTGCCAAAGCCACACTGGTTCGGTGTATGCATACTAATTTCCTAAAGTGCTTGAGTAAGTGATACTCAAGGTTTTGAAATCTGACTTCTAAAAGGATGATTGTGAAAGGTGAGTAGGAAAGTACCCTCACCTAAAGGTCCCTAGATAGTACTAAAGCGCTCAAGTCTAGTGATGATGAGTTTACCAGGTAAACAATCACAAACAAGTAATAAAACATGTAGATATATATATTTTATTAAACGTTTTGAAAAAATAACCACAAAAGAATTAACGAACAGGATCAGAATAGGCTCTGATTGTTCAAGAAAGATTGAAAACAAAAAATAACAAGAGGAACAGGCCTATTGCTATGGGTACCGAGAGCTTAAGAACGCAAAGTTGAGTGCTTTGAATGCTGTTGAATGTTGTTTGGATGCTTCTAGATGCTGCTTTTGATTGAGACGCGGAGTCCCTTTGTACATAGGCCTGCTCCCATATTTATAGCGGCCTTGGAGAATCATGATACGGTAAGGACTCCTTGAATTATGCCCCAAGTAAGACAAAATCCTTCCTAACTTCAACCTCTTTCCATATCCTTATCTTGATTGAAACCATCCCATAATCTTTGGGATTAGCCTTCCATATCCAGTTGGATTTGACTCAACCAATTCCTAAACGGACTTTTCCCCTTAATTTAAGTATGACGTCTGCCTTGAAGGACAAGGACAGAACTGCCTCGCCGGTTGAACCATCGGGCTAATTTACTCTTCATCGGCCTGATCCACTTTATCTACCAGGCCTTCTTGCTAATCGCAATACATGAGCCCGATGAGGACTATGCACACACTTCTGACCACTCGGGCTTAAATTCCTACCTTCAACGTTTCTTCTTATTTGCTCGAGCCCAATGACGGCAGTACGAATGTTTCTGACCCATCGGGCTCGAACCCTGGCCCTATATACCTTCATTAGATGAGATGCCCGATCATACTGTCTCTTCAACCCCCTTGCCATCGGGCTCTACATTCTCATCCTCCGTTATTGAATCAATGCCTTGGCCAAATCTAGTTTCCCCTTGTTTCTCAAGCCTGATGACATGCGCTGGATCCCATACGGGCCATGGGTCACCCCATCCCTTGTATTATCGGGCACCAAAACCCTTGGCGGTTTTTGGGTGCAAACAAAGGTGAAACCATTACACGTACTAATCATTGCCCAGTTGAACACATTACAGTAGTTAAAGATGTTAAAAGGTGTACAAAGTGGTCAAAGAAACCACATTTACACGTTATACTTATGAAGAAAAATAAGATAATATATTCTAGCAAAGTAATAGAGTAGCATATAAGATCAGGTTAGGTAACATAAATAGCATAAATAATTGGTTTAATTTTTTCATAGTCCTAATAAGCCAAATTCTAATTTACTTATCCTGGCAGAATAATAAGATGGATTATTTTTCATTTTCATGTACGAAAGTCAGGACCGATCCTGAGATATTGGGGACCCCATGCGAGATTAGTTAACCGGGGCCCTTTACACAATGAGGGTTTGGGGCTGCCCCCTAAGCAAATTTTTTGGTCTATTTACATATATTTGCAAGTATATTTATATATTATAGTTTGATTTGTGAGTTATTTATTGGTATTTTTGAGTAATCAAAGGTTTAGTTAATGTAGTATATATGTATCAAGAATCAAATGCACAAAGACAACATATATACATATATAGGCCTAGAGAGCAATTTGGAGGCCCTTTTGTATGGTAAGCCCCAAGCCCAGGCATGTGTCGCATGTGCTCAGGGCCAGGCTTGACGAAAGTGCTTTGTTGCCAATGACCATAACAAAAGGATTTCTTTTAGGTGAATTTAAATGGAATCATTCAAGATTAATAAAACATTTTGGTGTAGAAATTCATTATCATGAATGAGTTCATTTAGGTTCCGTTTGGTTCATGGATTTCGTGACGAAGACAAAGAAGAAAAAAAACTAGTTCTCTCGTGTTTACGCTTGTGTTTTCCTTCATGCTTAAATAACTTCATTATTAGTGCAACCAAATACCAGGAATGCAAAAAAAATTTCCGAAGAAATATTTTACGCCGAAACAAACGGAGCACCAAAGTAAATTACATTAATTTGTCGATTTTATATGAAAGTTAAATTCGATATTTCAAGTTATAAAAAAATGGCCTATAAACTCGCTAAATTTATGTAATTGCTTTGAGTTAAAACCTAAAATAGTACAGTTTTCTTACAATTAATTTAAGTTATAAAAAAAATGACATTTTAGTTACTATTAATTTTATTTTTTTTAAACTAAAAATCATCAATATATGTTAGTTTTACTAACTTTATTTAGGAAATGGAACTAGGTGTTACAAAGTTATAAATCTCAAAGTAAGTCCTTGACTTTTTGTCAAAATAATAGGACTAGTTATTATTAGGGGCACTCAACCATTACACCCTATAGTGCAAACTATAGTAGCTAAAGCCCAAGGCCCAACATTTTAAAGCAATAAGCCCTCCCCCTACAAAAAACAACCGAAATGACCTAATTTACTATAAGAATCCAAAAAATACCCTCTTCTTCTATAGAGAAAAAGTAACGACGAAGACAAATGATATTATGTATATACACAGCAAAAAGGGGTGGTGATGGTGGTGGTGGTGGCAGCGAAACACACACATATACACATATACACGCACACGTACATATATATACACACAGATAGATGATATTATCTGTGTGTATACGTGTATATATATCATCTTCTTCTTCATGATGGTGGTGATGGCGGTGACGATGGTGGTAGTAGTAGTGAAGATGATGGTGATGGTCACGACGATGGTGATGGCAATGGTGGTGGTGGTGCTACTGTTGCGATGGTTTTGGTGATGACAGATAATATCATTTGTTGGACAACAGAACTCTATTATGAAATAGATAATATTAGCTGTTTTGAACCAGATAACCTGCTCATCTACAAAGACGGTGAGGAAGAGGAAAATGATGATGAAAATGAAGAAGAAGAAGAAGAAGAAGAAGAAGAATAGGAAGATGATGAAAATACAATGTAAAAAAAAACATAATTGCTGTTGAAAAACACATACCATTACTATTTTTTTTGTCTGATTTGCTCTATACCAAATGAGGTTGTCTCTATTTACCTATTCAAGAAAATAAATAATGTTATCTGTTGTGTATAACTTTTACATAACATACAATTGCTTTATCTCTTGCGCATTATTGATAGCTTCATCTATCCTACATTAACAATTTTTACTTTTGTAATGCTAATTATTTGTACATCTTATGTTTTCTGTAATTTGTTGACAAATTTTATCTGTTGGGAAATAAAACTCAGTTGTGAAACAAATAATATCATCTTTTTTGAACTAGATAACATTATCTGTTGTGAACCAGATAACTTTATCTAATGTATATTATAGATAAACATATATGTTCTAATTAGCAAGTGAAGCTCTTGTACACAGCAGATAACATTATCTATTGTTCATAACATATTCTCTGTTGTGCATTACAAATTCTATTGTCCAACAGAGAATATTACCTATTGTGAATTACAGATAACTTTATATGTTCTAAATAATAAATAACATTCTTCTTCTGTCAACTATGCAGGTATTTACGTGGACAAGAATTGGGAATGACAATCAAGGAAAAAGAACTGTTCATCTACGAAGACGACGAGGAAGAGGAAAATGATGATGAAAATGAAGAAGAAAAATAGGAAGATGATGAAGATGAAGATGAAGAGGCAAAGCAATTAGAATAAAGTAATGAAGAAGAAGCAGCCAACAAGGAAGATAGTGAAGAAGGAAAATAATTCAACAATGAATTAAGAGAGTGAAGAAGAAGAAGAAGACTGAAGAAGAAAAATGATCACAAAAAAAAAAGAAACCAAAAATGAAGAGAGTTATGAACAAGAAGAATGGGAACAAGAAGAAGAAGATAACGATGGAGAAAAAAAAAGGAAGAGAGTAAACAAGAAGAAGTTTATAACAGATAATATTATTTGTTTTGCCGCTTTATAACAGATTAAATTAGATGTTTTGTCACTTTATAACAGATAATTTACCCTCTTTTGTCACTTTATTATAGATAAAAAATATCCCCGAAAATAGATAATATTATCTATCCCAACGACAGATAATATTATCCATAGATAAATAAACTTAAAACATATAATATTATCTGCTTCTCGCTTTGGTATCAGCGCCAAGACCCCATTGGTGTGTTTGTTCTTGTAGTCATCCCCTCTTTCTGTGTTTTTGAAAAATCAAAACTCTTTTTCAAAAGACCACCTAGGCTGAGAGACCACCTGATTAGGATCCTGCCAAACAGTAAGGCCTACAGAAGGGAGCATAAGACGGGTGTGAGCGGAGGATAAAGGGTATAAGTCTTCTTAGGTATGTGTTGGATAGATATCTTAGATTAAGAATTTTATTTTGATAAAATCCCTTAAAATGGATCGACTATTTAGATCAAAATCAATGATAAGTTCTAGTTCAAGAACCAATTATCCCACTCTACTAGACATAGTTAATAAAGAAGAACATAGGTATGAAGAAGTCAACCAAGATTATAGTGATTGGACAATCCCTAAGATTTCTACTAGGGATATTTACAAGTCAAGTTTTCTTTCCTTTAGATCTGATTACAATGTTAAAACTGTAGAGAAAACCGATAGTATTAACAAAGAACATGAAAAGTGTCAACTCCTTAGTAAAGTGTTAGTTAGAAAACATAGATCTGATGGTTACAATTTTTTTCACATAGGATTAATACAAGTTGCGGTAAAACCCCTTAATATTAAAGGAATAAATTCTTCTATTTTTTATGTCTTAGAGATGCTAGATTTCTAAATTTTAGTACCAGTATGATGGGAGTTATGGAGTCCAGTCTTCATTATGGACCAGTTCATTTTAATTGTTTCCCTGATTTTACCCTAAGTCTTAGTGACCCTTACTTGTTAAAAGCTTTAACATTAAATATTAAGACTGCTGGTAAAATTACTAATATGCATAATGGTTCACAATGTCTTGCTTTAATTTATAGAATTTATTATAAATGTATTAGAAGTAATCTTAATGTTCATGCTTTAATTAAAAGTCCTAAGAATCAAACTTTACTTATGCAAAGTAATTATGAACATGCTAATATCCATATTCCTAAGACTATTCTATGGAAGGATCTAGAGTTACCTAGTTGTTGGATTTTAAAAAATAAAAATCATTCTAGTAATTTCCAAACCAATAATGAAGTCAACTTAGATCATGTCCAACAATTCAACAATGGAAAAGTTAGAATTAGTTTTGATGAACAACATGCTAGAACATCTTCTTTAAAAATTAAGGCTTTTGATTCTAAATCTTCTAGATCAAGTACGCCCTGTATTCCTGATAGAACTACAACAGTTAGAAAAGATAAAGATCTTCTTAGTGAAATTGATACTAAGTTAAAAGGTGTTAAGACCACAACCCAAGTTAGTAATCCTTGTTACAAGGTACCCAGTGAAGATAATTATCCTAATTTTCCTACTCAAACAGATTTTGAAGGTCCAAGTAAAGATTTATTTACTATGAGTAAAGATTTTAAAATTAACATGAAATTGTTAAGTAAAGAATTTAATGCACCCATTAATGATGGTAAAAGAACAATTTATCGAGTTTATTATAATTTAGATGAGAAAAAGTCTATTTTATAAGCTTGGAAAGAATACATGAAATTAGTCAAAAGGAATATTTATTTCTTTGAATTTAGAAATTCATGATACAGTAAATGTTACTACCAAGAAAACATGGGTCAAAAAAGAAAGTTGTAATCCATCCCATAATAAAACCCATAAGTCATCCCTTAGTAAACTTTGCAAATCTAAAGAGCTAAAAAATAATAGTAAAAACACAATCATCACAATAGGAAAAGTAAAAGTAAAAAATTACCCCCTGGAGACATAGAAAAGCCTAGTAAAAATTCAAAAATAGAACAGTTAAAATACTTACCCTTTCAAGAATCTGCTAGTGAACAATCTGATAAGATAATTAATGTTTTAACTAAAAAAATTGAACAAGAAAACTTATTAGATGATGAAGATCTAAAATCAGCATATTTAAATAAATTAAGAATACTATTAGCCAAACAAAAAGAAGCTAGTAAAACTACTCGTTCCACTATTAGTCTTGATAAAACCCTTGAAAGAATTAACAAACAAAAAAAACAAGTTACAGTTCAAGATTTACAACTTGAAATCAAAGAAGTTAAAATTGATATAAAAAACTTACAAGACCAGTCATTAGATGCATTCTGCCTTACATTGCATTGATGATGTCGGCATCTACATCTTCATCAAATGAGTAATCATCATTAGAGTCACTATGGTAATGAGGTGACCAGTCACCATTGTAACTTTGGAGCATGTGAAATTTGTCGTAAATGATGAATCTTGGTTCTTCAAACTTTGGATACCAAAATTGACATTCTTCTGACTGGATGTTGATATCAAAAATTTCTTTACCAATATAATCATATGAAGTGACCATTATCAATCTTTGAAATCAATGGATCTCTTCTTGGATTGCATGACTGGATTACTATTCTTTTGGTTCTACCCCAAGTAAACCAATTTCTATCAGAAAATTTCATTCGAATAGTATTGAGAGCCTTGGATCTTCCTTTACAATGATCAAGGAATGAATTACTTGCTGGTATTGACTGACTAAACTGGGTTTCAAGATCAGGTCTTTAATAAAGGTGCAATTCCAAGCATTAATTGGCTCCAAAAGTTCTTACTAGATGGACTCAAGGATACAGATCATAAAAAGGTTGGATCCATTCAGGATTGGCTGAAGTAAAACCAAGGATTGCTATGTAACCAAATCTTCTATTATCAACTAGCTTGGCATAATCTTTGACTGTGTTGTGAATAATCTTTGGAAGTAACTGGAGTTGTTTAAAGGAGGTAACTACCAAAAATTTTAAAAATCCTTTTTTCAAAGATTTTATAAATGACTTGAGGGTTTTGGGATTCAAGGCGAACAACTCTGTAGATTTCTCCACAACCAAATTTTTCAGTGCAGATAAATCCATTTGGGATGTTGGGAATCTGAGAAGAAGTTGACTGGTGGAGTAATTGAAAAAATTCTAGTCATGACTTGTAAGTAGCAGATAAATAGGGTTCAAATTGGCTCATTAGATCAGTATTATGAGAAAATAACTAGCAAAACTTGTGTCTTAATAGGGGTTTGACCTTGTTGGAAAAAGACATGGCTTGGAGATTAAAATGATAATCCTGCTGGATTATACTTTCAGGCCATAAATTATATTGACTGGAAAAATGAATTTGTAATTTGGAAAATGTATGAGTATTTGGAGGTGATGATCCCCCCCCCCCCCCCCCGAAGGAAAGCAAAACATTCTTTGATAAACAAAGAATCCTTTCTTTGGGTTTTACTGGGATTGATCTTCCTTTGGAGTTCAAGAGTCCTGAACTGAAATTCCACTGCCATCATTGATTTGTTAAATAGACATTCATGGCCTTTTTTAAAGGCTGAATATAAATTTTCAAGGATGACCAAAGATTTTTCAGTTAAATCATATGTCATACCTGGATATCTATTCATTGGGACCAGAACTGATTGTAAAATAACTTGGGATGAATGACCATCAGACTGACCATAAAAAGGGGTAAAGGTAAAATCTTCCCTTGGATATTCATTCGTAGCAATAACTTTTTATTTTCCCTTGGACAAAGACATTGCTGAAACATCAAAAATGATGTTAGTAAATTGAGGAAAAGGAATAGGAATAAAACTTTTGACTATACTATTAATATTAGTACGTGAAAAAAGGAAATTGTATGAAGATATCTTGAGAACATAATCAATATAACTCTTTGAAAATTTGCAAAATGAAATGAAGACAATGACCAAATGAGCAATTACTTGGTAGAATTTGGCCTTAATAGGAATAGGTCTAACATTATAAAAATCCCTAATGTAAGAGAGGGTAAATATGTGCCAAATTTTTAATAGTAAATTTGCTAATGGGTTACTTATGTTTAATACACTAACTATCTTATTTTTACAACATTCATCTTGGCATCCTATCATTATATCAGAAGAATCAGATTGTTCACTATTGGACTCATAAGGAGATGAACTAAATTCATTATCTGACTGTTTAGAATCAGTGTTTCTTAATTCTAAGATTTTGTAAATATTTTATGTGACTTCATCAAATAATCCTAAAGATTTAACTGGGGTTTAACTTTACAACCTTTAGCATGATGACCATATTTACCACATTTGAAACATTTGCATTACTTTTATTATTACTAGTTTTACCTTTATTCTTAAGATTATTGCCTTTATTAGTATTACTAGGTTTCGAGTAAAATGGGTCTTTTGAGTCTTTACATTTTATGTGTTTCCTATGGTTTATCAAAATTTTGCCTAGAAGGGGCTATTGGTAGCAAACTATGTTGTTCACAAAAATTACCTAACTCATATTTAGCTTTTTGTTTATCATTTTTAGCTTGGTTACTGATTTTCATGTCTATAACATTCGTAATCCTTCTCTTTGGATTGTACTGATTATTTCACCATAAGTTAAAGTTTTATAATCTATGATTCCTTTATCACTACTCAGCACTTCCCTAATTTTATGTGCAAATAAACTAGGTAAACCATTTATGAATTTTTCTTTCCAAAATGATTCATTACTATCATTTCTAAGCATAACTCTAGATATAAAAACATCTTTATACCATCTAAAATTTCTAAGCGTAGGGCAAGTTAAATTACTTAACTGGTCATGTATTCTAGCACTTGATACCAAATCCAACCCACCTCCTTGGTCATCCATTCACACTTCCATTGTTTAAGAAGTCAAAAAATATGTCAAGTCCTTGCCATGTCCCGGCATTCCCTCAATAAATTGCTTTAAAATTATTCAGACAGATGCTTCTGAACATGGTTATGGGGGAATTCTCCTTCAAAAAGTCAATGGTTCAAGACTGAAGAGAAAACCTATAGTATTAACAAAGAACATGAAGAGTGTCAACTCCTTAGTAAAGAGTCAATTTAACCAATCATGATATAAGTCAAACTGAAATAGTTGATTTATTTGTCACAGGATTTAGTGGAATGCTTAAATCTTGGTGGGAAAGACATCGCACTGAAGAATCCAAAGAAAAAATTAGATATGCTTTTCAACAAGATGATGATGGAAATCCCATCTTTGATGAAAAAATTAATCGAGGTGTCCCTGATGGAGTTAATACATTCGGAGTAGCAGAGACTAAAGAAGAAAGACACAGATATTTAAAGAAGACAATAAATAACTGAAACTTACAAATTGGATTACTGGGAATGAATCACTAAATTGTTCAGTGTATACATCAAGTATTACAAACTGAATATGAACTGAATAATTACAATGAGAAGTATTATTTCTTAAAGAAGAATCTCGAAGAAGTTCTCTGAAAAATGAACTCTACCTCTAACTGGATGCTGGAGTGGTTACTTATAGCCTTCAAAAGGGTCTTGTTCAGCTCGTGAATGCCTTGTGAGCTGTAAAGGTCTTCTACAAAGCTAGGATGTCACATGCGGTTACTGTGGATGAACAGTATCTTTATCTGTCTATATCATAATATTTTTTTTTCTCTATTTGAGGCTTAAAATTTTCTTTCTTTTTTTTTTTTTTTGAAAAATTAGCAACTCCAACACATAGATCTTGAAAAAATGCATGAAACAAAAAAAAATCACCAAAAGGACCAAAAACTAAGGAAGTTATGGTGGTTTTGAGAACAGATAAAATTATCTGTTTTGTGTGTGTGGATATATATATATATATATATATATCATCTTCTTCATGAAGGTGGTGGTGGTGGTGCGATGGTGGTGGCGATGGTAGAGAGGGTGGTGGTGGCGATGGTGGTATGAAGTCCATGCCTCCAAAAATAAGGAAGTTATGGTGGATTGAATACAAATAAAATGAAATGTTTTTTTTTTTTTTGTGTGTGTGTGTGTGTGTGTGTGTATTGTTTTCTTCATCTTCATATTCATCTCCTCGTTCTCTCATACCTGGTTGCAGTTAAACTCTCATCATTCTCTGAATCAGGCCTCTCTCTCTCTCTAACCTTCAACCCCTCCCCAACACCTTCACCACCAAGCACTGATACAACCCCCAACCACACCAGCTGATCTGCGATGGTTGTAGCAACGATGGTCTGCGATGGCTACAACGGAGACGGTCGTCGGTGGTGGTTCGATTGGCTTAGGGGTATAAACATCTGAAATATATAGAAAAATAAAAAATAAATAAATAAAAAATTGTGATGAAGGGCTTTAATTGGTACAAAAAGTAGCGAGAGGGGGTTTAGCTCAAATCAACAATGCACGTGGGTTTTTCACCATACCGCCGGAGACGCAGGGGTCTCTTACGGGATATCCCTTATTATTACACCAAACCTCAAGGGAGTACAGTGTAATAAAATAGTGGTGTGATTCGATGAGACAGTCCGACGATTGAGGGAGGGTCAAGAGTCTGGAGGCTGAGATTTGAAAGTTTGAGATAGTCCGTCGACTCTACCGTAGAGTGATTGAGAGAGAGACTGAGATCTATGGCCCATCAAGAGAGAGAGAGAGAGAGATCTACGGTTGTATACCTTGAGGGTCGCCGGAGACTAGCCTCGCCGGCCTCAAGCTATGGCAAGGCTGAGTGAGAGACAATGATTGTGGTGTGTCTGTAGTAGTGTGGTGTGCATGCGGTGGTTGAGTAGTGTGAGTGAGAGAAAGTGTGAAGTGTGAACCCTAATTTGAATATATTATATCCCACATGAATTTCGAATAATCAGGTCGGTTCGGGTTGAGATTTCTCTCCCAATATCCAAATTGTTTTTAAAAACTACAGTACAAAATTCCATTATGACCGGAACTAAATTGAGTTTTAAATTTCAATTTTAGATCAAAATTTTAAATTGATCCGAAGTGTGCCGCCGCTAGGTGTGGGTGTGATTAGCAAAAGAGTAGTACTACATACACACACTTTTTGGCACACAGCTTTTAAATGCATGTAACTTGTGCTATGTAAGTGGTGCACAAAAAAAATATAAAAAATTTAAACAATACAAAGAACATATATTTAAAACATAATGTGTAAAAAAAATGTGTCAAAAGGTATATATATACCAAACATTTCCCTTAACAAGATGGTGATCCCCTAAAATATATGATTGTTTTAGTCTCTCACCTGGAAAGAATCAATGTAGACACGAAGATCACGTGTTCTACATCAAAAGTGTTTAAAAACACGTCAGTGGATTACCCGTGACTGAGTCGACCATCCACACCAAAATTAAATAGAAGTGCCCAAGTTGGAGTACTACTGGAGTATTCTATTTCACAACCCAAACAACACTTCTAAAATTCACGAGACCATCCAAATGTGGAATGAAAAAATAAACACACAATTGGGTAAAGTAACACAGCACTCAGTCACACGTCACAATCACGAGAAAACTGTTTCTAGCACCCACCAATAAGAGTCCACCACGTGTTACCAATTACTTGGTGTGCAATGCATGTGCCCCCACCAACTTCCGCACTCTCTCTCCTTTCCGTGATTCTCTTTCTCAATCTTCACGCGGAATTGACAAATCCACGTGACGTGCGTCCATTGGTTGAAGGAACGTGCACTCGCCGTTTTGTACTGGCTTCCCTTCTCCATTATTGTTTGTCTTTATTTCTCAACGTGTGTGGTGTCCCACCTGGTCGTACTGCTTACCTGCAGGACGGCACGCTGCAAAATTATTCCATGCATCCATTCCTGTATGTACCATTCATTATACATTCTCGCATTTTTTTAATTGTCAATTTTTAGATGCTGTGATGTTCAGTGATTTTTCAAAAGCAACTTGATTTTTAAAATTACAACAATTCAACAACACTCTGCTCAATATTTTGACATCAAAATTTTCAAAAAGTATTATGACTTGGGATCTATGCCCGTAAACTAATCGGATTTTAAAACGGATTTTTACAATCTGAATCCGGTTTGATACTAAGATATGCTAAAAAAAAAATTTGAATCTAATCCAATAACAAAATCTGCTAAAAATAATCCAAATCCAAAAATTCAATTCCTAAATTCCTTGAGCATGGAAAAAAAAAACACACACACACACACACACACTAGGAAAAGAGTTTTCTCTCTTGTTTTCCTTTTCCATTTCTTTTCTTTCTGTAAATCCATGAACCAAACATAGCCTTATAATTCAAAATACAACAAAATGTAAAATTGCATTAAAAAGAAGATTAGAGGCTGTTTGAGAACACCATAAATCAGGGGTCCATAGTACACATAATTTTACATCACAAGAGAGAGAGAGAGGGAGAGAGAGAGAGAAATCTCAAATTTGGATCCTTATCAGATCAGATCGGATCAGTTAATTACAAATATATTCAATTCCGCATCGACATCGGATTTACATGTTACAATCGAATTCGGAGTCGGATATTTATATCGAATTCCAAATGAAATCCAATCTGTTTACATGCCTACTTGGGATGTATGATATATCTTAAGGGCGCACATTTGCAGTTTTCTTAAATTGAGAAAAAAAAAACATTTTTATTTTATTTTAAGAAAACGAAAAATCACGTATTTTGGTTGTCATTTTTGAATAAGAGAAAAATGAAAAGGTAAATGCTTTGTGCACATAAAATGTGTATATAAAAAATCAACAATGCTAGGGGCACTAACAAATTACTAACACTCACACCCACACTAGTGGACTCTACAGTGCCATTAGGATAGAGATAGAGTGTAGGTGTGAGTGTTAGTGGAATTTGTTAGTGCCCCAAATATTACTATTTGGATTATGGGTGTTATTTGGAATGGAAATTCCGATTCCGACCGATTCCAATTCGAAAATTTTCGATTTTGGCACCAAAAATTAAATTCTAGATTCCAAAATTCTGAATCCGAAAATTCCGAAAAAAATCGGAATGGAATCGGAATTGTTTTGAGAATTCCGAAAATTCCAAAAATATTTCAAAAATATGTTTCCGAAATTTTTCCGAAAATATTTCCAAAAATATTCGAATATTTTTCAAAAATTTGGAAGAATGTGGACTTGTTTAACCCACATCGAATAAGAAGAGAAAGGAGAGAATAGAAAACTCTCTATAAAAGCATGACTTACCCTTTCAATAGTATTTGTATTCCGAAATGTAACACCCGTACCCGGAAAAGGAGTTAATTATCATTTTAAATACATTAATTAATATAATTAGTGTATAAAATGGATTAAGGGGAGGCTTGGACTCGTCCGTGAAAAGTGTTCAGAAAAGGGACACTAGTTAGAAAAGTCCCCAGTGAGATGGGACAGGTTTGGCAGTGGGACCCAGTGAAGGGCCTGAATGAAAATATTTGCATTTTATGTGATTAAATACATTTTTGTGATTGTATGAATATTTGCTTAAATATTTGCATATTATATGATGATATATGCGTTAATTCTTGGTATTACTTTGGACACCCAAATAAGAGTATAACTGAAAAAGTTCATAATCAGTAGGTGCGATAGCAATTTCACAAAATAAATGGGACCCACATTGGGACCCATACGAAACTTAGACAAACACTCATTAGATAATTGGGTAGTTAATGGAATATTTGGGGGATTTCATAATAAGAACTTAAAAAATTCTGGGGGTGTAAGTAAAAATAAGGGAAAATGAGGTGATGACACCGCAAGCTTATGCATGAGGATGTGTCAAATAAGGGAGAAGTCTCCCATTTACAAAACAATTCAGAAAATTAAAAAGAAAAGATAAGAGAGTTCGGAGAGAGAAACGGAGAAACCATCACCGACGACGTTTACGGCCATACTGTCGCCGCCGTTCGCCGGATTTACGATCCGAGACCACTTTTGGACTCGTGGAGGTGAGACGATTGTTTCTATGTCTTTAATTTACGTTTTAATTGTCAGATTTTGGTAGCTCACACTAATTGGTGAGACGCCGTCTACCGAAATCTTGTAGGATTCACTTTGGAAGAGAAATTGAGCTAGGATTTGATAAATTCAGCACTTTTCTAGCTTGAATTTGGGTAGATCTTGCTAAGGTGAGTTTCCTACACTAAAGAATGGTTGTGTTTAGCTATGTTCAAGGCATCAATGATCTTAGAGATGATAATTTATGCTTATTAGCCAAGACAATGTTCTTGCTGTTTTGATTATTCATGCTTAGAAGACATGAAGATGTTAAAATGTGAATTGCACTTCAATTTAGGAATTTATATGTGCCTACATGTTTATGTGTTTATATGTCCATGTGGTATTCAATGGGCACCGAGAAAATGATTCATTGTTGGGAGTAATAAGGGTGGTGAAGAGGAAGAATCCGAGAAATACGGAAGTCCAAGGAATAGAAGTAGCCACGGGACCAAGGGAGGTCTTCGGGTCTGAATGAATCATTAAACCGGTGACTCGACGACTACAAATATGATTTATATGTTGATTGTTGCATTGTACATGTTAAACATTCAACCATGTTTAGATTACTCACTAAGCATAATGCTTAAGAAAATTATTTTCTATTTCTGTTGTGGTAAATAACAACCACCGCAAGTTCGAAGCAATATCCGGTGAGAAGGTGATGCGCTCGAAAAATGGGGGAGAGAATTAGAACTTGTAAATATGTTTTAAACTTGTGTATAGTGTAACTAGTAGCTTGAAGTCCTTGACTTGAGACTTGAAGTCTTAACTGTGGATGGGAGTGATGGAAGAGACGGGGAAGATGGGAGAGATGGGGGAGATTTTGGACTCTTGTATATTATCTTTCTTTTAACTTGTAAAATATTGTAATTACTAGTTCTTAAAATGGTGGTTTAGTTCTTAGCTTGTAATCAAGAGGTTTAGTTCATCCAACTTAATGTTTGGTGATTTTGAAGTTGAACTTGGAAAACTATGTAAATTTGCGATGTTTTGGTTTAGTGTGCAGAAGTGGCTAACTTGGACCTTTCTGGCAAGCCCGGATGTGTCGTAAGTGTTGTAGGCAAGTCTGATTTGTCGATATGATGTTAGTTATGATTTTGAATACAAGTCCAACTAGTTTAATGATCCTTTCCTGAGAATTGAGTTTCAAGGCTTCAAAGCTTGTTTGATTCAAAAAGAGTTGAGTTCATGAATGATTTTGATCAAATTTTAGTTGAGTTCATGTACTTTATTAATGATCATTTTGCCCTTGGGTCTATTTTTGGCACAGCAAGCTCTTTTCTGATGGTTTAAATCATGTTTTCCTTAATAACTAACAAGGTTTAGTGTTTATTAGTGTATTTTGGGTGCGTATATTCTTGTTACACGTGTCCTAATCTGCACTAGGCGGGTTGGGGTGTGACAATTTTTGGTATCAAAGCATTAGGCTAGAGCCTTTGGGGACGAGAGATGTACAATGCGTAGTGTGCACACAACGACACGTAGTTGCACGAACATGCATACACATTTATTTGGCATGCTTAAAAATTTGTTTAGCATGCATAGAATATTATTTATAGTAGCATGCATGGGAATGATCTTGTGGATGCTAGGCATCATTGTCTAGTAATGGATCTGGGAATGAGATGAATATCTCCGGTAAGAGTGGACCAAGTGGAATGAGTTGTTGAAATAGTAGTAAGGGCAGAGGAAATCAGAGCATCCTCAATTGAGAAAGAACATAAAAACCTAAATCCTGAGGTAAGAATGGAATAACCAATCGCAAAGGAGTTTCCAACAAAGTTTCGGCAACATCAAGAAGGTAAGAAATCGGGAGAAAATGTAAGTGAAAGTCCAGGTAAATGTAAAAGAGCAAAATGTAGAAAGTTCATCAACAAGTAGTACACCGATAAAGAGAAAGCCCCGTTATTCTACGTGTAATAAGCAGCACTGGGATGAATGTTGCCATATTATAGTCTGTTATGTTTGTAGACGGGTCGGGCATATCGCGAGAAATTGTCCAAGTGTGAGTACAAAGGTTAAGGGTAGGTGTTAAAATGTGGTCAATCGGGTTATCGGGCATACAACTATCCTAAAAGACAACAAGAAGGTCCAAGTTCTTCAATACCGAAGGCTACTCCAGGATATGTTCAACCATCAAAAGGAAAAGAACAACAAGAGGATAGAAGCTCCTAAATTATGTTCGAGCTACCACGTACTTCAAGTAACCAATAAAATTATTACTTATTGTCCTATGAGTAATTCTAATTTCACAACAGATATAGATTCATTATATCATAGGAGTTCTTGAGTAATCAAGGGTAATATTGTGAAAATCTCTAGACCTGAGATTTGACTTTAGTATGCCAGGGGCAAAAGAAGTAGAACTGGAATGGTGCTTGGGTAGTATTGGTTACAAGGGTATCGTTACAGGGTGGAGTCTTGAGTTGAGTATTCCGTATGGTACGGGTACGGACTTCTTTCTATATATGATATATTATCAGGTATTGTATTGAAGAAGATTCTTTCCGTATAAATTTAGGTGTATTCTTTCAAAGGGGTCTTCTATTATCAATGGAATTCTGGAATTCTTACAGTGTTGGTATGTGGTATCTAAGATTTTGGTATTCTTGAATTCTTATAGTATCGATATTATGGAAATATAGAACCGGCATTCTTTATTTGGTTGTACTCGGGCATTCTATTTCTATATTCTGGGAACATCTATCACATTACGGATATTTCTCTTCTATTGTGTAAATGGTGATGTACTGATTATCATCAATGGAGAGTGTTATTCTTCGGTTCGAAGACATGCTATAGTTTGTATGAACCATCTGGAAGTATTGGAGAGTATCGTAAATCTGTAAACAGAGGAAAGGAAATGTGCAGTATTATGGGAGATATATGTATATTCTTGGATTGGAGTGGTAATTCGGACATCTACGAATTTACAGTTTAATGGAAAGATATTCAGAGGTTATATGGGTGTGCATATATAGAGTGTTGAGGAATCTCTCAACTAGATATGTTACGTTTCTATTTGGGTATTCTTATTATCTTTCTCCAGAGTCTTTCTTCTTTCTCCAGAGTTTTTCTTCGAGAGGAGACATGAATGAGTATGGGTTCGGTAAGAGATTTCCATGCCGTGCATGATCATAATACATATGAAGCATAGCCGCAGTTCACGTATGATGGAATCAGTTGTAGCCACAGAACCATGCTCAAAGAGATAAGTGCGGTTGTAATCAAAGTAAGATTTTGTATCATAATTTTGAGTACTAAACCGTGGAGTTGACGAATCATTTTCAGTTAGACTAGATAGCATCGTAATAGACTTAACTTTTACCTTGGAAGATCTTACATGCATGTGTACCAGTGGTGGAGTTTAATTCTATTAGTTTCAATTTTCAAACGGAAGTGTTGTAACTTTAATTTGTGAAGGTGTGGAATGTTTAAAAAAAAAAAAACAAAAGTGTTTAAATGGTTCTAAAAAGGGTTGAGAACTATCTCCAACTCAGTTAGAATGACTTAGAAATGTTTGGAGTACCCCATTTGAGTAAGGAATTTTAAAATCATTTTATCAAACAAAAGGAAAAGCACAATTCAAAATTCCTCTGACTTGGTAACAATTTTGTAAAAAAAAAAAAAAAACAAGCTTTTAAATTTGTTATGGCATGGTTTAGGAAATTCATTTCCACCCATCGTTTTCACCGTTAGGTTTCTAATTTGAAAAGCTATGTTTTGACATACAGTTTAAGTCAAATGTAAAATAATTATTTACCTTGAAATTAATTAACGAGGAAAAAAAATTATGTAAAGGAGAATGTTAATATCTCATATGTGGTTTAACAGTACCGAGAAAATTGAATTGTTGCATTGGTAATAATGGAATCATCATCAAAAGTTTTAATCGAATAGCATCAGTGAAGTTAGAAGAATTGGAGATCCGTTGGTAAGAAGTATTTAGTAAGGGAATGCGTGCAATCAACCATGTCACTGGGGGAGCATTGCTGTGAGTATATACAATGCATATAAATAAACTATGGTGGGTAACTTCTTTGTGAATAGATAATGGGTTTAGTGGGTGACAGGTAGCACCAATATTTTTCCTCCTCGGAATGAGCTCGGAATGAGTTGAAATATATTAGTTGAAAAGAGGGGACTAGCAGAAAGATGGAGCTTAACATCTGATAGGGTAAGTATGAACTTCTTGAGATATGTGTAAGGGTATGTTCAGACTATATTCAGGTATGTATGGGGTCACAATAACTAATAATGTATTGGGATGAGTATCGTGTTCTCGAAAGAACTACGTGGGGGGAATAGAGTTGTTATAGGTATCGATAAGAATTAATTGATATAAATGGTGATTGCAATAGTGTTACTGGTACCGAAGAATTTATTCGCAGCAATGAAGTTCATTGTAGAAATTCGGTATATACTGAAGCGATAATTACTTATATTTGCAGGAGATTGGAATTCTATAAAGGGAATTATCGGACACATAATTTAATATTTCTGGTATTATCTTCATATTTAAAGTTTGACAATGTTCCTCTTATGAACAGAAAACTAGTATGGCATGTGGAATTTGAGAAATTTGTTTACAGAATTGAGTACATGATGAAGGAAATAGTGGAAGCTCATAGTAGGTTACTGTTTGGGAATTTGATAACGTGAAGATAATAGTTGTAGTGAATCGAGATTAATGGCGTTTGGTGTATGCATTTCATGTTTGACATTGTGAATTGGATTCGAGTCGTGTTATTGTTATAGAACCCTTGATAGTTTGGAAAGATCTAACTTGTGTTAAACATCCGGTGTGAATTCTTGATAGAATAGAACAAGTATTGGGAACCAAGGTGATTCCACTTGTGATGGTGAAATGGCGAAGCCATTCAATTGAAGAAGCTACTTGGGAACGATAGGATAAAATCCGAGCTAAGTACCCGTACTTATTCGATATTCGAGGTAAGAGTAAGTTTGGGGACCAAACTTCCTATTAGGGAGGGAGAAATGTAACACCCGTACCCGAGAAAGGAGTTAATTATCATTTTAAATGCATTAATTAATATAATTAGTGTATAAAATGGATTAAGGGGAGGCTTGGACTCGT
Source organism: Hydrangea macrophylla (assembly GCA_033977485.1). Classification (NCBI taxonomy): domain Eukaryota; kingdom Viridiplantae; phylum Streptophyta; class Magnoliopsida; order Cornales; family Hydrangeaceae; genus Hydrangea; species Hydrangea macrophylla. The sequence goes on from CM066988.1 coordinate 148,420,428, forward strand.
CCGTGAAAAGTGTTCTGAAAAGGGACACTAGTTGGAAAAAGTCCCCAGTGAGATGGGACAGGTTTGGAAGTGGGACCCAGTGAAGGGCTTGAATGAAAATATTTGCATTTTATGTGATTAAATGCATTTATGTGATTACATGAATATTTGCTTAAATATTTGCATATTATATGATGATATATGCGTTAATTATTGGTATTAGTTTGGACACCCAAATAAGGGTATAACTGAAAAAGTTCATAATCAGTAAGTGCGATAGCAATTTCACAAAATAAATGGGACCCACGTTGGGACCCATACGAAACTTAGACAAACACTCATTAGATAATTGGGTAGTTAATGGAATGTTTGGGGATTTCATAATAAGAACTTAGAAAATTCTGGGGGTATAAGTGAAAATAAGGGAAAATGAGGTGATGACACCTCAAGCTTATGCATGAGGATGTGTCAAATAAGGGAGAAGTCTCCCATTTACAAAACAATTTAGAAAATTAAAAGAAAAGAGAAGAGAGCTCGGAGAGAGAAACGGAGAAACCGTCACCGACGACGTTTTCGGCCATACCGTCGCCGCCGTTCGCCGGATTTACGATCCGAGACCCCTTTTGGACTCGTGGAGGTGAGACGATCGTTCCTATGTCTTTAATTTACGTTTTAATTGTCGGATTTTGGTAGCTCACACTAATTGATGAGACGCAGTCTACCGAAATCTTGTAGGATTCACTTTGGAAGAGAAATTGAGCTAGGATTTGATAAATCCAGCACTTTTCTAGCTTGAATTTGGGTAGATCTTGCTAAGGTGAGTTTCCTACACTAAAGAATGGTTGTGTTTAGCTATGTTCAAGGCATCAATGATGTTAGAGATGATAATTTATGCTTATTAGCCAAGACAATGTTCTTGTTGTTTTGATTATTCATGCTTAGAAGACATGAAGATGTTAAAATGTGAATTGCATGTCAATTTAGGAATTTATATGTGCCTATATATTCATGTGTTTATATGTCTATGTGGTATTCAATAGGCACCGGGAAAATGATTCATTGTTGGGAGTAATACGGGTGGTGAAGAGGAAGAATCCGAGAAATACGGAAGTCTAAGGAATAGAAGTGGCCACAGGACCAAGGGAGGTCTTCGGGTCTGAATGAATCATTAAACCGGTGACTCGGTGACTACAAATATGATTTATATGTTGATTGTTGCATTGCATATGTTAAACATTCAACCATGTTTAGATTACTCACTAAGCATAATGCTTAAGAAAACCATTTTCTGTTTCTGTTGTGGTAAATAACAACCACCGCAGGTACGGAGCAATATCCGGTGAGAAGGTGATACGCTCGAAAAATGGGGGAGAGAATTAGAACTTGTAAATATGTTTTAAACTTGTGTTATAGTGTAACTAGTAGCTTGAAGTCCTTGACTTGAGACTTGAAGTCTTGACTTGTGGATGAGAGTGATGGAAGAGACGGGGGAGATGGGAGAGATGGGAGAGAGTTGGGACTCTTGTATATTATCTTTCTTTTAATTTGTAAAATATTGTAATTACTAGTTCTTAAAATGGTGGTATAGTTCTTAGCTTGTAATCAAGAGGTTTAGTTCATCCAACTTAATGTTTGGTGATTTTGAAGTTGAACTTGGAAAACTATGTAAATTTGCGATGTTTTGGTTGAGTGTGCGGAAGTGGCTAACTTGGACCTTTCTGGCAAGCCCGGATGTGTCGTAAGTGTTGTAGGCAAGTCTGATTTGTCGATATGATGTTAATTATGATTTTGAATACAAGTCCAACTAGTTTCATGATCCTTTCCTAAGAATTGAGTTGCAAGGCTTCAAAGCTTGTTGTGATTCAAAAAGAGTTGAGTTCATGAATTATTTTGATCAAATTTTAGTTGTGAATATGTGATATATGCTTGGGTAATGCTTAAACATATTTATGAATGTGTTTGAAATGTTTTCTTAATGTCCCAAGTAGTTTGGTTTGGTTTGGTTTGGGTATAAGTTGGGTAAGTTTTAACAGTGTTTTTAGCAGCAAAAACAAGTTCTGGGGGACCCCGATCGATCCGGGTCAAAGAAGGGATCGATCCGGCCTTTTAAAGGGACATTCTGCGGAAGAATCATATAAATGGATCGATCCGGGTTTATGAGCGGATCGATCCACTTGTATTTTTCACTGCACGTCCACTTTTACGGAAACACGCATAACTCTTTCTAGAAAATTCGGATTCGCGCGCCGTTTTTTGTGTTGGAACCGGGACTCGTAAATCTATCTTTTGGTATAAAATTTGATATACTTTATTAATGACCATTTTGCACTTGGGTCTGTTTTTGGCACAGCAAGCTCTTTTCTGATGGTTTAAATCATGTTTTCCTTAATAACTAATAAGGTTTAGTGTTTATTAGTGTATTTTGGGTGCGTATATTCTTATTACACGCGTCCTAATCTGCACGAGGCGGGTTGGGGTGTGACACAAAAATTCCGAAAATTATGAAAATTTTCGATTCCAATTCCGAAAATTCTGAAAAAAAATTTCGAAAAATTCTGAAATTCCGAAATCGGAAAGGAAAATGAAATTCCGAAAAAATCGGAATGGAAATTGGAACATTTAATTTTCAAAATTTTTTCCAAAATTCCAAAAGAGGGTATTCCGATCCGTTCGGGCCGAAACACACCCTAATTTGGTTCATTCGTTACAGGAGAGTCTATGCCTACATACATGAGACTGGCATTGTAAGATTGCGTTTTTTTTTTTTTTTTTGGATTTTCGATTTGTACTTTTTTATTTTTGCATTATCTCACTTCAAAAATAAAAACAAAACTAAAAAATCAGAACATGCAACATAGCCCTTTGGCCAGCTAATTTAAGGGCTCGCATGGTAACGTTTTGATTTTTGGTTTTCAGTTTTTATTTTCATTTTTTGTATAGGGGGTTGGCTGTAATCAATGCAAAAACCAAAAAACAAAAACCACAACGTTACCATAGGAGTCCTTAAATTCCAAACTAACTAACAGGTAGGTAACCTAACTCCGTTAGTTTGACGCCGTAACAGTAACGGAATGATGGAAGGGATACCTGAAAAGATAGAGGTCGACCATGGACGGGAAGATAAGTGGGGGCTAACGTCGTAATTAATTTGGGATAAGGAGGGTAGTTCTGGAATAAACAGGTAAAGGGAAACACGCAATGGACACGAATTTGTGAGGAAAAGGAACACGTGTTTGAAATAGTTGGGGAGGGGGTTAAGTAAAAGGCTAATAAAAGCATTAAAGCTGACGAGACAGAATAAAATATCAGAAACAAAATCAAACCATTGGAAGATGCACGGAAGTTGCTCTAAAAGCCCATATATTCCTCGTGCTTTTAACACACAAAATTTAAAATAAACAACGAAATAAAATAAAGGTAAGGGGCCGGCTAACCCCCAACTAAGACCACGACCACGACCACGACCACGAGAAAGAGAAGAAGAAGAAGGGGGCTGGGGCTGGGACTGGGGTAGGGGCAGGGGCAGGGACAGGGACAGTTTATTATTTTATAAATGTATACGTAAAGAGAGAGTGCATTTCCCTGAAACTAAAACATAAAGACCCCTCTCTCTCTCTCTCTCCATAGCTCGAGGTCCTAGTGCTTTGATTTCGATAAATTCTCTGAGCCAGTTGATTTTTTGTAAAAGAAGTCTATTTATCTATCCCTCTGGCTCTCTCTCTCTCTCTTACATTTACAAATAATAATAAGCGTACGAAGTTCGATAGATCTAGCTTTCGTCTCCGGTAATTATGTCGAGTTCATCGGAGTTTGCAGATTCCGGGAGGTTTTCCGGCCAGATATCTGCCAGAGCGCCGGAAAAGTCAAACTTTGCGCAGACTTGTAATTTGCTGAGTCAGTATTTGAAAGAGAAGGGAACTATTGGAGATCTCAATCTCGGGATGACTTGCAGTTTTGAAGGCAACGGTACGGTTTCTATTCCCTAGTTAGTTCCCCGATCTCAACTTCATTTTTTCGGCTTGTGTCGATGCCAATGATCTCTCTCTCTCTCTCTCTCTCTCTCTCATACAGATATATACTGTACTTTGTTGTTGGTCTTAGATCTATCTATCTATATATATATATTTGTGGTGGTGGTTCTACAATTGACCAGAATGGAATCTGATGTTGGCAGGCATAGGCATACCAGAAGCCTTCCGCCAAACAGCGACAAAGACTATGAATTTGTTCCCTGTGATGGAAAAATCGGGGGAAATTACAGGAAACACGGCCTCTGTGCCTGGTAACCTCCTCAATTCCATGAGTTTGTTCCCTCAGCTGGCTGCCTTTCGTTCCCCAGTTTCTTCCAAGGAACAAGTCTCTAATAAGAAGATTGATTCCAGGTGTGCTATATTACTTATATTATTACCTCCCCATTTTCTCTGTCTGAAATTACAATTAGGCCTAGTTTGGCACCATTTTGGTGCTTCTCTTAATTTATTAAAAAAATGAATTTTATGTCAATTCATTTGGCGACAAATTTATGAGCTTTGTAAAATTGAACGTAAGACTTTTTTGGGAAAATTTTTAAGACCTCTCTCTAATAGTTAAAAGTTCAATGTTGTTTTTTAGTTTCATGATTTGTTTTTTTTAGAAATAATCTGTCATTTATATAAAATTATTAAACACCTTAATAATAAATTTGATAAGGTATGGTCAAAAAGCCACGGGATGGTGAGGGGCAAACTAAGCCTTAATACCCTCCCTCCCCTGATTTATAATCCTATGAATATGAATACGAATATGAATACGAATACGAATACGAATACGATGATGTTGTTTTTCAAAAGGATACTCCTACTCTACTATTGTTAGTAAGTCTTGAAATTAGACTATCCCCTTAATTGCAAATGAACACCTAATTTCTAGTAATAATAAGTGTGAGAGTAGTTAATTAGTAGAAGTTATATCATGTATGTTTCTTAGATTAAGAGACAGCAGTACTAAAGAAAGTATTTCATAAAAATTTTGATTGTGATTCTTGTGTTCCGTCCCAGTGAGATCAACAAGAAGTCTGAGTCGGAAACTGCACAAATGACCATATTTTATGGTGGGCAAGTGATGATATTCAATGATTTCCCGGCGGACAAGGCTAATGAAGTCATGCTGTTAGCCAGCAAAACAGGAGGAGGAGGAGGAGGAGGATCGCAGAATCCAAACCCCTCCTTCCCTTCGAGTTCGAGTTTGGTCCAAAAACCAATAGAATCCGCTAATTCGACTCCCTCTACACCAAATCATTTTGTCCCTGATTTTAATATTTGTAGCAATTTGATCCAAGAGCAGCATGTCCAACGCCCTCTTCAACCCAATGTTACTGGTATTTACTTTGTCCTAATTCCTACATACATAATTACTTACTGTTATACATCTCATCCTTAAATATTGAATTATTTTTATTTTTTATTATGTAATGTGTGGGCTGGTGCTCTATGTGTCACTTTTTTTAATTAATTTTTTTTTTTTTTGAGAGATCTTAATTATTAAAGTACTATCCCATCATCTTTTGCAGCTCTGCCAATTGCGAGGAAAGTTTCACTCACTCGGTTCCTGGAGAAGAGAAAAGATAGGTAGGCATTCAAATATTTTGTGAAAATTAAGCAATATTATACTACTATGATTTTACAAAATCAATAATTTTCCCTTTGTTGGTTGCATAAAGTTGAGGCAGTTGTCACCTCCTAGATAGAGATGATTGTGGATTTCAATCTTTGGAAGTGAAACTCCTGAAAAACGATTGTTTTTGTTTATCCAAGTTCTTTGAGTTGTGGTTTGCTTTTGCCTACAAATTATATAACCAATCCCCCACCTCCCCCCACCCACCACCCCAAAAAAAAAGAAAAAGAAAAAAGAGAGACGAGAATTGAAGCAAAACGAAACGAAAAGGAAGTTGTCTTTGAAAGTTAGTTTTTGTACCGTGTAGTAGTGTACTACTGCTATAGTTACATATTACTACCTCCGTCCCTTTTTTTAAGTCTATATTTGGGAACTCAACTTATTAAAGGGATAAAAAGAATTTACATCTACTTTCCACAATTGTTCCTAATTATTACAATAACTTTTTTAGTTTTGTCTTGGTGTAGATTTCAAGGAAGGTTAATATTAGAAAGTAAGTAAAAATTGTATATTAATTTAAGAAGGTGGACACTAATTTTGAGACATCCTAAAATAGAATATAGGACTCACAAAAAGAGACGGAGAGAGTATAATAAGAGTAACCTACTGCTACACATTACAATCAGATGATATGCATTTGTTAATTCTGTTATGGCATTTATACAGGATCACTGCACGAGCCCCATACCAAACTAGCAACTCGACGGCAACTACTCCCAAGCCGGCTGAGAGCAAGTCATGGCTCGGCTTGGCTTCTGCTCAATCTTCTCTCCAGTTTCAGCACCAATTATAATCATTTTATTCTCGCTCTCTATTAAATTACCGCCACTGCTATCTGGCTTAGCCCCTCTGTTTTGGGTCATTTTGGATTTGCCTTTGGCTTTCACAAAAGCCTAGCTTAGAGATCTAACTGTTTTGATCTTACTATTAGTTACTGTAATTAATTTTGATGAGGAAATTTCCGTTACCCATAGTATTGAATGAACATGCATGTTACGTACTCTCTCTCTCTCTCTCTCTCTCTCTCTCTCTCTGAATGATTTTGTCATTGATCACTAAAGGAGAAATGCTTTCAACAATATGTTCTTGGTGGGTGGGTAAAACTTTGACTCTTTAAACTTTACAACATTGGCTCTGAAAACGGTATTATTATGATCAGGTGTGCCTCTGCATCAATGGCCAATTTCCAATTTTTGATTGAACTGTGAGTTTTTCCCCTTCTTATTCGGTTTAAATTGATAATACTCCCGTCAGTTTGTGCTATTGGTTAGTACTCCATCTTATTAGTTGGATTGTTGTACTTGCTTACAGCAGTCGTCAGTCACATCATAGTTGTCATTCATGCTGCTGTTTTGGTTTGCATGATCAATTGCCCATTGGGAGCCCAAATATAGCTGATTTAACACCATTTTTTGCTTTAGGAATATGGCATATTGCTACCATGAGCCATCGTTATTAGAAAGTCAAACACACACACACACACCCAACGAAAAAAGAGTAATACTTGGAAAACAACCAAACACACAATTTTTGGGACACAACTTAATTCATGTGTTTAGACACATGAATTAAGTTGTGTCCCAAAAATTGTTAGACACATGAATTAAGTTGTGTTCCAAAAATTGTGTGTTTGGTTGTGCCCCAAGTATTACACAAGAGAGAGATAGACACATGAATTAAGTTGTGTCCCAAAAGTTGTGTGTTTGGTTGTGCCCCAAGTATTACTCACGAAAAAAAGGGAACTCTAAAAATTTAGGAAAACACACACAACCCTTCCCCCCCCCTCCTAAAAATTTAGGAAAAACTCCACATGTCTCCTCCCTGGTTCAGAGCTTTGATGAAGCTTCCTTTATGGCAGTCAATAGGCAAGCAAATCAAGGAGCTGGGTGGGTTGCCAAAACGGCTAAAGCTAAAATGCTTGGCTGAAGATTGGAATATTTCTGTTCCTATTGATCCTTGTCCTTGTTTTATTGTTGCTTCTGATTTCCTCCCTTATGGGTTTGGTTATTTTATTTATTTATTTATTATTATTATTTTGTTGGATTGTTTTTCTAATGCAATTGCTTTGACCAAAATAAACCATTACCAATTTCACTAACACTCTAAACAAAAAGGGTGAACAAACTCCATCCTAATCTATACTACTAGAGAAAGGGAGAAGTAGAGAGGTACCTAAAAATTACTCTCTATCAATCATATTTACAATACAATTAATAAGATTTTACTTCTAAAAAAAAGTATCAAAGATACTAAAATGTCATTAACTTTCATAATTTGAATTTCGAATTACAAAAAAAAAAAAAAAAGTAATAACTGCTGTCAACGCATGTCTCTAAAAAATCAAAAAGCAACCGTCTATCTCCTTTCCCCAAATAGACTGCCACCACCTTCATTTCATCTCCATTGCAGATTCATATTTGCCTTATATGCTTATCAAAGACCATGTGTGTGTGGAATGTAATTAATTTGGCACGGATTTTAACATGTTCATTACTATTACTGCAGTTTGTATTTTAAGGTACAGATGGTAATATATTGATCTCAAAATTTTTGCTATGTGTAGGTTATTATGTAATTTTGTTTTCTGTCTATCTCAATGTTGTGTTTATTACTGTGTATATTTAAATTGAATAATGCTACGTTTCTGAAATGAGTATCCTAAATGTGTTTTTCAATACATATGTCAGTGGACTTTCTGAATTTTTCTTAGAGAATATTGAAATGTTCCCACCATTATTGAAGCAGGTTTTACTAACACAAGTATTGAAAAACATGTGTTAAGAACTCATTTCGATTACAAAATTTAAGAAGCATATCATTACTCTATTTGCTTGCTCATTGGAAATCAATTAATTTCTATTTTTAAATGTTAGATGGGCCGGGGTTCAACGGTTGTCAATAGCAATGATTGATGGAGTTCAATATTGGTTGTCAAAAGGGATGTAGTTTAATAATTTTGAAGATATTTTATGTGAAAATGTGCTATTTGTGTGTTTTTTTATTTTTGTATTTTTCTTTATTTACTCCCCACACATTGATGTTTATTAGTTAAGTTTGTAAATACGTAACTAATATCACGTGTTGCACACGCAATGCGTGTGCCCCGTGGCTAGTTTATCATAATGTAGATACTCTTTAACTATGTTGATGGAAATTATATCAAAATCACTGGGAAAATTCTACAATACAAACGGTCGACTTTTGCAGGTATGAATCGACTAATCATCACGGATGCCAATGTTTGTAACGTGGTGCCAATGTGTAATAAACTGAGTTCGAACGTTTATTCAACGTTTTTTTCTTGGGTGATTTTGTGGTTACTACACATTGGCACCCATTATTACTACGCACTCGCACCCCAATTACGGCAACATCCTTGTCACCACCACCATGGGTCTAGCCTCCATCACCAATCCACCACCACTACAACTCTCACCACCATGCCCTCCATTGTCACTTTTTCTCGTGTTTCAACTCTCAGTAATTTTATTTGGTATAGCAGAATGGGGACGGGAATTAGATAGGGAAAGGAAATAGAGGAGGAAAGATATAGTAGAATCAGATCTTTGGTAAAATGTAAAAGATGAGGAAAAGGAATAGAGGAGAAGTGATGCCTACATCCTGTGGCTTGTGGGTCACAAATTTTAGTTTGTCCAAAGGTGGACGGATTGGAAAAGAGAATAAGTTTCCTTATCTTTTTAATTTTTTGGCTACTATACATTTTCTTTGCAAAATGTAATGGTAATATATGCAATATTCGCTCCATTTTCATTTCCCACTTCCTTCTTATTTAACCAAACAAAATGAGAGTTTTTTTTTTTTTTTTTTTTTCCTTCTTTTCCTAGGAATACCTCTTTTATCCCTCCTTAATTCACTTCATTTTTTTTTTCATCTTTTCTATCAAAATGTAGCATTAATTTTCTCATATACAAATAAATACATATATAGGATGGGATAGTCATCACAAGATACTTGGTTAGTTGGTTATGTTTTTTTAGCATGTGACCATCACATGATAAAAATGTCTTTACTTTTTTTTTTTTTTTTTTTTTTTTTAACAGTGAATCAAATGAAGAGGTGAAATTCTTTTTTTCTTTTTTTTTTTTTCTTTTTTTATATCACAAACAAACAGAAGAAATAATAATTTAAAAAAAAAAAAAAAAAAAAAAACAACAACAACAACAACAACAACCAAAGAAACAACAATAAAGAACAACAACAACAACAACAACCAAAGAAACAACAATAAAGACCAGAAAAAACAAATACAGAAAAATTTTCTGAAGTCGCACTGCAGTCTCCCATCCAAAGAATCTCAAACTGTGGCACTGCTAACAAGCTAGGGCTGATAGGAAACTGCGAAACATACCCACCAACGCGGATCTTCCCCAAGAGCATCGAGACTGCAACAAGATTGAATCCTCCCAAACTCCAGATCTAACAAAAAGACGGTAGATCTAGAAAAAAGAAAACTGGATCAAGACACAGACCTATAACACGTGCGTACACCAAGTAGGAAGACAAATGGACAGTAAAATTCGAATCCATGTCAAACCCTGACAATAGTTCATTCAGCTATTTGAAGAACTTCCCCTAACCTACTTATGTCGACCATTTCTGTCACTGTGTCACATGATAAATTTATCTTATGTTTTAAATAGGAGTTAAGGGAGTAAAGTGCCACAAACGTGTATTCAAATGAGTTGACTGGTAAAATTTTCTAGTCCAGTGGAGTGAGTTAAAAATGAGTCACGATAATATCCAAGGAGTTTACGTGTAATTCAAGGAAAGTTTTAAGACTGGCCTTTAAATTTGATCATGGTAATCGCTCTTTTAATAAAAAAAAAACTAGGTGATACATGGCACGTGCAAGGCACATGTCAGTTGGAGTTAAATTGATAAATAATTCTTAAATTTAGAATATTTGCATTTTATTTTTAAATTTGACTCTCAAATGTTTTAGTAATTGTACCATCGAACATAATTTTCAATGAAAATTATGTGATTCTTATTGATGATGTCTAGAATTGGTAAGAGGGGTTTAGAGAGAGAAAATAAGACAAGAACAATTTGTATGTGGTTCGGTCTCTTTAATGAGGTGACCTACGTCCACGGTTGCGTCTGTGCGCTCTCACTAGCAGATCATCGGCGGCCCTGGTGAGCCAACAAAGATGGGCGGCACTACCCGTAATACCGGCCGGGTATATGCGTATTGATGGTGAGTTCTCTGTTGAATGCTTGTAAGCTAGAGAATAATTTGTGTATTGGATTCGGATCCCTGTAAACAGGGTAGGTGAGCTCTTTTATAGATGCAAGAGTCCACCCTTACATGGTAAGTTGATAGGATTAGGAAACCTATTCTAATCACAATAGATTTGCATGATTTTAGGAGAGTTTCCTAAGTGGTTTAGGAAACTGCCACATTCCCTTTCGCAGTCTTGCAATTGGTTTAGGAAACTGCTGGATTGACCGGAATCGCGGGACGCCGCGAGCTTCATGCCCGGCCTGTTGGTACGAACCGCCCGGTCTGAATGAACACCTCGGGAATGCTTGGCCATGGTGGGCGCCCTTACCGGAATAACCGACACCTCTTGGTGACGTGGCACTGTCTTCATGGCTAGATTATTTTGGACATATCAGCTGCCCCCCATTTTTGGAACTGACTGGATGCGTCATCGGGTGAGGATTTGAAAATCAGTAGCTTCTTGGAAACCGTTCAGATGTCCTCCGGGAACTCTGCTCAGGATGGGGCCCACACCCCAGACCACTGGGTGGAATAACCAACCGGTACAAGTAGGAGCTCGGGTGTGGGTATTGCCACGTGTCAGGGAGTAATTGGCCTGGTAAGGGTCCAGCGGAGTTGGTTCAGATGTAACCAACCAGTTGCGTGGTAAACGGACCGTCACATCACGCATTTAATACGCACGTATTTCGAGGCGACCCTTCACGTGCCCGAGGTGACAGCTGTCTAACGGTTTTTGGCAGGAAAGATCCTAAGCCATTGGATCTGATTGATCTGGACCGTCCGCTACTTCTATATAAGAAATACTTGCTCGTTTCTTCAGTTCCTGCTATCGACTGAGAGATTTACCGAGCGGTTTGAGAGCATACAAGGTTCCCAAGCAAGATTCCCGAGTCCTTTTTTGCGCTAAATTTTGTAAGTCCTTCCTTTCTGTCTTCAGTTCTTCATTCTCTTCTTCTTTTCTGAACAAAGCTGGAGGGAGCGAACCCACTTGGGTTAGAACGAGCCTGGGATTTCTTCTTTTTTCGATTTTCATTTCTTTCAGTCCGGGGGTACACTAGAGCAGTTTGACCGAACGGGAGTTCCTGGGAGAGTCTTGAGAGAGTACTGTCTTTCTTCTAGAGTCTTGCACGACCTGCCCTTTAGGTTGTTAGATGTACTTCCTCTGTACATCAGACTAAGAGTTCTTGACCCGTTCTTAGGTCGTCTGCCCCCTAGGTCTTCCACAGACTTAATCATGTGCCATTCCGATTTCAACTCGTCGTCTCGGTCGGAAGACGAGCTGTTGCGGTCAGGGACTAGGAGCACAAGTCCAGATCCTCCCTCATTAGCCCTTTTTGACCAGCATAGTGAGGGAAGAATACCTGCTCCGACATCCCACGAGGAGACGCATCGGGATTCTCTCGTTGCCTCAATGTCTCGGGGGTCAGGCGATGAAGGGTCTGTACCGAACAGTCCCGGGGTCGTCTTTGCGTGTGAATCCATTGTTAGTACCCTACGAGGCCCTGACTTGGATCGGATCAGGGATAGGTATGAGCTTCCCGGCCCCTTTTCTCTTGCTGTCCATGATGGCGGAGCTCACTTTCACGAGTCGGGCTTCGTTACTCTATATGAGGATGCCTTTATGGCAGGCCTTCGCTTGCCTCTCCATCCAGTCGCCCGGGACGCGCTCATCTACCTCGGGATCTCTCCGGGGTAGCTTGCCCCGAACGGCTGGCGATACCTGATGGGGTACATATCCTTGTGGCCCCAAGTCCTCAGGTACGAGCTTACCTTGTAGGAGTTCTTCTGGACTCACCGGCCCTTCAAAGTCCACGGGGAATCCAGTTTCTTCTCGCTCGGGGCCAAGCAGGGGCAGAAGATAATTGTCAACTGCCCGAGCAATAATAAAGGATGGAAGAAAAAATTCTTCCAAGTGTCCACCCTGGGGCTGTGTGAGAAGGCGTCGGGTATTCAGTTGAGGACCTCCTAGGCGGGGGAGCTGAAGAGTAAGCCCGACCACTCTCTCTTCCCTACTAAGTATCTTTATCTTGCCATGACTAACCCGTTGGTGTATTTGTCTTGTAGTGGGAGCAGTTGACCTGCCAAGTCTTCCCGACGAGCTCCAGGCGAGGATCCTGTCTTTGGTGGAGGACCCGACTGATATTAATAAAGTGCTGACTCGGTCGGGAAGCCCTAAAATCTCTTACAAGCCCCAGCGCTTCACAGCTCCTGTCCTCCCGGTGATCATTCCTGGTAAATACCCTTTCTCGACCATCCGGTTTACTTCTCATTTGGTACTTTGCTGAACTGACATGCCCTCTGGTTTTACAAAAATGGCCCCCAAGAGTGTGGCGGCTCTAAAGGACAAGGAGACGGCCTTAATGGCCCGGGCCGGTCAGAAGAGGAAGAAGCCGGATCCCACCGAGGGCCAGCCCCTAAAGAGGATTTCCCGGGGGATCTCCATCCGGGCTGAGAAGGAAGTCGTCGGTACTTCTACGCCCGTTGTAACAGTTGTTGCTCCACCACCACCTCCTTCTGCTACCAAACCGTCCGGAGTCTCCTTCCCGAGCATGGAGGAGACTGCTCGCGCGGGCCCCTCTTCCAGGCCCGAAGTCGAGACGGCGGACGACGTCCGCGGAAGGGTGCGGCCCGGGCTGTTGCAGAGCCAGATCGACAAGTGCACTCTGCTGAACCCCGAGGACATCATCGGTTGGCTGTACAGCATCAGCCATATGGTAAGTCTCTTTGCAACATGAGCCTTAGCTTTTCTTCCTTACATGTACTGACATTTTCTTGTTCCTGCAGATTGGCTGTATTGCGGCCGAGACTGAGACCACCCTTCCCGGCGTTGCTGAGACGTTGGCCACTGCTGAGGCTAACCTTTCCGTTAAGAGGGCTACCCGGGAGTCCGCAGAGTTTGCCCTCACCGTGGAAGAAGAAAAATCCCGGGCAACCGCCCTGGAGCTTGGGGAGGTCCGTGACACTCTATCAACCGAGTGGGCCGCCCGGAAGGTTGCGGGAGGCTAAGGCTGCAACCGCGGAGGCCGGGAGGATCGCCGCCGAGCAGGTTACAGAG